>JAODLD010000088.1:13666569-13683886 GCA_026781065.1 Mormyrops boulengeri | reverse complement strand
ACTCTGTGACTGTGACTCATTATACTCAACTGGTTGGTTGAAACAAAACCTTGGTCTGGATTTGTACTTTCTGGACCTGAACTTTCCACCTCTGTCTTTAATAGATTACTTTGTGAGTAACATCCCTGACACTGATTACATGTCATGAGGTCAACAAGAACTAACACTTAAGTCCAAGCTCTCCCAGGGCAGCAGCCATACCAGGTTTAGTGCATACATCATGTCATGTGACAAAAACAATGCTGCAGGTCATGTGACGTCACAATTGGTATGCAACACAGCTCAAAGCAGCTCACAGGCCCCAACCATGTTGAGGAAGCAGTAGCTGTTATTGTTGTTATCGTCATTAGCAGAGGTTCCTCTGCAGCCACAGAAAAGTCCTTTCCTGGCCCGTTGTCAATTTGCTCTCCATTTGAAGTTTTTTTTCCTAGTCTGGGGTTTCCATTAAAAGTTTCAGCTCAGCTCACATTATCTCATCCTCGTCAGGCAACGAACAAACACACTTAAAAGCCTCCCTTCCTGGACCGCAAGAGGAAGTGGATCTGGTGTCCATTAGGGTGGTGTGTGAGGTGTTATGATGGCAAAACTCCCTCTGGGCACTCTCCCCCCATATTTCACCCATCTGACTTCCCATGCATCCAAACCCCACTACTGATATTACAATCAGCGTTTGTATACTGTATAACATATATAACATATATATATAAAACTATATAACAAAGTCGCTTTTCAAACTTCTTTTTTTTCCTGTTATTTTCACTGAAAAAAATGAAATATTGTAGATTCAGGTTAAGTCTTCACCTAGAGCAGTATAATCTTCACGGCCACCTCCTCCTAACGTGCCACATTAACCTGAGAGTGCTCTCCAACAGGACTACCTGATGCTGGATTTCACAGGCTCTACGAGGAATATAATAAGACTCCACTAAATCTATTATGGACTCACTAAGGCTGAAAGAAATCATCAGTACGGATCATACTGTTGGTTTTGAAAGGCCTCTTTTGAGACAGATTTTCCATGGACTCATTTCGATAGCAATGGTAGAACTCTCTGCAGTATTAAATTAGTAATTAGACTTATACTCTCAGATCCCCACTGACTTATTGTTGAATACAGGCTCATTACCTTACACCTGCTATCTATTTATTCAGCAGGCGCTTTCATCCAGAGTGACGCACAATTGAGAAAGCTGGTCAGCCAGTCCCTAGAGAAATTGCAGTTAAGGGCCTTACTCAATGTCCCGCCAGTGAAATCACACTGCTGGGGGATTTGAACCCAAGACCTTCTGATTACAGGCACAGAATCCTAACCTACAGAGGCATACACTGCCCCTCTGCTATACTAGTATTTTTATATAATTTCCTACACCTCTCTGCAGCTGTATTTTTGCAGTTCCTGCATACACTGTCAGAAAAAGGAGTAGCAGTTTGTACCTTTGCTTGTCACTGGGGCTGTACCCCAGTGTAGGGTCTGCCAACTGTACCCTAGCTATAGGTAATTGTACCTTTTAAAGTACATAAATGGACTATGAGGAGCATTTTTGTACCGTTGATGGTACATTAATGTTGTTGTACCATTGATGGTACATTAATGTTGTTTGTACCGTTGATGGTACATTAATGTTGTTTGTACTGTTGATGTTCCTTTTTCTGTACCTTAAATCAGACTAAAAGACACATTTACCTACAGCTACGGCAGGAGTGGCTAGTCTCATCCAGAAAGGGCCATTGGGTAAATGGGTTTTTGCTGAAACTCCATAATTTGATTACTAATTAGTGGACTGATTGGCTGAAGAGTCCTCACACCTGGGTTTGAACAGCTGATCTAAAGGTTACCCAAAAACCTGCGTACACACCGGCCCATTGCGGATAAGATTAGCCCCCCCTGAGCTAAGGGTACAAATGGCAGACCCATGAGGGTACAGCCCCAGTGACAAGCAAAGGTACAAACTGCTACTCTTCTTTCTGACAGTGTAGTGATTGTCCATATGCACTTTCAAGTTCATACCCTGTTATGTCTACCTCCATGAAAATGTGAGGTATCATTACCAGGAAATATTCCTTTTCCATTCCGTGTAATGCTGTCACATTCCCAGATATCCGTGCACATCAGACCAGGCTGAGTGATATCTTCTACATTTCTTTGCAGCAATAAAGGTCAAAGATAAGATACAATACCCTAATAAAAATCTCACTTAAATATTTATAATTACTCACAATGGTCAGCACATTTCAAACCGGCTGATTGTTCTATAGCGAGTGTACATTTCAGGTATAGTTATATTAAAAAGACAAAAATCGATAATTGAACAAGAGGGGCACAGATCTGTCTTCAGGGAAGTGACTGCTAAACAGGGTTTTAAATGGCAGCTCCTTGGCCCAAAAACCGCCTTCCCCAGCTGCTCAAAGACCAGATCCTCCTTGTACTTCTTGTATTTCTTCAGTTCCGTTCAACAGATTTCACCCTGTTCACCCGATACTGACGGGCCTCCTTCTCAATCACTGTGTGGTATTTTGCGATGTGATGTCGCACACTGACTTGCCAAAGAAAATAACTAGGATATTGTTGGATATGGTTGGTCATATCCGGGCACTTTGTTAGAAAGCTTTTCCTCCTTTCAGTCTAAAGAAATACGAGGAGATAGACCCCCCTCTACCCCAGCAGATTTTGGTACCCCTAAGCCAAACAGGGACAGTAGAAGTTGTAGCCCTGGAGTCCCTGAATCTGCCAGGGTATTCAGTTCAATTCAATTCAATTTATTTTTATATGGGGCCTTTCACAACAAAGTTGTTCCAAAGCGCTTTACAGGGTTGTGTTGTGATACATACAACATAACTAGAGGGAGATACAGCACGGGAAAGAACCGCCCAACCGCCCTAGGTATTCATGCCCCTCTCACACCCCTCAGCCCTATTCAGACACCCTCCCTGGTCACAGACGGGAGGTCCTGTCATCCGTCTTTTTCGTGCATCCTGTGTGGTACCATCAAGCTTTCAAAATATTATATAACCAAGCAGTTTTCCAGTCAGTCATATCCTCAAAATACTCTCATTGGAACTTCCCCTGCAAATGCAGCAGTTTGCAAGCTATCTGCATCACATGGTCGTACGTACAATTCAAAACACGGCGATCTACTGACTGGTGTGATATATGCAAATACGGATCCCCAGCAAAACAGGACGCCTTTAAATTATGTCCCAAACTGCCTGGACGGACTCATCACTTGCCAGTTTAAATGAAATCTAAACAAACTCAAATCACTCTTTTATCTTATTTATATAATAAGAGCGTATTATAAAAAATAGACTTTTAATTATAGGTTTTTTTTATTGCTTTTAAACAAAGCTCACTTTTATCCAAGCTGAATCCAGATTAATTCAGCCAGCACCTCTATCACAGCTAATTAAGAGCTAGAAGCTCAGCAGAAATGAAAACCGCCACGAAAAAACGTTCTGGCCCACGAGGCCTCGAACCGCTGACCCTCGACTGGGGAAGTTAACTGTTTGCTGCTGGCAGCAAACGAAACACTTTGCTACTTGGAAAAAAGAACTGAACATGCAGTTATTTTTTAAGTGGATAAACTGAAAATAGACGCACCATTTGTACAGTATGTCTCCAGGACATTGCATCTCTTTGGATTAATTGTGTTATTGCTGTTTGTATTACTGCTCTATTATCCTGGGTTCTGGAACCTCACTGCAGTATAACCCTAATGTGCCATGATGAATATTGCTATATGACTTTGCTCAAGTGTGTCTCACATGGACTTCAGTAAGTATAATACCGCACCCAAGGTGTGTCAGTATCAACAATACCTTTACAGTAACGTAACTAGCTTCCCTGGAGTTCCTGTCTGTTTGTTTTGTCCAGAGATGGCGCAAACAGCAAGCCAAGTAGCGAGCTCATTGGACAGTTTACCCATATGAGCACCATGAGTTGACCCTACAGCTAAAGTCCTATGAGTTCACCAGCTCACCTTGGCTGCCACAGAGGAGCTCGGCTTCTCCAGAAGATCCCATAACTTCTTCCTCTTTTCAGGGCAGCAATTATTGTCGAAATCTTCCCCCTCCTTCTCCCTCAAGGACTCCGCCTCTCGTCGTAGCTCCTCGTTCATCTGCTCCTTCTTCTGGTGGTAGCGTGCCTGGCAGCAGGACTCAAGATAGATCTCATCGATGCCCCAGTATTCGAGCTCCTGGCTGAAAGATAAGGCACACATCTCCTCCATCATATGCAGCTTGCCTGTCCTGTAGAAGTTTAGGATGGAGGTGAAGGCACCTGGATGCCTATCAAAATAGAATTCCTCCTCGCTCAGGTTGTAATCATCACAAATCTCCAGGAAAGCATCAGGGGTGTCACATTCCCGAAGTCTGCCCAGGCGGGTTCTGGGGAGTCTGTCCAAGGTCCTCCAGAGGACTTCATGCATTAGTCCTCCGACGTTGATCCGCACTCTCCGACACTGACTCTTGGCTCGGATGATCTCAACGAGTTCTGGCACTGCTGATCCTCCTTTCTCCGCCATGACTGTGGGGGTTGGAGATGATGACCAAAAAAGTGGTCAGTCACAGAATAGGTGCAACGTGGGTAACAGAGAAATTAGTGGATTGTCTGAATCCTCTTCAGATTCATTTTTCCATGACACAAACTGGAAAGAAAAAATATGAGAGAATTATCCAGTACTGGACACACTCTAAGGCTGAAAGCAGGTAGATCATACCAACGGTGCTGCTATAGATTTTGGGCCCCATGCAAGCATAAAATATGAGGCCCCCAAGCCAGAACAACCAAATTATGCACCAAATATTAAAACTTCCCCCCTTTGTGGTACCCCTGGATCATAAAATAAACCAGCATTTTGATGAATGAAAGATGACTGAAAAGGATAAAGCAGACCCAGTGATTTTATTGAAATATTTCTCTCCGTTCCAACCAGCAGTGTCCAGAATAGGCTTGATCTCTGGATCAATAGCTTGTGGAACCCGGTGCACGCAGATGAGCAAATCTGAAAGCATTACCGTGTGTCCAGGCTTAAATTATTAGTGTGCAGCGGATTCTGTCCCGTCGCATTTTTATAAATACAAATTCATCGCACTAATAAAACAGAAATATTTGCCCTGCTTTTTGGTGTTAAATTGCATGCCTACAAAATATTTTTTAATATGTTTACATTACTCCTAAACCTCCGTAACGGTAGTCTTGTGAAAATCTCGGCTTGTACAAGGAAAACAAACGAACAAAAAAATAACTTGCCTATGCAAAATTTGACCGGTCTTTTTTAAACGTCTGTACCCGCATGCTGGATGCTAATTTATAGACATCATGAGTGTGCCTCACATTTGACCGAATCGTTTCTTCTTCTCTTCTAGATGAAAGTTAATGGAATATAAAAGTATTCAAAGCGGACACAGATAAAGCAATGCGCACACACGTTTAATCCTAAAATTTGCCTACTGAAACGTCCCCGTCACTGCATGTCACCCAGCAAAAACATCGCTCATATTCTTGATGCGTTTCTCAAATCGCAGATCCCGATAAAAACGCGAATTCAACTATCCTGAATCTATTGCTTTGCCAGTTTAAACTATGTTAGACTATTTAATCAAAGGCAATATGATTTTTGCGGCCAAAATCTGGCAGACCAGTTTGCAAGATCAACAATACACAAAACGATATCGTGAAACACAGTCCTTTGCTTGTTTTTTATAAGTGTGACACATGAAAAGTAATCGATCCTCTATACTGGTTTTGACTCATTTCCTTCTTAGATTAACAATAGGATTTAATGCTAAGAAAACTTTCATTTTAGCGATCATAATAAGCAAACGGAATTCAGTCGATCCTTAAGTCAATTTCAACTCCCGTAAACGTATTTTTCTTTAACATGAATGCTACACAAATTTATTTTTTATTAATTATTCATTTACTATGAGCTGTAAATCTTTATTTAAAAGTCTATGTATACTGCTTGGTAGTATTGCTCTAGTGACAGCCCTGCATGTTAAAGTGCGTGGGCATCCCACTAAATTAGTATTCAGCTGCTTATTAGAACAAATATTACAAGAGGCGTGTGTTCCACTTTGCTGTATTAAACAAAGATATTGCATTATATAGACCAACTAATACACAGCTTATGATTACCTCAACCGGGAGGCTAAGACTCCAATCTGTCAGTAGAAGCTCCGTTAAGGAAAAATACATCCGACATCGCTGTTGCAGAAATACGAGAAAAAAACGATTGATGTCTTGAAATCCCCAGTTGTAGCAGGAGAGGAGAAAGTAGTTTCCCTAGATGTCCGCGGACGGCAGCGCACACGAAAGCGCACCATGGAGTCAACCACCGATCGGCGCGCTCCGTTTGCACTGAACGGAGGCAGAGGGCAGGCGCTTCTGCATTACCGCCTAGAGGTGAAGTTTGATGGGATTGTGCTCTACATCACCAAAGACAGCAGCTGATCACCCGAAGCGGGAATTCCCTCACCAGGAACAGGGATCACCAAGGAATACCTCTGTGCGAAGATGTCCATGAGAATGTTTAGTGCATGGGTAATAGTTATGACATACATACGTATTAATACTAGGCTATTTGTAAAGTAGTAAAAGCATAGGATGACTGAGTTTTGCCTGCTGACATCAACGTATTTTGACTTTTATTTGTTAGGTATTTTAATAGCCGGTGCGCGTTATTTCAATGAACTTCTGAGACATTCTACGGCGGGAATGTCATTGTCGTTATGGCGTGAAATCAAGCTTTACTGCTGTGGATCGTCAAATCACTCCAGTTTCGACACCAAAACAGATTTGTTTCCTACAGATCTAGTGCTTCCAGTAGAACGATCAGATATGTTTTAAAGTCGGGAAAAATGGCCATTAAAAAAATCTTTCTTTGCTTGAGCCATCAAAAAATAAGCGAATTTGTGATAAATCTGAATGAGTACGAGTTTTTTTTTTTTTTTAATCCGACTGACGTGCCTCTTTTCCGTTGTTACTCCTGCAGTGTTGTAGACCTGTGCAGGGTGCTTACAAACGTCCACAGAAGTAAGGCTCGAATTACACCTTCACATCACAAGAAGGACCTAGCTCACAGAAACAGCCGCATGCTTTAAGGGTAACACACTTCTGACCAGGTGGCCGGGCTCATCAGGCAGGACTCGCCCGTTGTCAGTCCGGTATTATCCATGCCCAATGGGCTTCAGTTCCACCGACAGCAACCTTCTTCATAAAGGTCTTCAGACCTATAACAGATTAAGAGGCTGAGCAGCGGCTCTAGATCTCATCAACCCCAGGGCCACAAAGGGAGACTCTGATCAGCAAGGCAGATACAGTTCATGGCTGATATCTTCATTCTTTACAAATTTTCTGTTTGGAATGGCTGGAAATCAAATGAATCACCTTAATCTCTCAGTTAAGGATCACTGGAATGCCCATCCTGTGAAATCACTGATCTCTGATACAGTGCAAAATCACAGTGTGATAATCATATTATCCATTTGTCCGTCCATCCATCCATCCATCCATGCTCTTACCACCTGGTCAGGGCCATGGGTTACTTGTGGTCCAGTGAGATGGCCCATGTGTTCATTCAATTATGATATAACATTAATGTCTAACAACCAGAAGTCTTAATATTATGCACTGTTAGGAAAAAAAAGAATTCCAGTTTGTACCTTTGCTTGTCGCTGGGGCTGTACCCACAAGGGTCATTTTTGTACCTTACAGGTTCATTCATTTTGTTTGTACCTTTGGGATGTTCCTCAGAGTCCATTTCTGTACCTTAAAAGGTACAATTACCTACAGCTAAGGGTACAACTGGCAGACCCTTGTGGGTACAGCCCCAGTGACAAGGAAAGGTGGTACTTTTTTTCTCACAGTGTGGTGCAATAAATGTCCGACCAGTATATGATAACAATGGCATAAATCAGGTGATGGCAATCACAGCTAGATTTGCATTTGACAATAGAGAAATTGTTTCCTCTAATGATTAGGATAAGGTTTCCTTACCACCTCTGTTGCTGCTGTGTTTCGATGGGACTGAATTCAAGTTTCTTTGTCTTACTACATAGAAACATTATCCAGATTTATGCTGTTACATAATACTGTCACTGGGAAAACAGAAAAAAAGGTTTAAATCCTTCAGTTTTTAGAAATCGATGTTTTTCATGTAACAGTTTACTAAGTTACAATAGCAAACAGGAAACCAGCTCCCAGCCCATGTTGGCCTACCTTTTACTATCTTGAATTGTAATGGTGTTAAGGTGCTACTGGGCAGCTGTGAGCAAGACATTACTTTATTTTCCATTATGCTTCACTGGTGTGATCAGTAACTGCACTAGACAAGGAGCCGTTGGCACCTTTCGTATTAAAACTAAAAATACACGCAGTTAAAAAGACGTGATCCTTTACTGCTACGTGACCAATTGTGCAGAATATCTATACATGCAAATCACATGCCTGAGAACTAGTTACATCTGGATCCTCCGAGGGTAGTTTGCCAGTCTTTTCCTGGAATGCTGAAACGTGTGAATCATGCGTGAATAGCTGCAGTAAGTGAACATGAGAAATTGCTAATATGTTTTAGTAAGGAGTGAGTAAGTTCCAGAATGACGGAACTGCTTAAGTCCTCTGTCTCTGGGGGCTTAGGTCCGATCACTCGGGGCTGAAGCCCCAAGTATATTAAGCCGAGCCCCCAGTATTTTAGCCTCGATGCCAATCTTCCTTAAAAAACAAACAAAAAAAAATAAAATGGGTCAAGGCCCAGTTAGCTGCTGATCTTTTCAATAGCTAGGAAGTCCCCTGTTTTATACCTATCCCAGGTGGTGCATGATCGTAACTGGCTTATCATATGCAAAACTGGGTAGAAGTACTGTCCGGGTAAAGAAAGATCTATTGATTATCTGCCAGTTGAAGGGAAAATTATAAGGAATTGTCTTTCCATTTGATACTGCAAGGCAATATGGGCTGGACATGCAAATTCCCCTTCTGCCTCCTGGTCGGGCTGCGAGGATGTTCCAGGAGCATCTGGGAGGAAGGGGGGGCTTGCAGTGCTCATATTCCCCCCCCCCTCCTAATGGCTTTGCTGGCAGGGAGCAAAGAATGGATTATTCCGAGTATCCAGTTTCTCTTCGGAGTATCCTCTCCATCCTGTCTGACACTTAGCAAGGAGGATCAGAACGGAGGCTTGCTTTCCATTCAGTTCTCATGTTGACGAATTGGCTCTCAGGCTGAGACTCGTCCTTGTTTTTGACAGATTCAGTCACTAAAACAGTTTTTCAATTCACTCCGGGTTTCTGCTCCTGCAGCATCCTTTTCTTGCTCAAGAAAGCGTCATTCTGAAGGCCATAGCTATCGCCTGTGGCTTGAGCCCGTGCAGAAGAGAGAGCTGGGCGTGCACACATCGGCCACAGATGTGAAGTGCACCCTCTGTTCGAGAGCATGGGTAGACGTTTGCGTCAGCATCGACCCGAAGGTTCGAAATGCAAACTATTCAGAAAACGCCTTTTCCGAACTGCAATGGAAAACTCATCTCACTGATCATGTGGTAAAATGTCATTTGTGAATTATGAATTTAGGGCATGTTTTGGCACTCATTGAAACCATCAACTTTAGAATTAATGTCCATAGATTTAATAAATAATATGAAATGCACATTTATGGGGATAAAAATAAGGCTTTGTGATAGTGTCAGTCTACACAGAGGATTTTGGTACAATATATGCCGAGTTAACGTTAAAAATCGGTTTGCATTACATTATTTGCTCAATTTGAGAAATATCAATTTTCCGTTTTACTGCTGGATTAGTTTAAAATGTGAATCGTTGAAAAAAAATAGAACTGCCCGATATTTGCATTGCTGCAGTACCTGTATTTCCCACTAGGTGGAGACTGGTAGCACAGTCACCGCTTAGAGACAATATCTAATTATTCTACAAGTACCTCATACACGGGCGTCGCCGCCACACGATTTTATGGACTGGAAGGCAGCCAGCTTTTAATGTTAATGAGACAGGCCTTATAACTGCCTTACATCTATTTTTGTTCATAGAGCTTTAGGGAAACTAGCCACAGTAAATGCTGAACTTTAGCCTTAAATCTCTGTATAAAACCACGTGACTACAGCCATTGATGATTTGGTTGTTTCTCAGCAGAGATGGCCATTTCTTAATCAACAGACATTATGTGCAGAAACACAGAACTGCTGTGAGCTAACAGTGTTAATCATCGTGCCGCCCTTCAATGTACATAATTGAAGATATTTATAGCATTTATTGAAGAACACCAATTACTGAGCTACTGATAAACGTAATAGCTATAAGCACAGGTCTCTGTTGTGCACATAGTGCAGGGCAGGTGTGCAGCCATAAAAAGCAACTCATTCAGAAGCTGATGACATCTGCTGCCTGTTCCTTGGACTCCACAACAAAAATGATGTGAACATGTTTTGTGCATCACAATAGAACAAGGGTGGAGAACCTGTTCCATGGAGGGCCGGTGTGGGTTTTTGGGATGGCCTCTTAATCAGTCAATAACAGTGGGTCCCCAGGACAATGCATAAGTTGTGGGTTTAAATCCCAGGGAGTGCATATAAATTGTAAGCCTTCTCTGTACTGTAAGTCACTTTGGATAAAAGTGTCAGAGAGATGATTGAAATACAAATGATTTCTAATACATCTGAGTCAGATTCAGTAGGGAATAAACTTTCGAGTTAACCTTAACAGCCACACCCACCTTCTTAACGAGGTTCAGTCTGTAAATAATCTATTTAAACTTTCTGATTAGGGTTTCTTGCTTGGTCTTGATGTTTGGTTATTCCTCCTCTGGTTTGGTGGCTTTCTGGGTGTGAATCTGTGCTGTTTGGTTCAGTAGCTTGGATTTGCTCTGGTGCTGACTTGCGGTGCACTCTCTGTTTTCAGGTTGCTCCCTTAGCGTCTCGCTTCCCGTTCACCGCTTGTCTCATCCCATTTAGTTGTGTGACCTTGTCACCAGCTATACCCATTTCAGCTTGAGTCCTGCTCTGCTGCCTCGGCAGCGTAAGTCACAGTCTGAGGCACCGACTCTGTCAGCGCCGAGGACTCAGGAGTTTGCAGAAGAGGGGAAGACTGACTGGCAGAATACCTGGGCGCGTGGGAGGTGCAGCTTGAAGTGTGATCTTTTTACCTGTGTCCGGATTCCCAGTTTTGTAACATAAATTTATGTATTCTGGTACTCTGTACCGTTGCCATAACAGTTTCCCTGTCATGCTTATCATTTACTAAACAGGTTTTAACTCATTTAATCTCAATAAGAAGACTATAATGTCACTTTACCTCATAATTTGCTTATCATTTACTAAACAAGTTTTAACTCGTTTAATCTCAATAAGAAGACTATAATGTCACTTTATCTCATAATTTATTTCCAGCCCACAAACCAACTGGTTCATTTAGCCAGATGACATTGTCGCTATTGTTGCTGTGTATTGTGTTTTTATGTGAAGAAATATAGATTAAGATGGCTCCCAAAAGCAGGAGTTACTTGGTGAAATATTTTACCTGGAACTTGAATTAGGAATGACATTTTGTACTATGAGCCTGGTGATGGACTGGTATTAAATCCAGGATGTGTCCTTCCTAATGGCCTCTACGTTCATTACGATCTTGTACTTTATACGCTGGTTGGAAGATGGATGGATGGATGGATGGATGGATGGATGCTGCTATATGATTCTGTCATTAAGGCTACTTACTGCTATTAGCTAGAAGGATAGTCTTCACATTTACCATCGTGAGTTGCACGTTCAGGGGATTTATAAAAGGTGGTGTATGTGACTGCAAGAAATCAGTTCCAATCTATAAAAAGCTGCCCCCAAGTGTTATCTCTTTTCCACGGGTTGAGAAATTCCCACTATGTGCAGTTCATCTCGATGTGATCTTTTTCTGTACTGCTTTTCTCCTGTTCCACGGGGTAAAACACATCCACAGCATTACAAGGACCCCAAAGCAAAAAGATACTGATATTCTGGAGAGAGGTCACATAAACTGAGGGCTGCTGAATGACAGTTTGTCATCGCTGATAATATTGGTAACAAAATGGTTTGGATTAATGCACTTGCAAGCCTAGGCTATAGTCTAGGGCCCCAGCAAATATCAGTTCCCTGCTGTGGGAAATATGGAACAGTTAGTTAAATCGGCAGCACCGGAGCATCCATATTCATGTCAGCCTAGGCTCCCCAGATACGATAATCTGCCCCTGAATATGGGGGTGCATAATCTTCATTGCTGTTCTCAAATTCGCACTTAAATCGCAGACAACAAAGACTTACCACGCGTAAAATGCTATAGTACATCAGGAGGTTAAAAGAACCGGTTAGGGTGGAATAATCGGAACGCAAGCAGAGGAACAATTGAGGAGGGGTAAGATTCTTAATGTTTGATGGTTTCTGGGTTGTTATCATAAACCCCTGATGGTACAGAACTTTATGTTAATTCCACAGGCACAGATAGGATCCCGATGCCACAGACTCTGTGGGTGGGCCACCTCTCCGTAAATAATATTCATACCGCTAATGCATTTGCTCAAAGAAGAGGTATCATTAACAAATTAAATATTCCACAACTGAATCAAGTTGTTTGGTGGCTCATTTTTCGTAAAGTGGCCATCAGCATTGCTCTGTCTTAACGATCCCTTCTGCCAGGGCTTGCTGGGGGACACAATGCACCGCTTCCACTCTCCCATGAAGTGCGTACACCGCCTGTCGCTATAAAAGCTCCCTCCCGCTGCACAGTTGATCCCTGACAACACACTCCTCAGCCACCAACTCTCAGAGGTAAGCCCCGTCTTCCTGTGACTTGGCCACATTTTCCAGAAGACGCACACACCCACCTCTGTCATACCATTCTACGGTCTTCATGGCTATATAGTCGGGGAAGGAATTCGTTTCAAAATTTTTTACTTTGGTACTGGGTTGCACTTTATGAATTCACACCCAGTCTTCAAATTGTTCCTTCGTTCCATTGTTCCTTTCTTCCCCCTCCTCTTTTGCACATTTTCTTTTGAGAACGCAATTTCATCCCACTGTATCTTAGATATGGCTGGAATGAAAAATAAACTGAGCTTGAATTTGAGCTCCATGTATCGTGTCTGTTAATGACATTGTTTGCTGGACTCCATCTAGTCCTTAGTGAAATTCCTAATAATCTCTTAAATTAAGTTGCCAGCTCGGACTGAAGCGGCTCTTTTGGTAACTTTTCTGTATACAGACTGAGATCTGTCTGCATGTAGTAAACTGGCAGCTCAGGATCAAACCGATATCCTTTCAGGCCGTATCTGCAGGAGTAAACAGCGTGCCAATCTTCCGTTACTGTCACAACCCCGAGGCTCCATCAACTGACCGCCTGGCTGTAGACCCCATACCCAGGAAGGCTAAGTGGAACAGAGCTTTGGAAGAGTGACGCGCTGGTGTGGTGAGAAGGATGTTCTGTGTCTACATTGTCACCTGCAACGTTGTCAACTTCATGACTTCCTGTGTTAGTCAGGTTAATGTTGTGAAACTAATTCATGCATGTTTGTGAGAGGGGTGGGTAGCCGCGGTGCTGTACTGTAAATCAAAAGATTCTGGCAGATAAGAATGATTTGCGCTCTAATGTATAACCACCTAATGATGACGGCCTAAATGTTTACTGCTACTGACATGCCTTATGGTAAAAAATGATTCTGTCTGATGACTTTCCTTCTTCATTCACGGTTCTGTTTTCATTTCTCCTGAAACAATAACATTTTTATTGACACAAATGACCCAGTCTCCTTACAATGTCAAAGTAAATGTAATTTAGACGATCAACTGATTTCATGTAAGGGCTGAAATCAGATTATCTCTGATAAGAAACTTCCTGTGCGCTGGCTGATTTGTACGCCTCTGGAGAGCCCTTGGCTGTCGTTGTACTATGAGGGAGTTGGTTTGAATCGCGGGATGATTCTTGCTCCAGCACAGATCCAGAACTGCTTCAGCGGCAAAGACTAAAAATACACAAATGCTTTGGATAAAACCAGTATTTACACTAGTGGCCAAAATTGTGGCAATACCTAGCATTTTTGGCATTATGCTTGAAAAAATACTGCACGAATATTGGCGGTAATGTTTATAAACTATTAAAGAATGTTTACAAATATCATATATCGGATGATTAAATAAGTATATGGAGCAACAGCTGAATAAAGTTCTGCAATCTCTAAAAACTGGAAGTGTTTCCACAATTCTGGCCACTAGTGTAAGTAGCTATATGTGTTGACAGCTGCAACTGTATTGATGGTCACTTCCGCGACCAAAGAGCTGCAATTAAATGATGCATCTGTATTTGTTTTGAAAAACAAACCATGACATATCACTTGATTTAACCTGTAAAGCAACACAGACTGTCACTTTCACAATGACTTTGATGTCCAGTTCACCCGCAGTATAAGCCGCATCTCGGTGCATGATGCTGAAGTCTATCATACTTAATGATTATGCGACTGAAGTATTGGCTGTGATCCTTAACATGTGATTCCTCTAGACCCCAAGTGGACCCAATGGACCCCAGCTACCAATGTGTAGGAGATGTGGAGGATGCAGCTCAGCCTTCCAGTCATGTCTTTGAAGTAAGTACAGACACTCCTCAACGCATAATAAGATAAGATACGATGATAAGATACGATGATAAGATAAGATGAGATAAGATAAGATAAGATGAGATATGATAATCCTTTATTAGTCCCATAAGTGGGAAATTTGCATCGTCACGGCAGAAAGTGGACAGTGCAAGATAAGAGCAGCAAAATTAAAAAATAATAGAATAAAAGCTGTACCAGCAGTACAGGATAAAAAGTACACTATACAAACAATCTGGAAACATAAATATGGATGAGTGTATTGAAAAATATAAATGTTTATATATGTATATGTAAATTTAGATAAATATATGTATGTATGTATGTATAAATAGAGTGTATGTATGCATATTATATACAGAGTGGATATATAAATATATGTACAACACTGTGGATATATATGGACAGGCACGCAATGGAGTGACAGGCATTGACAAGAACTGATATTGCACATAAGGTTATGTCCCAATGAACCCATCATAAGTTGAAAACATCGTAAGCCGAGTATGAATAGGATATGATAAATAAATAACTAAACGATATGTTGTTAAACACTTTGAGATGTTTACGCTCGCGATCGCTACAGAGACTGAAAGCGTAGCTGCGTAGATGCTGCTGTCTGTCCGTAGAAAGTATTTTACGGCACATTGGTAGACAGGGAACAGATCAAAATTCAGACGTTTTCTCTACTACTGAGTGTGGATCTCTATTGCACCATCGTAAAGTTGAAATATCTTAAGTTCATTATCATCACAAAGCGAGTAGCATTGTCGTGTCAGGCATCAGGGAAAGCAGTGTTTAATGACAGTCAAAAGGCTTCAACGTTCAAATAACAGGAAGGGAGATGCTGCTGGAGCCGTATTGGGCCGTAACTTGTGGTTCCCCAGTAAATATCAAGTTGAATGAAATTAAAAACCCACGCTGGTAGATTTGTCAGTGTTGTTGATTTTGTCAATGTTGACTTGGAGTAGAATCTTCATAGTATCTTCTAAGTACCTAAAAGAGTCCCTTTTCTAAGAGTTTCTTGCACGAAGAGACATGTCTCTGTCACATCTCATGAAAGTCTTTCTGTACAAACATATGGCCCAAATACCCAACAGAACAATTTCAGAACCAGTACACAGAATTGTTTCAATAAGAGGCTTAGTGACAAGGTGCAGGAAATGTGAATGTGGGGCTGAGAGTCAAGCCTTGGTCTGTAATGTAGTTTAACCTCCACGCCACCAGTGGGCCCTGTCAGGGAACACAGCAGCCTTGGAGCACCTGGGCAGGCTGTACCCTAAACAGCTGTCCGTGCGGGATGTGGGCGGGGCCAGCCCCATGCACTATGCCACCGTGGGGCGGTGCTGGCGTGCCATGCAGCTCATCGTCAAGGCAGCCGGGGCAGAAGGTGAGAGGTGACATCATAGCATGGGGGGGAGGGGGTGTTTTTGCATACCTCAGCATAAGGGGGAGGAGTTAAAAAGCAGTGTCCTTTCAGAGGGGCGCCGTAAGGGCATGGATACCCCGGCAGATTCAGTGGGCCCTATATTTTACAGAAGCCCAATATTTAATGGGTGGGGGTGGGGGGTGGGGGGTCAGAATTTCTAGCCATACCTCAGTCCATCCCATATATGGCATAAATGAAGTTAAACAGCCATATTTGGCTTCTAAGGATCATTCTGAGAAACTGTATGGGGAAAAGTGCAACAAATTAAATACTCAAGGACTTTCAGGAGAAGGTTCTGTTTCAATGTAACTTCACAGTGATAAGAAGAAATAACCTTTGCACACTTCCCTCCTGGGTCTACTGGGGGCAGACAAAGGGAAAATACTTTTTGTTCGCTCCCCTTTCCTCCCAGAGCTGGATGCACAGGATGTCGAAGGCAACACATCGCTACACTGGGCTGTGGACCGGAACCTTCTAGAGAGCTGTGAGACTCTGCTCAGCCTAGGGGCCAACCCCAACATCCTCAATGCCACCCTCATGTCGCCACTCCACCTGGCTGTCAGCCTGAAACACAACACCCTGCTAAGCGTGAGTGTGTGGGAGAGTGGTGCATCTCATACCCACAAGACCTGGCTGAGTACGAGTCTGTGGGTGAAGTCATATATCTCATACCCGCTATGCCTTGCTATGCGATATGGGTCATTTTTTAAATTAATTTTTGGGATTATGCAATTGATAGGACAATAGAAGTGGCTGCAGAATGATATTGAGATTCGATTAGAAGCAGTGAAAGATATTGAGCAGGACTCGCATCCTGCCGACCCACGGAGAATCCTCTCATCAGTGTCATTATGGACCCGATGGACTTTCAAAGCCGGAATGTTAACATTTCTATCACTTTTGTTCAAGGTGCTACTTTCTAACAAGAAAACTGACATCAACCTTCAGGGTAACCATGGAAACACGGCTGTGATGTTGGCTTGCTCTATCGACAACTGTGAGGCACTGAGTATACTGGTGAGCAGAGAGAATTCTGGGTAGAATGCTATGAAAAGCATGTTCTGGGATGCCTTATGTATACTGGCAACCTTGTATTTAATAAATATACTGGTGAGCAGAGGGAATTCTGGGTAGAATGCTATGAAAAGCATGTTCTGGGATGCCTTATGTATACTGGCAACCTTGTATTTAATTAATATACTGGTGAGCAGAGGGAATTCTGGGTAGAATGCTATGAAAAGCATGTTCTGGGATGCCTTATGTATACTGGC
>JAODLD010000088.1:13642306-13653880 GCA_026781065.1 Mormyrops boulengeri | reverse complement strand
CACCCTGCACGCATCTTTCTACATCTTTTTTCATCTGCTGGACATCATATATTTTCATACTTTTATATTCCAATATTCAGTATAATTCTGTTCCCTTTGATGTCCTATATAATGTATTGCACGACTTCCACTGCTCTGCACTGTTTTATTCCTTCATTCTATTACTTTTTTTTTCATCCTTCCATCCATTTTCTGAAACCGCCTGTCCTATTCAGGGTTGCGGGGGGTCTGGAGCCTATGGGCACAAGGCACAGAACAACCCAGGATGGGGCGCCAACCCATCACTGGGCACAGTTACACCTATTTTATTTCTACTTATGTATTTTTCTTACTGACTAACCGCCTGTGTGTGTTTGTGCTCATGTCTCCAGGTCATGGCCCCGTGGTCCAGGATGCTCTCGGTAAGATCCGGCAGTACATCGAGCACAGGCTGCTCCGCGAGCAGCAGATCCTGGCTGCTCTGCAGGCGGGAGCCGGCAAACCTTTTACCGCCTCTGAGCTTGTCAAGCTCGTCTATAAGGTACGACCATGCAGAGGAAGCGCCGCCCTTTAAGCACACAGCTCATCCGCAAAGTACCTCTGCAGTCAAAACGCTGCTCTGCAATCTGCTTAATTAATAACAGCTTATTGCTTTTTGAATCTATGAGCTGCTGGCTTTTCATGCAGATTTCAGCTTGATGGAACAGTGCAATATCCTGATGGCTCCAAGGCAGCATTACAGAATTTAATTCACGATCATTTATAATCGTTATTCTCAAGGCATAACCAGGCTTTATAAATCCATATTTTAATGTCAACAAAGGCATGACCCCCTACCTACGTCAGATGAAAGTTTAAAGATATAAATTGAGCAGATTGTCTGCGGATAGTGAACAGCAAAGCCTTTGGTGACCATCGTCAGATTCTGTAGTTGTGTGCATCAGCATAAACACTCATAAGCACAAGCACAGCAGAGCCTGTTAATGAGGGACTAACGGAGCCATTGTTCCTCCATCTTCTCTTTCTCCCTCTCTCAGGAGACACCTCCGCATCTACATGGGGCGGCCGAGGTGAACCTCCTGCATCACCTAAATAAGATGGAGAAGGAAGGCAAAATTGGCCGCGGTGGGTGAGCCCTTGGAGTCTCTGTGGCATTTTAGGGAGCAGTTTATAGGGTTAATTATAGCTAGTTTATAGGCATTAGTGTGTTTATATGCGATGTTTTATGTGGTGGTTTATCGTGTGGATGGATTTAGGTGGATGTGTGCTTTATACCTCCATCTAAATTCATCCAAATTAAGAGGTTGGAGGATGGATGGGTTATGTATAGCATGTTAGGCTACGCCCCCTGTATATTCAACATAAGGATGGATTTGAATGTGTGGTTTATAGAGTGTGCTTTCTGTGTCCAATCTCGAGCGTCCAGAGTGTCCTCCTGACTCCGTTGTCCTCTCCTCCGCACAGTGAGCGGCTCGTCCGAAAGCTGTAGGTGGAGGAGCAATTTGTGACAGCTTTAGCGGCACCTGCAACAATCTACATCAGTACCAGGGCGCGTCCGTGTTCAGGCCTGTCACCCTCTGTTAAAGGACGTTACCTACTTGGCATTTTTCCATTCGGGTTCAGGCTGACGTTTGCCTTTTGGCCTGGATGGCTGCTGATTTTACACCACTGTGTTCGCTTTGCTACTGCAAGTGTTTGTCAGAAGGTCTGATGCCACAGGATAATTTTAAAACACAAAGTATGACCTTTATAAGATTAACGCAGTATTTTCATAGGTCAGGTTCACTTGGCTTACATGACATATGAAAAGATGCATCTCTTTATGGATTTTCAGGCCTTTTTTTTTTTTTGATAGGATGGGATCAGATTGTCCCACATCAGCTGTTTAATAAACGTAGTAATTGGTAAATAATTCAGCTCTGTTGTTGGCGTCTTAGCATCCCTGCATATCTTTTCAAGTCTGTAACATCCAAGTCTTCTGCAGTGATAGGCAGGATTCTGCTAACCGATAATTAGGGAAGCTAACTTTTTCGTTAGCGGATTAGCGTTGCCGCCTGACTTTGAAAATCATTAGCGGACCAATTGATTTCCACTGTCTGTAAATCCACTAATATTTTTTTGCAGGTAAAGAAAGTTTAACAGTCAAAAACACTTGTAAATCCTAAAATCGCACGGATTTGTTTCTGTTTGTTCTGAGCATGTCTGTAACTATCTGGCGTACCGTTGGCTGACTACATGTAAACACGCGGCATGATTGGTCGATAACGGTGGTCTGGTTTGCATGCAAGTGAATGGAGAAAGTCCATTTAAACTGGGGCACCCTGAACTAAGCACAGAACTTGGGCCTGTATGGATTTCATGTTTAGTTGCTTAACTTTTTGTATTTCAGGTTCCCTAGTTTAAATGGACTTTTTCTTCATTCACTTATATTTAGCCCAGATTGCCTTAATTAAATACAAGTTATCTGGCTGAGCAAGAAATCCATCTTAGGTTAATTCCAGCTTATTTTCCAGGTTCTGACTGAGCTATAGGCTAGTAAATAGCCGAGACCCTCCTTCCTAGTTCCAAGTAAATGGCGCCATGTTTCAAATCCCCAAGCGACATCTCTGAGGGCAAAATGTCAGTATGAGCCAGTCACGGAATAGGAGGACTCCGACCAATGGAATAACTCACAAATGGAATATCATTGAAAGAAAATAAACTCCAGAGACTCTACAGAATCCAGTGATTCCCAATTGGGTAAGTCCTAAATAGGTAATCGCTCCAATCCTGCAGAACTGAATTGCTAAACGGGTTAAAATTTCAGCACTCTAGGTATGTTTTTAAGGGTCTCAGAGCCCAAAACCAAACCAAAGCTAAATTCATATAATCAAAGTTAGCGGTTATCGTTAGCTTCCGATTTTTTTTTTAGTGGTTTATCGAATTAAACTTTGGAGATAGCAGTTACCAAAGCTGCGCCCACCACTGGTATTCTGTACGCCCACAATAAATACATCTTATTGGTGTATAGTGCACAAATGCACTGCAGATAGCCTGGGCCATAGTTCAGCCAGGGACCCCAGAGTTCTGTTAAATGCTCTGACCTTTTATTGGTCCTGCACTGGAACTTGCATTAGTGGAGGCAGAAAAATCATGTTTGCATAGATACGGAAATCACTGCATTGGTGCATTAGTAATGACCACTTAAACATGTATAATTTTTGTAAATCGAGTCTGTTTGTATGATATGACAAATATAATGTATGATGTCAAAGATGATATCAACACTGTATGTTTTTCATGAAAAGCACTGGAGAGGAGAAACAACAAAAGCATTTTCCTTTTTTTTTTTTATTGTAGCTGTAAATAAAACCATGCTTTGTCTCCTGATGTCCGAACTTAACATGCACAGCTGCTAACAGTGGAGTTAGTGGATCAGTTGGTCCTCAGGCCTCCGGTTTCCTGTAGAGGGGATAAAAACGCTAAACACCAAAATGGTATGATACCAAGAGGAGAGAGCCTGCTTCAGCAGGGGATAGACGGCTGAAATAGGAATGACACCTCCGGACTAGCCTCGACAAGTCCAAAGGCGTTTTATAAATCAGGTTTAAGGGACTTCATAAGCTCTGGGAGTCTGATTCATCTTCAAAGTGCACATTCAGACCCCACCAGTCCCATTCTCTGAGGGAATCTGGGCACGTCTGGTTTGGAGGATATTCAGCGTTTAATGCTTCTGAAGCTGCAGCCGTCCCAGGGCTTTCGGGCAGCTCTTGCTCTCGGCTACAGGGGTCTCTGTTAAATCGGACTCTGGGTTCATGGGCTTGTGAAATGGAAGAGGCTCACCTGAGACAGAATGAGAGGGAATCTGCAAATCCAGTTACCGCCACCCCTGACTGCTACCCAGAGAAGAGCTGTATGCCAGAAATGCAAATATGTGTTTGTTTGGTTAAACACTTATGCAAACATTTAAGTGGTTCAAATATTAACTCTCAATAAGACTATTTGCATAGCAAAAAATGTATACATAATTATATAAATCCTGAAAAAAGGAAATGTATTTTTGCATGCATAAATTTGCTTCCTCGCAGGAAAGAATTTACCCTGCAAATATTTTGCTGTTTATATGTTAATATAAACCAGTCAGAAATTGAATTAAACAGAAAATCAATAACTACTTTTCTATAAACCTTGTAATCTTCAGAATGCACTGCAAACCTGCTGCCTGTTTGCACTGAAAAAATGTAAAAATAACTCTTCAAATGTCAACCCACATAAACCTCTCCTTTTAATTAATCATTTTTGATTTCCCTGTTTTAGTCTGATAAATGATATGTGGTAGAAATACTCCGCCTGCTGTCAGGCAAATGTCTATTTCAAATATTTGATTATTCATGTACTTCACATACCTGCAAACATATTTCGGTGTAGAAATTCACCTCCCTAGCTTTGTTTTAAATGGCTGGGGGGGCCCAGTGTGCACAGACAAACAGAACATTTCCACAGAGGATGACAAAAACAGAGACACCAGTGATTCAAACCCTGCGTCTTGGGAGCTGAGAGTTGACAGTGTCACCCGCTTGTAAAACCCAGGAGAGCTGTCTACGTGAGTCTGGAAGTCGAGAGGGCAAACTCACGCTGGTCCGGGGCCCGTCGTGCCGTCCTCGCTCTCCGTGTCACTGGGCAAAATCCAAGGTTGCTTCATGGCCTGTAGCTGCTGGTAGAATTCAGCCTGTAGAGGAGCAGCATGAGAGCGTGGGGTGGGGGTCCAGCTTTTACATGGTACTCTCGGCCGTCTCGGGGAGAGAATACCCCAGAGACTGTTCTGAGACCGTTTTGGGAAGACTGTCTTTGGGTTAACATTGGAAAGTGTGTCTAGAAAACAGCACGGCACAAACAATGACTTTGGAATTAGGATGAATTTCTTGAAAATTCCAGGATGCCGGAATTTTGTATCAGAGAAACAAATATAAAATCACTAAAAGCAAACTGTCCCAGCTCGTCTTTCACGATCCCCTAAACTGTCCCATTTATACGGACCTGCACTACATCCATCTTCCATCCATCACAAGATCATAACAAGCCTGCATCCGACCTCAGTCAGCAGAGGGTATATGTTATGGGATGCTACTCTATCATAGAGCACACACATATATACACACTGTGGGTCATTTAGAGAAAAAAACATCCATGTGAACAAGGGTCAGACCTGACCCTTGACCAGGGGTGTCAAACTGCAGTCCTGGAGGGCCGGAGCCCTACACATTTTTGGGTTTCCCCTCATTTAACACACCTGATTCGACTCCTTGTGCTAATTACCACACAGCTCTTGAGCTGAATCATTTGTGGTGGAACAAGGAAAGAATTAAGCTACACAGGGCTCTGCCCCGCCAGGACTGCAGTTTGACACCCCTGCCCTAGAGGTATCAGATGGGACTCAGTCAGGAAGCTTAATCCCACAGATGTTCATCGTCACCAAATATAGCAAGCGTATCCTTGATGAAGACATACTGAGTGTTTTCTATTAGTTTACTGTTACTTATATTTCAAAAAATGTACTAATTGCCAAGTTTTTTCCTCTAGAGACATTACCGAGTATGCAAAATTGAGGGTTTCACTAATTACCTCTGAAAGAATGGAGTTTGGACTGTCAGCCGGCCATAAGACCTCATTGCTGGGACCTGCTGGAGTAATCAGGCCAGTTGGATCAGTGGGCGTAACACATCTGTTCCTCCCAGTCTGATTGGTTGGTGTGATGGAGCCCCTCCTCCCAGTCTGATTGGTTGGTGTGATGGAGCCCCGCCTTCCAGTCTGATTGGTTGGCGTGACCGATCTGCTTCTCCCAGTCTGATTGGTTGGTGTCACAGATCGGCTCCGCCCAGCTTGATTTGTAGGTGTGACTGACCGGCTCCTCCCAGGCTTATCGGTGGGAGTCATAGGTATGTTCCACCCACCCTGATTGGTGGGTGTACCAGGAATGCTCCATCCAACATGTTTTGAGGGTGCTGTAGGAAGGCTCCACCCAACTTGTTTGGTAGGTGTGCTTGATATACTCCACCCAACATGTTTAGTGGGCGTGCTGGGTACGCTCCACCCAGCTTGTTTGGTGGGTGTGCTTGACATGCTCCACCCAGCTTGTTTGGTGGGTGTGTTAGGTACACTCCACCCAGCTTGTTTGGTGGGTGTGCTTGACATGCTCCACCCTGCTTGTTTGGTGGGCGTGTTAGGTACGCTCCACCCAGCTTGTTTGGTGGGCGTGTTAGGTACGCTCCATCCAGATTGCTTGGTGGGTGTCATTGGAATGTTCCACCCGCCTTGACTGGTAGGTGTGTTAGGAATGCTCCATCCAGTTTGTTTGAGGGGTGTGGTAGGAATGTCCCATCCAGATTGTTTAGGGGGTGTGGCAGGAATACCCCATACAGATTGTTTAGGGGGGGTGGCAGGAATACCCCAAACAGATTGTTTAAGGGGTGGGGTAGGTATGCTCCACCCAGCCTGACTTGTGGGTGTGGTAGGTCTGCTTCGCTGAATCTGACTGGTTGACGTCAGAGTTCTGCCCCACCCCGAGTGACTGGTGGGTGTGACAGTCCTACTCTTCTGCAAAAAGGCATCTGGATTTCCGCCCTGGTTGAGGTGGCCGGCAGGCGTGAATGGCGGCGGGATTGCAGGCAGGATCAGGGAGCCGCTCGGTGTTCTTGCTCTGCTGCTGGTGCTGGTGGGCGTGTGCAGAGGCCCTAGGAGCAGGGAGGTGGGCTTGTTTCCCAGAATGGGGAGGGGACTTGTCAGCTTGGACAGTTGTTCTGACAGGGGCAAATTTTGGAGGGTGAGGGGGGGTGGCAGGAGCAAACTGCTCAGGGGACTGCGGGGACCCCTCCCTGGTTTCTCCTCGGTCGCCTTGGCAACACCTTTCTCCAGATCTCCTGAAAGCATGCGCACAATAAGGGTGTATCAAACAACAACAACACTGCATGTGTCTGAAGTTACCTTCACTGCACTGGTAATTCACCAAATCACTGCTAACTTTTCATATGACAGTTAGAATCTCTCCACACCATTAGGGGTTAGACAACGTAGGTAAAAATGTGTATTATTTTAAGTCCTATACTTGCATGAAGAGTACTGAATAATTGAGGATACAACAATGTAAAATCAGTGATAAGGTGTCATTGTAAGTTTTTGGTTTTGGACTGAATGGAGGCATGTACTCAAGGTTTGGGCATGATGTGGGAATTACCTGCAGTGTGTCCACCCCCGTTTGCCATTTCCCCCAGGTGGGTCAGCCCCACAGAACTCCAGTCTCTGATTGGTGCAAACCCAGAGGACCAGCCAGGTGCACCCTGGGTAAAGTATAGAGACAACATTGCAAAATATAACATGTATTCAGGGGCCATCTGTTATAATGAGAACTTATAAATAACCTTATGACGATATTAAAACTGTCCACTCAATTTATTTTCTGCAATGTAGTGCCTTGCTTCTCAGTAAAAAAAAAAAACTATTTGAGATAATGAAAAACAAAGGTATCTGTGATTAATTCAATAACCAATAAAGAACCACCATCCATCTTCTAACCATTTATTCTGTTCAGGGTCACCTGGAGCCTGTATAAGGGTGCACACACAGTCAAACTCTATGGGCAATTCAGAGGCACGAATAAGCCGAAATGCATGTCTTCAGACTGCAGGAGAAAATCCACGTCACACGGGGTGAACATTCAAACTCGTACACACATACAGAATAGAGGTGGGGTTCGAGGCAAACGTGCAACCGGACTGAGTCACTATGCACACAACTGCCAACAAACCTTAACTATCAAGATTTACAATCAGGTTGAGCATGTGGATATTGCAATTAGGCCACGCAATTTCAATCTTATTCTCCCCCCATGGCTGTATTTGCATCCTGATTTAAACAAGTCAAAAGAAACTGAGACCACTGAACATTAAGACCATAAAAGCAGGGCAGTGGGGAATAGCTGACTGAAGTTCATACTGAGATCTCAGATCATTCAGAATAGATAATGAGATCAGGATTTTACTTACTGGTCTTGTGACTTGAGACACACTCCCACCTTCCTCCACAGACGTCCTCAGCTCTGGAACTGGGTCTGTTCAAGACAGCAGCCACTCACACGTTTACAACGGCACACCATTCCCAACTTTCACATTCTCAAAGCTGCATTTGCTGGGCTTTCTTGTGGTTCCAGGGCTTATTGTATATCTGCTACCAACAGGCCTTAGTGAGCCACCCAGTGAAAAATGAGGGCAGAAGATTAAAGATCTGAAATGTTCAAGACCAAATGAGGATGAATCCATCTTTTGGTGCTCAGTTGGTGTTGCATGCAATGCGATGTCACTACTCACACTGGACTTCAGGTACTTCCTGGGCACAAGACTCCTCCTCTTCTCTTGTCTCTACAAGGCCGTCCCCCTGAAGTCTGGACAGGAAGGGAGATGGGAGTCACTTCTGGGACAATACATGTTGCCATTTTGCTTTGAGGAAATAGCTCTGTCAGGATAAAGACCTAGCTATACATCAGACTGTGGAGAAGAACATAGCTGTCAGGGACAGGCAGGTCAGACGTTCAGGGGCATCTAAAAGATACAGGCTCAGAGGTGTTAAGCAATTGGGTCACACACACCTGGCACACCTGGAGCAGATGTTGAGGGTTAGCTTGGCCTGGGGTTGGGGGTTAGGGGAGCCACGCCCGTGGCTGGCCTTGGTGCGGCTTGGCATTAGGTTGGTCACGCCCTCCATCCGTAGATCATCCAGGTCCTCTGCGGGACAGAGGCAGGAGCAGGCAGCAGGTGGCGTAGAGGTTATGGAACTGTCCTTGAGACCAAAAGGTGACAGGTTTATGTCCCAGGAGAGGCTCTCGTGTGAGAGAGAACGAGAGTTTCTTTCCTCTGTTCTTACCCATCAGTTCCATGGCTTCATCTTCATCATCAATGTCTGAGTCTGAGACATAGAGGCTACCTGTCGAGTTGAAGGACTCCTGAGCCAACATGGCCGCCAGCTGCTTCTTGTGATACAGCTGCTGCTGTTTCAGGCTCCTGCTCTTTGTTACCATCTTCAGGCTAGGGGTGGAAGTGTAGGTTTAGCCAGAGATGCTTCTAGGCCAACTCTTAAGTTTTTTCAGGAGTTACTATATTTGTATAAACCTTTTCTCAGATATATCCTGATAGTGGAAAAAAAAGAGCATGCTCTGGACTCAGACATACACACAGACCTCACTATTGGCTCACTGGTCTCTCTGTGGCCCCTGGGTAAAGGTGGATGGAGCATCTCTGAAGCCAGTGGATCGGCATCACTGTCTGCACGGCCAGTCCACCGGCCAATCACTCGAGGCCGTTGCAAGGCAGAATTAAAGGCCTTGATCAGACGGAGCATTGGAGGTTAGGCCTGTCACTCAGATCCATCACAGAGGTTGCGTGTGGTCAGCCAGAGCCGACCACCAATCATTAACCGAAAGATCCACGTGTGAGGAACACCGATTTCTGAGGCTCACAAGATTATCAGTTCTGCAGCTAAAAAACTGACACCAAATCAATAAAAGACAAATTGATTTAAGAAAAAATTTCAAAAGTCCTCTTTACCTGGTCAAGTTCATCTGACGCTGCCAAGCCTGTAAAACAAAGATCTTGCCTGTAAGCTAAATCACCAGAAGTTTCTTTCACTACATCAGTAAGTCCATATTTCTAAAAATGATATCCATCCTTCTTCAGTAACCATTCATCCATATAGCACTGCATGACATTATTCACACTCTTCATTTTAATGATACGAAGCACTATGTTATCACTCTGTCCAGGTTCTCAGTAGGGTCTCCTACTCCAGTCCTGGAGAGCTTTTGTCCAGCATATTTTCTATCCTGCCTGGCTTCTGATGAGCCACGCCTGATCTTAGGTAAATACCAGGAACAGGTGTGGCTCATCAGAAGCCAGGTAGAATAGAAAACCTACTGGATAGTAGGTCTCCACGACCGGGGCTGGACACCCCTGCTGTAGGCTCTCCAGGATGGCAGTGGTTGAGGTGGTGCCTTCAGGCTGCCCTATGACCAAGAACCTCCAGACATGGTCACTACACTTACTGCGGGAGAGGCTTTCCAGGGCTTTTCCCAACTTCTTGCTTTCCAGCAGGATGTGATTGAGCTCATCAAAGTCATGGCTGTCAGACCGTAACCAGGAATCCTGGGAAGACCGCTCTCCAAACCTCGACACTGAAATCATCAGAGCAGCAACCTTCTGCAAACACCTTCACACACATTAAAACCCATCCATCCAAAACCTACAGAGACCTACATTGACCTAAACAGCAAAGATAATGGTGTTATGTGACTATGTATTCATGTCCAGAAGCTTGTTGGTTTGAAACCCATGGCTAGCAGAACAATATCACTACCGAGTCCCCAAACAAGGGCCATAACCCCACAACTGCCCGAGAGGTGCAGGATAAATGGCTGACCCTGCGCTCTGACATGAGGCATTACTCTCACCTGTATCTGTGTATTTCTGGAGAGCATGATGGGATACGTGAAACACAAAGAATTCCTATGCACGTGCACTCACGCTTGCGCAAATAGAAAATAGGCATCATCAATATAAAATAAAATAACATTCAGGTACTTTTAGATACTCCCAAATCTTATTTATAAAAAGAAAATGTATTTATAGTGCATGGAAGAAAAAAAAACATGCAAAAGCTGTATAGCCAATTCTATAATTTCTGGGATAACCAAAATAAGATGTGATAAATAAAATACAGGTCTTAAGGAACAACAAGGTGAGCTAACATCCATCTGGTATGCAGATCAGATTATTTACTGTGCATGTCTGTCATGTGATCAAAACATATGAAAAATGTATATTGATACTAAACAATAGACCACTACAGACTATTCAAAACGCAAACTCATGTCCCATATTTATTCAACCTAGACCACAGGTGTCAGTCTCCAGTTCTGGGGGGGCATTTTTGGGTTTCCCCTCGTTTAACACACCTGATTCAACTTCTTGTGCTAATTACCACATAGCTGCTGAGCTGAATCATTTGTGGTGGAACAGGGAAAGAACTAAGCTACACAGGGGTCTGGCCCTCCAGGACTGCAGTTTGACACCCCTGGCCTAGACGTTCTGGCTAATAGGGTCCCCTCAATGGACAAGCACCCATCTCCATCAAAAGGCTCCTCAAGACCTATGTCCCATCTTGCCCCCTTCGGTCAGCAAACCAACGCCGCTTGGAGCTCCCTCCACCATGTGAGAAATGTCACTCCAGACGCGCCTCTTGTGGGCTTCCCCAATGGTGGAATGAGCTGGCAAACCACATCTGGTCATCAAGACCCATCCGTTCCATGAATCCCCCCACTAGACCGATGCCTCTTCATGGTGCCTGAATGTTCTTAGGTTGCACTTCTAGTTATTGAATGAATAGTCTAATAGGGTTCTTCCTTTGTTAGAAGTAATTCTGTAGCACCTGCTGCAATACTGACTACAACAGTATCTAGGCTGCTCACCCTAGCTGTACTTATACCTATTTGACTCCTTGACAGCATGCAATTTGCCTCACTTGTAGGTGGCTTTGGACAAAAGTGTCTGATAAATATGTAAATGCCGGGGCGCA
>JAODLD010000088.1:13621834-13642301 GCA_026781065.1 Mormyrops boulengeri | reverse complement strand
GGGGGGTGTCCCCCTAAACATCGGCATGCCAGACCATGAGGACAAAACATGCACCTAACAAAGATCGCAATGAAAATAAATCATTCGGATCAGTTACGTTATGTTTACTTGTGGAACTGCACCCTAAACAGTGTTAATCTTATTCTACACAATGAAACTTATTTTTGAATTTTAAAGTCTGTCTTACACTGCATTCTTTCACATTGTTACTGCGGCATGTGTGCCCATTGCGTGTCACGATATACAGCTCTGGGAAAAATTAAGAGACCTATATTTTAAAAATCTGTATTTTTAAATCAGGGTTTAATACTGGTCCTGCTGGCAGAAGGCTATGCTGAGAAGCAGGCTGCTTCCAGGCTAAACATTTCTAAGACAGCAGTACACAAGAACAAGGTGAAGCAGGAGACAGTGGGAACAACCAAAAACCAGCCAGGTAGAGGGCGGAAGGGACTTTGTTAATGGGAAACAGGGAAGAACCAGGCTGCGGCTTGCAAAAAAAAGAACAACATTATTCACAGACACGCACCCATAAAGTGAAAAATGAGTGGAAAAAAGGAAAAAAGAAAACTCTGATGTGGTCTCTTAATTTTTCCCAGAGCCGTACATTTCACCTAGCACTGGGGCAAATTCAGTCCCCCCAATATCGAACTCATTCCGATGCCACTGTGTAAATGTAAATTAATGAATTGCATCGCATTGCAGTGCTGTTATCTTTGAGAGCTACTGCCTTTATTCAGTTTGTCAGTATAACTACACTGCTGGGTTAGTGCAACCCCTTTCTGTTATAAGCTGCCACGATGGGCAGATATGAACACAGTCAACTGATTTGATAATGATCAACCACAGGCTTAAATTCTTACCATGCAGACGGAAGAAAGTAAAGAGGAAAAGATGTGAATCACGTTGACATTACCGAAATATTTAACGACGGCTGGAGTACCGAAGCTGTTCCTCTGCATTGTAATTTCTCAGTGGAAAAAAATGACTGACAAAGAGCTAATTTTATACAAGTCATGCGGCGGAAACACAGAAGCACGTTCCATTTCTTTTCAATTGGCCTTATGCCCCCCCAAGTCATTTGTTACAATGTTCCACCATTAGTGCCATTTCTTCATTCAGTTATCTGGGGTATGCTTAGTGCCCCATGTTTCTAACACGACGGCAGGCCGAATGGGGCCTGCTGTTCACCGCTGGGTGTCACGTAAGCGTGCAGAAACAGTAGCACACAGAGCATGACTTCCAGAGTTAAGCACGGGATGAGAGAAGCTTATTATTTGCTCCCTTTTTACATCTGTAACGTGAATGAGTTCAGAACGGGGGCGATACCGATCACCCAGGAAAACAGCCCAGTCCCCGGGGACCTCCAGCGATCCACGTTTTAGCTCCCTCTCAGCCAATCAAGAACACAGAATGCCTGAAACAGCTGTACTGGGAGCTAGGAGGAAGCAAAAACGCAGACTGTCTGGGGAGTCCCCAAGGACTGGGTTGGGTTTGCGCACAGAAATGTGATGTGGTTCTCTGATCCTCCCATGGAGCCCCCCCCCCCCCCCCGGACTCACGGGACTTGGACTCAGGCGAAGGGGGTGACAGGGTGCACACCTCCAGGTCACTCTTGGACTTTTTTGGCTTTCTGGGATGCTCCTGCCATGGTTTCTCGTGCCCTTTCAGGTCACGTCGTGCCCCTTTGGGGAACGTAAAAGCAAACAAAAAACACTTGAAATAATATACATAAGTAGACACCACTGTTAATTTCATTAATTTAGTTTTAGTCTTTGTCTTTTGAAGAAAATATGACTAAAACTAATTTGCATTTTTGTCTTTTTTTTTTAAAAACTTTGTTCTAGTTTTAGTCGATGAAGATTACAGGATGTTTCATCAATCTACATTACATTCAGTCAACAATCTGCAGAATAGCTTTAGTCGTAATACAAAATATTCACATTTCTTTGAATGTTTCAACTTAATTTTCTGTGTACACACACACACACACACACACACACACACACACACACACACACACACACACAGGCCTACCGCAGTCCTCTCTACACATTCCTGAAGGAAACATCTGTAAACTCTCTATTTTGCCATGGCATTAGCTTTGAACATGCGGTCGTTAAGGACACAGATTGAATTGAACAGCTGTTGTAATGATGAAAACATTGCTAATTTGAAACATGGCACTAATCCTAAAATGGCTTTATATGAACTTGTAATTAAATGAAATAAAACCAAAATTTTGTCTCATACAAAAAATTTCCATGACGCATCTTCATTCATATTAATCCGCCACAAAAAAAACACCAGAGAATACAACTTTAATACAGAAAGCTCAAGTGAACTCTCTCAAAAAAAACATAAACAAGTATCAGACTAGCGAAACCCAACTGGTTCAGTTCATGGCAGTGAACGTTTCAAACACATCAGAGAAAAACAACCGTTTGTTCCGGTTGTTTCATGGCACTTCAATTACTGGTGTTTTAACCCATTACTGCCACCTCACACAGTCTGAGTCATGCCAAATGTGAAATTTATCCATAGGTTACCATGTTTTTTTTCTTACTTAAGTCGACTCAGCCACAGACTAGGCTTGGACAACATCTAATTTTTCAGATCATTATACCCTTTAGATTTTCCATGATATATGGTATTTTGATGGTTTTAAATGCTATTCCACATATTGTTTTTAATCTTGGAGATAAAAATTCGCTGAGCTGGGGGGGAGGGTCTGGTCCCCAACAATAAAATTCACCAAGAATAGTGGCCACCCTGCCAATTATACATCGTTTCTTCCAAACCTCGGTTTTGGCCTCATAGTTCTGTCCAATTTTGGTACAGCAGGGAAAACAGAATCTGTTTTGAAGTTATTTATTATTAAAAGTGCAAACACAAATTAGGAACAGTTGTATATCAAAGAGATGCTTATTTGCACATTGTAAAAATATGTAAAACAAAAACTAAAGGCGTCATACCAATAACAAACTAAATGACGCCTAAATCCCATGTTCTCTGCTACTGAGTATGTCGCCTATCTGGAGCCGTCGTGACCACAGTAGCACTGTTTACTTTTTTAGCCTGATCCGAATTTCCTGGCAAAAGCTCCTTAAATTCCACGGAGAGACCGGTCATCCGGTCATACACACATTCGGATGACGTTATCTCAAATGAGTTAACATGTTGGATGCGTTTCTATCTACGTACGAGTTCACTATAATAACTGAGCCGACAGTCAGTCTTAGTCTTAACTACTTTTTCTCGCGTGCTGCTGCAATTTATTGCGAAACCAAAATGTTCCCAGTCCACCAGGTATGACTGACTGTAACCAGCATTAGCTATAAACTCACAGCCACAATTAGCGTAAATGTTTTCCGTATTGAACATCTACTTGTGAATGTAGAGTCTGCTGTGTCCAAAAATGCATGTTTCATTGGGCATACCTAACTGAAAATAACGTACCAAACTGTATGCAATAAAGGTGTAGACTCCTGCTCCTCTGATATCTACTTGTCAGATGGATGTATGGATTACGTGCTTGAAATCAATTACATCAATATTATCCATTGATGTCCAAATTTCAAATTTGTCTCTTTCTTACATTTTTGTCCCGTTTTTATCCACTGACGAACGCATCAGTACATTTTGTCATAGTTTTTGGCATCATAGATTAATTTTTACTATCGTGCGACTGTCGTTTCTGGGATGCCACTCAAAACGTCACCCCACTAATGTCAGGACTGTTTGTGACCAACAGGGGGCTCCACGCAAATGTGTGATATGAGAGATAGCAAACACTGCCGCTGGCTGTAGGGCCTTACCGGCGCTGGGCGACTGGGCCCAGAGTGCAGCTGGACCGAGCAGGACCCTATGTAGCGACGTGGAGCCACCCTGCCTGCCCTCCAGGTGGTTTATCAGGAATGGAACCGGATGGTCGGGCGTCTCGCTGATCAGCCTGGTCATCATCTCCTACACGGACACCAGGGGGAGCCAGAGCAGAGCCAGGGTAAGGAATCAGGTACTCTGGGTTGGTATGAACAAGAGGGCGAGGTAAGCTTCTGTCCACAGGTTCCCTACCTGGTACAGGTGATGGCTGGCCACAGCTAGAACTGAAGAAAGCTTCTGGTGGATTAGACAGAACCAAATAGGACCTCTGACCTTCAGGTCCTGAGATCTACTATTGTTATGGCATAATGTCTTGGTTAACAGCACCGCGGTGGGAGCAGAGCAGTGTAGATATCCAGACCATTACCCCCACTTGGGTTTTCCCATCTACCAACAATGAAGCATCTCTCAGTGTTGAGGATCACTCCTCAATCTTCTGACAGTTACAGCAAACCGCTGCTGGTCAGACGGTTAATGCAATGCGACTAGGGTTTTGCTCAGTGGGAAAGACCCCATTTGGAACAGATATCCCTCAGCTAGTGCTGAACCTCCTGGAAGGACAGGCTGAGTGTCTCACTACAGGGTTACCAGCCCCCCGTAAGATGGCTAAGCTACAGCAACGCCAGCCTTTCAGTTACGACGTGAAGTCGCAGGGCTGTCGGTTATGGTAATGGGGGTGGGGGGGACAGTCCAGTACAGAGCCAAAGGGAGGCAAAATGGCCACAGCTGCAAAGTCATATTGTAGGAGCATTCACAGATACAATCACATCCTCACCTTTAGCCACCTCCTCCTTCCCACGGGGTGCCAGAGACCTTTTAATAGGTATTTTTCACTTAAATCAGCCAAAAATGAGAGAGAGAACTTAACCAACAAGAAACACTTAACCAATTTAACACAGCAAAGCTTTTTGAATATCTTGACTCCAAACCATCAGTTATACGTTGGGTCCCTTAGTGTCCTTCTAAGGTTTAAAACTGAGAATGCGAAACCACGCGGCAGCAGTAAAGACCGAACGTCAACCGCGCATATATCACAACGGAAATTCTCCATCAAATTGTACAAGGAGGAAATGACAATGTCGTTGGTCGTATTAAAGTCTCAAAGTGTTTCGGGCGAGAATGAAATCAGAATATCAAAGTGTTTTATGACTGTAACGCTTAATAATATTAACGTCAATGCAGGCAGCCCAGTTCCTTGAAATTTATTACGCACAAGTGTGCAAATTCCTGTACACCACATATACTATTGATCCTGTAACTAACACGCCCATCGCGAACCGACGCTCCCTGGGTGAGTTAATTGGAATGAGTGGCACCAGACAGTGTAACAGTAGTAATAACTACTAATAGGCCTGCTATTAGTAGTACTACTACTACTGCCTCTAAAACTATCACTATATTATTATTATTATATTATTTATTATTAGTAGTTTTTATTATCATCATCTGACATTTTTAACTTAATATAAAACTTGTGCTGAATAAACGTCCAGGTAATAATATACTAGTTACTAATTACTGAAAAAATTGTTTACATCGTAGATTCTTAAATAGTTTCTTCATCTAACCTTGGAAAATTAAATATTTCTAATTAACTCTGCCTATACTAACTGGCGGAAGGGGCACAGTCCGGATACCCTAATCTGTAAGCGAGGCACCGGCTCCATTCAAAAATGCGCGTTGCACCTACCTCGAAGAGAGGACCGATTTTATTCTTTTCCAGGTATGCTTCAATCCTCGACTGCTGACAAGAAGCCATAGCCTAATAAAATCGCGTGACGTTTTAAAATAGTAAAACGAGAGATCCCAGACTCGCAAGCCCCTTACGAAATATGCAGCAAAAACTGGAAGATGGTCTTAAAAGCATGCAATGTAACCTCTGTGTGGTTACATGCGGAAAGTGGCTGGGGGAGATTTGGGGGGCAGTAAGTTTGACTGGGTGAGCAGCCCGCTGGAGAGAAGAGCGTCCCCGGAGCGCCGCGCGCGCCCGCTGCTGGATTGGTGCGTCCCTAATTGCTTTTGTGCGGCCGCTCCGTAGCTGCAGCTCCGCTCTTAGACCGACAGCGAAACGCGTATTTAGCAGCATGAATTTATGCTTGCGTGCGCCATCGACTGAAGCCTAAAAGTCCTCCGTATTATGCTTATAAATACGTGTTTAACTGTTCTTCATGAACTAAGCTCAGTACAGTACGTCTTTGGTAAACGATTTAAATCATAGCGCTCTAAATGTGACTGAAGACCGGTAATGTTAGAATTAGGGCGTATAAATAACATTTTTGCGTTATTTATATATTCTGACTTAATCGAGATCATTTATAATGCTATAATGTCCGAAAAAAAGTCTTGGGTTTTTCCCGCTCCACCTAAAGTCGTACAAAAGTGATTTTAATCTGTACTTTTAACTGGTGTATTGGGGAGTTACAGCAGTGGTATGCCAGTGGCGACATTCAGGAGTCCTACCCCAGGGATGCTCGGCTCTGAGCGCCGCTCCAGCCAGACGTCCTTAATGGAGAGATTGGAAGCGAGCCAAGGAGGCAGAGCATCTTCCGTCAGCCAGCGGCCCTTTCAATCACTTTGCCTGATTAGTGTGGAGCGGAGGGCGCTTGAGGAGCCCGGCACGGGATACTTAATTACCAGGATTTATTTCACTCAGGTAGGGCCCTTAGCCAACATACAGCAGCCACTGGGTAGCCCTGTGAATGGACCCCTCTTCCAATGCGTTACTGCAAGCATTGCCCAGTATTTGTACAAATAAAATATACCCAGCCTGCGTCACCTTCCAGGCGATCCCCTTAAGTTAATAAATCATTAGATCTGGGCTATATATGTTTCCATTTAATATTCATACCACCAACCGCTTAAGTTATTTTGTAATAAGGGATAAGATGGTATGAAGATTATAATCGAAATTTGTTTATAATATAAACGTTTCTCATACGACCCTTCACTAACCATTATAACGTGATAAGGTTATATAAATTACACGTTATTGCGCGTTACCAGGCTGCAGAAGAAGACTCTTTAATTAAAAACTGGATACAACGGGAAATAGGATGATTCAGCAATACAAGGTTTGTGAGCAAGATAAAGGACTTCGTGAAGAGCTGTCCATGCATTTACCTCAGTGCATTTCCACTTCCTCACCTGTATGGGAGCAGTTAGCGGGTGTCTAAATATAACCTAATTGTAGCAGGTGTTTAGACATATGGACTGGATAGAGATGAGATCTGCTGTTTTGCGCTTCGTTAAAAAACGGTTTTCAGGACTTTTTTGCTGCCGACGACGTGTGCAGCGCTGGACTTAACTTCTTATGAGAATCCGTATTCCTGTCACTGGGCCAGGCCCGCTACTCACAGCACAACTAAATCACCCATTTTAGAACTACTCCACAGCCTTGCAATCTCAGTATATCCAGCAGTCGCCCAAACAGCCTTCTCTCTCCCGAAGCTAACGATTGTGATCAGGAGTAAATGATCGACGAACATGCAAACGTAAATTTGCACTTAGATTGAACCAGCCCAGGTAGGAAAATGTCCGTTTATTGGCTGGGATATTTATACCAGAATATTATCTTTTTTACCAAAGACATTCGTACGGAGAAGATCATCACTTAGTGTCTTGCTTAGTACTTTGAAGGCTGCTGTTAAGGCCAGGGAGTAAATGTTCTGCTTCTTCACGCTGAGTGAGACGTAACACATCCATCAGGAGAACGTCTGGAATTACTGGTTTAATATATTTCGTGGAAGACAATTGCCTTCTGGAGTTCTCAGCCTTTGTCCATTTTTTTGCAGTTTAGGAAATCACCTTTAAACACAACAGACATGGTGTTTCGATCTAAAGCAGAGATATGACGTACTTTACGCTACCGCAGGTTTGAGATTTGGAGTGAAAGAGGTGCGATTTGTCTGCCTTTTATAGTAGCAAAATTAAGCCTAAATAATGAACCTGCCTCGGCGTGCAGCCAAAATCATATTAAAAGATACAATACATTTATGTGTTGCGGGGGAACATTTTCACTTGGAGTTTGTACCATACTCAATATCATATGGCGTTAAGTGTTAATTGAGTAACAGCGGAAGTCAGTGGGCGGAATTATTGCATACTGGCTCTTCCTATTGGATTAAATCCTGTGATTGACATCACACAGCATGCCACACACTGTGGAAAACAAAACCTTTTACTTATCCTATTACTATTGTTTATCCTGTGGCTCTTAACCTTGCACAGTTTTGTAAGGATACTACGTTACTCAATGGGACAAGCGAGGAACCGTGAAGGTCAGGCAGACGAAAAACGACAGAGCTGCGACTATGTGGGGCTGACCCGGTCCAAACGAGAGTTAGAAGCTCTTGGGAAAGTAATCTTTCAATTTAGCTAATTTAGCTGAGTGCAGCGGTAATGGGTTGGTAAAGACGCAGCGTGGGGACAAAGCCAGAGTATGATAAACGAGCATCAAAACATTGGGTTAAATATTCTTAGTTAAATATTCTATGGGGAAAACAAAGGAAAACAAATTACGCTAAAATTCCAAACTATACATCTTAAATGGGTGCATATGAAAAACTACGTTACCAAATACAGCATCTTTGGATTTGAGAATGCTTTAACAATAACTAAATGTTCTTGTAAAAATACTGTACTATCTACCCGTTTTACATACATTAATCTCATCGGCCTTCATATCTGCCACAGACAGAAACCTCAGCCCCATGTCTACACTTAAGACAAAAGAAAGGAAAACTGCAGCATGAGGCTTAGTGCCTCCTGCTGGACAGATGATCTAACTACAGTAACCTCCAGCCTTAGTACAAGGTAGCATTGCAGGTAATCATGTTTGTCATAGGCCTGTCTTCTGCAGAATCTCCTTTATGCTCTTGATTGTCTTGACATTCACTAAAAACGTTTGTTAAAACCATTGGAGCACCTTCAAATATTTATCGATCCTTCAAGATTTCCTTCAGCTGAGGGTTACGACAGTACTGATCAAGCATTTTTTAAAACGAACGAGAGGTAGTGAACATTTTCACTGGGGTGTCTGAGCCAGTTTTAAGGTGCTGGAACTTGCGATACTCCTTCATGGGAAGACCCATGCACTGCTTGAGGCTGGGATGAGTGTGTGGACAGGACGTGCAGAGGTGAGGTGAGGTGACATTAGCCATGGTAGGTGGATGGGCCCTCCCAGGTAGACCCCAGGGCCCTTCCAGCTGGGCTCTCCCCTTGGTCCTGATCCCTCAGCAAACTCTTCAGCGTATCCGAGGTACTGGGTCTTATCCAAGTCTCACGACCAACCATGCCCATCGAGCCGGCTTCAGTGTGCATGCAGGAACTGTTGGTTCGTTCCGTGGGCTGCCTGGTCCCTCTGGATCTCGTCTCCTACACAGAGCGCAGATGGGTCAGGGTCAGTCAGCCCTGTGGCACCTTTCAGTGGGAAAGACTGACGAGCCTCACCAACGGAGGCTCTGTGGTTATGAGTGTGTGTGCATGAGTGCGATCTGTGAATGGATGTATGTCTTTCTAAACCACAAAGTGGGAACAAGGGTGATGACTTGCATTGTGGAAGTCTGCCCTCCTCGCCATCCTACGTCGCTCACGTGCCGAGAGTTGTTGGGTGTTGGGGTTTGGGTCTGGCGGGACAGAGATCGCCTGGCCACCTGGACCTAAGTAACAAACTTAGCTCAGGACGCATGGTGGACACATGCCAAGCTACTGATGTCACGACCTGCCTAAAGCATCACGATGTGCCTGGGCCCTACCAATAAACGCGCTCTCCGATTCCAGGAGCGAACTCCTCTCCAGATGCTCCACGCGGTTCGTTCGCTGGAACGGGAAACACGCACCAGGTTTAGGACGATGTCAGAACCGACTGAGCGCTAGTGACTTCGGAAGAGAGCCCAGCAAATCTGGCCGGGAAAGATAAGCTGAAACTGGTAAATGCTGGAGGAGGGAAAGAACAAACGCTGGCTTGAAAATACAGAGATAACAGTAGGACGGCTCTGTAGCGTCATGCCGGCAAGAGGCCGTGGATTTGCTTTGGCGTCGAGCCATGGGCCAGACGCCACTCACCGAGCCGTGGATCTGCCGGGCCGGATCTGACAGCTGGCCCACACCTACAGAGAGAGATGGCGTCAGAGGAGGTATGGCTTTCCAAGGTGTGCCATGGAGAACGTGCTCAGTGGGCATGCTCGAGAAGCCATTATTCGAAAGGGAGCAATGATAGCAAGGGATAGTATCATCTTTATCTAACTGAGTGAGCAGTGTTGAGCTGGGGGTGTCGGCCTCTAGTCTGTGATCCCACCCACTCCAGGCGGTTGGCCAATCCCTGGACTTGCCTCTGTTTCTGGATTGGCCAAGCCCGAGGCTGTTCTGGATGCTAATTGATTCTTCAGTCTTAGTTGAGGGTCTCTTGACCGGTGCTTGGAGGCGCAGTCTGGCCATGTCAAACACATCCAGCAGGGGGCGCTCCCTGCTTCTAGAAATTATATGGAATCGTCTTACTGCCAGAACATAATGCAACCCCCCCCCCGCCATACACGAACACCTGAGAGCTCTGCACTAACACAGACATGCTGAGCTGCAGGCTTCCTTGTACCCGTCACTCTGGGGCGTGTCCAGCTCCTCCATGTCCACCTGTAGCAGCTGCTCCTCCAGGCGTCGCTGTTCACTGCGCAGCTGTCTGCGCAAAGCAGACAGCTCGCTGAGGATGCCCCGTCTCTCTTCTGGCGCAGGCAGGCGCAGACAAGACAGACATCAGCTTGGACCAGCTGGGACACCACAGGTAACACGGAACATGGCGGGTAACACTGTACCTGCGGCCCTCAGCTGGTTTCTCCTGGCAGGAACGGGTGGGGACTGTGATCCAGATAGATGGTGTTCCTTGGGGGGGGCATCACAACCATCAAGCCCTAATCGCTACCATCATCCCTACAGACTAACTGAATCCTGCAACACTTACAATCAATTACCTCTCAGCCATTTATAACCAACTTCCAGCTCGAATGATAAACCCCGTGGCTACAAGATATGCAGCAACAGTATAATAGGCTACGACAGTGTTTCCCAATCCTCAGGGACCCACAGACAGTCCACATTTTTGCTCCCTCCCAGCTATGTGGACTGTCTGGTAGGGGGCTCGGAGGGAGCAAAAACATGGACCGACTGGGGGTCCCCAAGGACCGGATTGGGAAGCACTGGGCTAGAGACTCACAGGCTGCACAGGTGCAGGATGTCCACTGTTGCTCGGAGGGCGTGGCTTGTACTTGGAGGTGGGTCTCTTCTGCAGGGTGGGGATTGGCGGAGAGGGCTCCCTGGGCACCTGGCCACGGCATTGGGGGGCTGTTAATGAGGTCAGCTGACTACATGAACCCCCCCCCATTCCCATATCCAGTTTAAACCTATAAACTACCTCAAGACATAGAAAATTTGAAATTTTTGTTCTTGAATATTTTTTATTCTCATTCTCCTTCTTTTTTGTTCCCGTTATGAGCCTGTGACATACACCCTGCCCCTGTGTATTCTGGGACAGGCTCCAGCCGCCTCGTAGTGGGCAGATCACGGAGCATTAGGTGTTTAATCGTGTGCGCAGCACCTCCTCCAGCCGGGCCCGCCGCTCCATCTCATACTGCCTCCTCTGGCTCTCGCTCTCCCGGTTCTCACGCTCCTGCTTTCTGCGCTGCTCCTCCCGCCGCCGCTCCTCTGCCTGCTGGAACAGCTCCTCATTCTTGGCCCTTTGCTGCCGGAGAAGGGGGGGGGGCCGTGAGCTCTGGGACCTGCGGCATTGTCATGGTAAGCCTGGGGTTTTCCCTGCTCAGGACACAGACCTCCATCTCCTTCCTCCTCCTCTTCTCCTGCTCCTCCTCGTACTCCCGCCGGATCTGCGCCCTCTGCTCCTCCAACCTCCGATCCTCCATCTCTTCCTCCACCCTCAGCCGCACTCGCTCCTCAGCCTGGCGTCGGCGCTTCTCCTCAATCTGGGGGGGGGATGGGGACCCCTCAAGAACATGGGCTACCTCACAGCGAGCGAGGCCCACAAGAGAAGAATCACAGGTGCACCCTCACCTGCTGTTTCAGGTAGTCCTTATAGCTGTCTTGCTGGTGAGCGGGCGAGGGTGTGGACAGTTCTACTGAAGCACCACCAGGGGGCGCTGAAGAGACGTCAGCCAATGCACGATCTGAGAGCCGCAGAGAGGTCGAGCTCAGGCATGGGAAGCAGGACACTTGAGCCAGAGAGGTACAACGATCCATTTAGAGGGGCTGTGCAGGGGACGAGTACCTGGGACCCTGAGGTCAGAGTGGTTCCCTTCACTCTTCCTGTCCAGGGGCCCCATTCCACGTGATTCGGGATGTAGGTATGCCACCTGGTTGGACTTGTGCATCTGGTTCAGGTCAGCTGGTGAAACACAGCAACAGTTTCTCACAAACAGGTTAGACTACTAACCACAGACCAGCGTTACTAACGTGACGTGAGAGAAACACAGCAGGTTCCAGGCGGCTAAGAAATACATTTATCAGGGTCACTGGTTTATAAAATTTTCACAGCCGCCTGTATCGTGAGCATCTCCGCTCTCGGACGAGGCTGATGGAAACGCACTGATGAGGTTCCCCAGATGATCTCTGAGGGGTGCACCGCCACCTCCCCGCCCCCAGGGGGTGTAAGCTTTCATCTCCGCCTCCAGCCTGGCTTCGTACTGCTCCTTCTCTTGCAGCTCCTTTCTTCGGCGTTCCTGCTGTTCCTGGATCTGGAGGATGGAGGACACTGTAACACCGGGTGGGGAGACAAGGGGGCACTGTACCGGACTTCATGTCTCCACCATACCTGCTTCTTCAGGGCCTCTTGGTAGGTCAGCATGGGTCTCTCCATAGGTGTGGCTGTCATCCCTGGCCTGGAGGGGGGTATTAGCATTAGCTGTGGCTAAAGTTAGTCTAGCATTTTAGCCTAGCTGAGCTATCCTTTGTGTAAATGGATCAGTGCACAGGAGCCTGATTCCCAGAGGTGGAGATCAGATGCCGGTGTAGCTCTCCCTCTTTGAAAGTGGACCCACCCAGACTCTGGCTTATGTGATCAATCCTGCTGCAAACCTCCAGAGTACCATGTGACACTCACGATAACTGGCTGGCTCGCTGTGTCCGTGATGGGGACAGACAGCAGTCCTGGGATGGGGCAAAGACGGGAAAGTCTGGCTCTCCCCCTGGAGGACAGACATGCCAATAGCGTCAGCTTGTCCTTCCAATTACCCATCTGGCTGCCCGGTACAGGACATGCATAATACCTAGCACCCACTAGGGGGCGCTGATGCTGCTGAATGTTTGGGCTACTTACAGTGGGCCGAGCTGGGCTGCTGGGCCTTTCTGGACCCCTTGCAGAAACAGGCCTGTTCACTCAAGGTCCTGTAGACATCAGTCAATGTGGACGGCTGGGGAGGAGGGACACTAAGCACCAAGAAAATAAGTAAATGACAAAGAATAGTACAGTAAAAAACTTACATGTAGGTGTATTATTCAGTTTGGGAAACTAGACCTCGTGATACTATACCTGTGGAGGGCCTCCTCCCTCATCGAACTCCAGACATCCCTGCTGAAGGTCTCTTTCACTGGAGTGAGCCTGTTGTCCCCGATGGACTCTAGTGCCCCCAGCAGGGGGGAAGGAAAGGCAACGCGTGGCCGTTCCGGGGGCATGTTCTCCAGGAGCGGACTGCAGGGGGACCTCCTCAGGCTGCTTCCCCAGCGGGGACCCTCTGCCCCTGCCCAGGGCCGCTGCAGCACAGCTCCACCACCGATGGTCCAGAGCTGTGGAATTCGATCCGGCTGGCAGGTGAAACAGACTCACATCACCCCTCTGCTGAAATACGGAGGTGCTCAGGATTCTGGGCCAGCATGCAGAGATGGGACCAGTTACTGTAAAAGTAACATATCTGAGCGGATCTTCAGACCCCATATAAACACGGAGGACTTTCCAAATGCAAATCAAAAGATTTAAAACAACCAATGTAAAAAAATGTAAAAACAACCAAAATAAGGATGAACCTTCCCATGATGCCCTGTTATTAGAAGAGCAGAAAAATTACCTGTTTCTCAGGGTCGGTGGCCCCAGTGGCGGCTACATCGAGCTCCAGGTCCTTCTCCCTGCAGATGGAAATGGGGGCAGAGTAAGAAGAAATACTTCACCAGCCGCCGAATACCTCAGAGCAAGAACAGACACTCTGTGGCCACACACATGCACATGCTAACAAGCGCACGCTAACATTCTAATGCTAACATGCTAATGCTAAAGCACCATCTTTTTGCCCAGGATGCGAAACACTCCGCTAACCCCTGACCTCCTCCTGTTCCTCTGCTGCTGGGCAATCTGCTCCTCCAGCTCCTGCCGGTAGCGCTCCTTCCTCCTCCGTTGCTCTGCCACCGCTTCCTGGTGGCCTGTGGACCCAGGTGTCACAAGGTACATCTTTCCCATAGTGCAGTCACGCAATCTTAGAGAACACTTCGCATTTAGACGACACCACATCGGCACAGGCCCAGAAAGACCACCACAGCCAGTTCATGGAAGCATTTCAAACTTAGTGCCATGAAAAAAAAATCCACAGATGTTTCATTTGCAAAAACCGAAAGCAGAGATCTTACCGATCATTAGTCCAGAGCTGTACTGTAGCCTGTCATCATCGAGACCTAATCTGGACCGAACTGGGACCAGTGTCTGTACCCTGGGACAAATGAAGTCGGGTCAACGGCTGGCAAATCACCGACCTCTCCTACTCCTAACCCAACAGCCACCCCCACGACCCCACAGGCTAAAGCATGTTGGTGGTGTTGTTTATTTTTAGCCAAGACAAATCCGCCTGATTCCTCTCTGCATCCTGCCATTCCCTCCAGAGAGGCCGGTCCCAAACCAGGCCAGGTCACATGGGCCAGACGCTCAGCCAGCCAAGGGAACAAATCAATTCACGCTGGTGATGTTTGCTTTCAACACTGCAGCTGCTGATATCTCACTAGTAAACCTTTAAAAACATAAAATTGGTTTTCTACATGTCCGTTTTCAGCTGATTTTTTTTTGCCCAGTTATATGAAAAGAATATTCAAACAGTTTAAGCATGAAAAACTGCAACCTTTTATAAGTTTGTACCCCACCTTGAAACCACAACAACAGCCAATCACAAAGACTCTTTAAATCTGTGACATATATCTTTCTCCATGGCAGAGTTTCTCAAACCAGTCCTTGGGGAGGCCCAGACAGTCCAAGTTTTTGCTCTCTCCCAATTCCCTGGGAGTTTGGAGGGAACAAAAACGTGGACCATGAGGGAGTCCCGGAGGACTGGTTTGAGAAACATTGTTCCACAGTGCTGTGAACAGCACAGCGATGAATTTTTAAAATGAAATTTTACATACTGCCTGGGTATCGCAGTCCCTTGTCTTCTGTGTCTATAGTCCCCCGGGACTGCAGGGGGCTCCAGCTCCCTCTTCTGCCTGAGCAGCCTGTCAGAGACAGCGATTCCATTGTTTCAGCTTGGTGATATCACAGAACATGGCAGGAAAATAAATGCATCAATGAAATTTACAAAAGCGATTTTATTATGTTAATAAAGGGTATCAAATTGAAAAAAGGGAAAAGAATGTTACTCTATAAGCAAGGAGCTTAATAAACATTTTTCAGATTTTCTAAGCAGTTTCATTTACTGACATTGTAGAGCCACAGCATTGCTGAGTGATATAGGCGTATAACCTACCTATGGTCAGGCCGGAGATGACGGACACGGTGCCCCAAGTCTACGTCACAATCTCTCACTTCTCTGTCACTGGCAGGAGGAGAGATGACTGAAAGCTCAAGAGGCAGGAGATGAGGCTTCATACAATCCACAGCCTTTACACTGCATATCAGAGCAGTGTTTCTCAACGCACCCCTAGACAGTCTACATTTTTGCTCCCACCCAGCTCCCAGCCAATCACAAACAGAGAATACCTGGTACAGGTGTGACTGGAACCTGGCAGAGAGAATAAACAGACTGTCTAGGGGTCCCCCAGGACTGGACTGAGAAGGGCTGTATTAGAGGGCATGTGCCAAACTGTTCTTTGGTGACATTTAGGTGCTACAGGAATCTGCAGTGAAGTATAGTTACCTGTCTATTCCACAGTATTTCTGCTGCCGTCTTCTGTCTGAACTTCTGAGCTCCTGATGGCGCCTGATGCGTCTCCTGCCATCCCGGTCCCAATCCAGGAGGTCCACCTCTTCGCTGGAGCAGTCCAGCCCCGAGTCCACTCCTACATCCCTGAGCCTGCTTCCCCGGTCAGTCTCCGCCTCCATCCCCTGGCCCCGCCCCCTGGATGGCCAAGGCACCTCCTCTGTTGAAGTGGCCACGTCTCTCTTAGGCCGATGCTCTTGAAGCACTTGTGGTTTTGGGTTGAGGGGAACCTCAGAATGTTCTAGAGCAGTTCTGGGAGCACAGCTGGGTCCCCGCATCTGGTATGACAGGAAGACAGACCGGTTTGTCTTATGGGCCAGATATTACAGCCTTGTTTAAGGGCCCAACAGTGATATTACTCTACCAACATTCGAACCCATGACCTTCTGGCCACATGCACAGATCCCAAACCCAGTGAGCCATTCCCTGTTTATCCTGAGCGTCCAGCCCCAATGTCAGACTGCTAGCCCTGATTTTCATTACCTTAGTCGGTTTGACCTGAGCCATGTAGCGTCTGTAATCCAGACGCAGCTCCTGCTGAAGCCTCTGCTTCTTCCTCTCATACTCCCCCCCCAGGGGCAAACTCAGACCAGGGCCTTCTTCTGTGGAGCAGAGAGCATGACACAAAGTTAGCAGGTATCCTAACCACTCCCCCATCCCCCATAGATTATGCTGCAGCTTCATAAACAACCAAGGCAGAAAACTCCAACACTGACAGTCTGCTCAGGTTTGAGATTGAAAAACCACTCTGTGTTTGTTTTTTGCTCCCCTGTTCCTAACTGTCTGAAAAGAGTCATTTGTTTTGCTATTCCTGCTGTACCAGGTGTTCATGGGAACAAACAGGATTGGTCACCTCTAGCTGTACCTTTTGATTGGCTGTGTTGTGGTCCAAGGGCCAGTGGGATGTTCTCTTTCCCAGTGGAGTCATGCTCACTCTGAGGCCTGGTCTGTGGAAAAAACAACTCAATACAATACAATACAATACAAACACAATAATCTCACACTGCATGTCCCATACCTTTTACTCCCAGTTTTATTCCCAGAATCCTTTAACCGTGGTTCTAGAGGACGGACATACCCGTATCTCCATATAAGGAGGGTCCTGCTCCAGGCTGGCCTTGTCTTCAGCCACTTTAGCCCTCTGTTCCTCCAGAAAGCTCTCAAGATCATCATCCATCTCCATTCACCAGCTGAAAGGTAGATAAGATACATGGTAATCCAAGATTTAATGCGGTTTCCCGGTTAAAACTGTTAATGTTGCAATATTGTTGAGAGAAACATTTTTGTAAAAATGAGCTACAGGTATGAAAAGGACAGAGAGTGGATGTATGTCAACAGAAAATCAGTCCAACCTGACAATATTAGAAATCTTGTTTTTAAGAGTTAAATCTGAGCTGTCCATACAAACTGCATTCCAGATATTTTCAACTCCTTCCAGCTAATAAAACTTTTTTGGGGAGTAAATGCATTAACACCTGACTTAAGCCTGGTAAACAAAAAATGGCTCAGGCATATACAATTGTCCAGTCAGTACATTGTTCACACCTGGAGAATACAGATACATCACTGATTTTACAGTCAGCATAAAAAACACCCTACATAGGACAATTCTGGGTCTAGAGGCTGCCCCCTCCTCACAGACTACACAGGAACTATCATGCACCACATACACACGTAACGTGCATGAAGTGTGACTGCACTATCCGCCTGTCCTTCCTATACCGCCCAAAACACTCATCATTGCCAGCTGTCACTGTGCCAAAAGCGAATTTAATCAAAATGCATCGCCAACATCGGATCTGGCAACTTATCTCAGGCTAATGTTTTACGCTAGCTCTATCTAGGGACTAAATGTGTATAACGAACAGTATTCTTTTATCTTTTTCTCTTTTGCATTATTTATAAAATATTATAAATTATTTTCTTTCCAATGGGTTATACGATCTCTTTGTCTGGTTCATTATAAGAAAGTATTCGTAGTCACTAATACAAACTGTATGTGTAAAACACAGTCCAGAGAGACCATAAATAAACGCTGTTAAGAAAAGAAAATGTGTCAGTTTAATCATAGTCGTTTCTAATTATGTAATCTGTAAAAATAAGTCTTCGGCGAGGTCCGGCACCAGCGTCCCAGTGGTCGATGCATTTTTTCAATCCAAAACATGCACTCGTCCTTTATTTCTCAACAATCTCCACAATCTGTGGACTGCAGTCCCGTCATTTCTTAAGCACACAAACATATTTCCAAAATGCATTTTCAAATGTCAGCCAAAGAGTAAGGCGGTAAACACAAGTGTTACGGGACCCCTGGCCAGCGATCTAGGTAACTGGGTCCGTTTCATACCAGCCACCATTAAGCTGAACTGACACCGCCGCTAAACAAAAACACACAAACCCAGATAATCTCGAATACTTCGACTGCTTGGTCCATGCTTTCCGGCGGAAAGAAATGATTTTCGTTATTAAAAAAAAATTCCATTCAGACCACAATGTGGGACACAAAGTAGCAACTAACTACTTATCTAAATGGGTCGTTAGTCTAGCGTTCAGATGGTTTGCTTACAATGTTTTAAAAAGACGGCTCACAATGTTGGCGAATTCCGCAAAAAGCCCATGGAAACGGCTCGTCCGGCGGACGGCAACAGATGCGGAGAAAGTTGCAGAAGCAACGGATCCCGGAGCGCCAGTAAATCAGAGGAAGCGGGTAACCGGAAACCACATTCAGAGCGACCCCTGGTGGTCCGGAGTAGGCTCTGCGCCCTCATCGAGGATATGTGTCTGTATCAAAACAGTTTCCGTTCTTTATTTATTAGTGTAGAATTAATATAAAGCATTCGCAGGCGCGCAATCATTCACACGATTACAGGAGTGATATTTTACAGCCATTGACAGGCATGCATATTTTTCATTAATGCATAAAAAGCAACATTAATCACTAAACAACGAACCATTGGATACATCGAAGTCTCCATGGAAGGCATCAGCTGGTTTCGTAAACGTGCCATAAAACATTCTTTTAAGGCTTTTCATGCAGTTATTAGGGAATTCATGCAGTTATTAGGGAAAGGTTTTCCTGCAATTGTTAATTTATAGTCATTTGGGTTTGTGTGCCAGGATGGTTGAGTGGCTAAGATGTTGGACTTAAGTTCCAATGGATTCTTGTTCTCATAGGTTCAAGTCCCACTCCTGGTAACAATCATTGTTTGGGGCGATGCATTTAGGCTGTGTGAGACCCTTGCTTATTGTTGTACTCAGCATTTAATGAACACTATAAAACAAGGTGATTAAATTTCATGCCGGAGGTGTTTGGTTCAGGGGTGTGTCCTGAATCAATAGCCAGAATGTTGCTGGTTCAAATCCCAGCGTGAGCAGAATGATTTTGTTGTTAAACAAGGTCCTTAACTCCCCACTTTGTCCATGGATTGACTGACTCTGCTCTCAATTGTACATCACTTTAAATAAAACCATCGTATTGTTTTATTCAGCCAGCAGCAGACCTACCATACGGGAGGGGCCCCATGAAGATAGAATTTCCAGTTATTGGGTCCTGGTGTTATAACTGTCATACTTCATTTTAATTGAAAAATCCTTGGGCAATGAGAATATTTTGCCTTTTTCCCTCACTTTTTACTACTTGTGTCCTCTGATTAACTGGGGTGTTTTGCAAAACATTGACTGATTTTGGGGATCAGAATTCTTTATCTTTTCTGAGGCTCAGACAGCGACATTATAATACATTATTAGCTCTGGGACGACCTGCATTTACCCATTGTGTAACTATGTCTAATAATTGCAGACTTTCTTTGTGTGCACGATGTATCTGATTCCTGGCAGCCATCTCACTGATGAGTATCTGTGTGGTACTAACTCAGAGCAGTCACCCTGACACTGTGCAGGTTTCTCCCCCCAGAGCCTGTGACCCCCTGGCTCTGTCATCACTCTGCCTGCCCCACGGAGAGCTGAGGGTCTCCTGCTCCTCCTCAGCAGGGGATAATCCCCAGTACTCCTGGCATCTGGATGGTTTGCCAGTGAATCACTCCAGGCCCGTTTACGATGATGAGAAAGGAGCCGTCATTCTGGGAAAGAAGATGTCCTGGGAACTGCGGTCCGATTCCTCGCATTGACAGCAGGGGGTTACAGCTCCTGCAAGAGAACCCATGTGCAGGCAGTAGGTCTGAAGTGAAACGACCACATTTGCCCTTCATTGGAACTTAACACCTACATTTACATTGTTGGCAGACAATGTAAAATAACCTGACTTATCTCTTCCCATCTAGAGAGTAAACCAGAAACCGAATACATGAGTAAAATAGAGAAGAACACTGAAACAGAGGTGGTGTCAGTGCCGCCCCTCCCTACACGCAGAACACGCGCTGTGCGTAGGGCCCCACGATCCATGGGGGGCCCCATTTTCCACAAGG
>JAODLD010000088.1:13609513-13621734 GCA_026781065.1 Mormyrops boulengeri | reverse complement strand
TCACTTACAATTAGCCCGAACTACCGTAAATCCGACAAATAATCCGACTAATCATGAAATCCAATTCTAGCCCGGTTTATTGCCATTGTTAGCAATATCAGTTGATAACACATTACGCATGGTGCTTTACGTATAAAACTCCGCAGCAACACGTCCACAGATAAGTTGGACTAAGGTACAGTGTGTGCGACCGACTTAATGAGCCACATGAGAAGTAGTGCTTAAACAGTATAAAACTACCCAAGGTATTAGAAACGAATTAGTGGAATATAAAATGTTATGAAATGCTACACACGAAAAGTTTATAGGTGATTTATGACAAACAATAAGAATGATATGTAGCATATTAATGGTCTACATAAATTAGTTAACATCAGTAAGAATGAACATGGAATGAAAGCACAAACTATGTAAAATTCCCAGAAATACACGGGTCGTTAGTGTACCAAGTAAACTACTGATGTTAACAGCGCATCAGCATGACTTAATGTATTCTTTAATATTGGAGCAAAGCTTAACATAAGGAGTTATGCCGAAATAACGACTTACTATCTTGTTCTAACGACTTATTATGTCAAAATAACAACTTATTGTCTCCGAAAAAAAAATCATCAAATGCGGTTCAGGGCTTCCGTAGGTACCTTCGTCTTCTTCAGCGGTTTTTTTACTGGAAGGCCAGGATTGGTTGTTACCTTACCTGCAGCTTTATGATTGGCTAGAAAATGAATTCATTTGATTGGCGGCTATGTGAGCAAATATTTATCCGCAAAGCGCTAGGCAAGTTAGTACCAAAATTATTTATATGCGCAAGTGTGAATTCGCACTCGCAGATTGGTATTTGCAAGAGGACTTGGATTCCTAACTGCAGTTTCGAGATTTGCAATACCGGTTTTGCACCTGAAAACCATTCTATCTTTGTAAAAAATATTTTTATGAAGATGTTTGGTTCCACATTTACAAAAAATATTGACGTGTATTTGGAAAATATTTTTTTTGAGAATGAAAATTGTGTTCAGTGCGAGCAAATGTCTTTTTACGGGTGCAAATTAAAAATTACACATACAAGTACATATGGCACTATTCTGACTTCATACATGTCGTCACTTCCGGCTTCAAAACTCGGAATCTGACTTGGAATGGAACGGGCGAATGGAACGCACCAAAACTTCCCGAAATGCGTTGACAGAGACATTTCAGGGATTTTGAGTCATTCTGCGCTGCAGATGGGTTAATCGCGTTAAAAATTTTAATCAGATTAATCATGATGATGGATTAATCCGCGTTAACCCGTTGATTTTGACAGCCCTAATATATATATATATAAATATATATATATACACACACAGTTTTATATATGTATTATATATATGTATATATACAGTGGTACCTCGACCCACGAACAGTCCTGTTCACGAACAAATCGGGTTACGAACCAGATGTTCGGAAAATTTTTGTTCGCAAACCGTGTTTCAGGCTGCGAACACACAAACATCCCCCAAAAGGGTCCATTGAAAGTTCCCCAAAGAACCACCCGAAACACAAAGAAGTGTACATTATGCTCAAGAACGGTTGTGGAATGTATAAAAAACTTGTTGTAGATGTATGTCTTTACTATATCTCGAATATCTGAAAAAAGAAAAAAATTGAGAGAGAGAGAACGTTCTGTTATAGCGGTACCTCTCAGTGACTGATAAACATGTTTGTGATGGTTTTTAACAGTCACATATTTATACATAAAATTACAGTACTTCATTAATAACATAAATTATTGAGTAACTCCTATTTAAGTGTTATATTCTCCATTCACACATAGTGGCAACTGCTTATTGTCTGTTTACAGTACAAACAAAGAAGTTCATCGCCATACAGCGCGTGGCATCACCAAATGTACATGAAAATTTTAGGCATATGAAAATAATGTACAGTATAATAAAAAAGTATGCTCAGTTGTGTATTTTTCCGCCTTCCATAAACGTTAATTTGTATTTACGTTATTTTAAATGGGAAAAATTGATTCAGATGAGTCCTCAAACGAATTAAGTTCGTGAGCCGAGGTACCACTGTCATTGTTGGGCAAGTTACTCAGGAAGAGTAATAAATTACTTTTTACTTATTACTCGTTTTATGAATAATAGTATTACTTTACTTATTACTTAGTATCAAAAGTACTTAGTTACATTACTCGTCGTATTACTATATTACTTTCGATCCCAAACCCCCCATATAACAAGGTCATACAACTAGCTTCTTTTAAAAATGAATCCACTTCATTGAAACAATAGACGTTGTACAGAAGGAGTCAAAAATCAAACAGCACAACCACAAACACTGGAGCCTGTATGAAAAATGATAAATATATGAAGTACTAGTCTCTCCCGACTTTTGACATTATATTTTTGCCATATAAACCGTTTTGCTGCCGGGACAAAGGTAGCACTGTCCTGATCTGTCGTGGTTGCTCGTCATAATGAAAAAGTCTACGTACGTTCTGGTTTCGCCAGTGCCGCCCCTCCCTACACGCAGAACACGCGCTGTGCGTAGGGCCCCATGATCTATGGGAGGCCCCATTTTCCACAAGGGGACGCATTCTCTGCAGATGCGCAAAGGATGCACATCGTTGCCGTGTGGCGCGAGTAATCTGACCCCGCAAGGTTGTAAACCTAAATCGCATTTTGTGATGCAGTCATTTTACATTTACCCCATTTAGCAGACGCACTTTTACAGATCGACTTACAAGTGCTTAGTAGTCTATGACTGTTCTTCAATTTATAAGCTAGACGTAAAATGAACAGCTGTCAAGATCAATTTACCGCTAAGAACGTTGTATAAGTTGTTAGGAAAGAGTGCACAGGAAAAGGAAAAGATTTATTAGTGGATATTTTTTTTTACTAATTTTTTTGTGATGGGGGGGGGGCTCAAAATAAAATTCTGCTTAGGGCCCCAATTTGGCCAGGGGCGGCACTGGGTGGTGTATGGAGTTGTCGCAATGCAATTAAATTATGTTTGTTCTGGTGTCACACCAAGATTCATGCAGAGGACAGTCTTAGGGACTGTCTCAAAGAACAAGACAAGTGTCACATGAAAACAGTATCCGCCTTTTTTATTCGTAAACTATTATCTAATTTTTTATTTTATTATTTGTCCTGGGGGAGCTTTTGCAATTTTTGGTTTTGTGTGGTTTTTTGCATCACCGATTGCTCGTTGTGGTAGAAAAAACAAGTTGTACTTTATGTTTCCTTTCCCCACCAAAGTAAAACGCCCTTGCCGACCTGAGCAGGTTGACCACCACAGCACACCTACCCTGTAATATGCCCTGTCAGCCACTTGTCCTGCTCTACCAGACGTAGCACACTTGGTGGAGAGCGCTATTGGCTGGGCTCACTGCCCTGTGGCTGCCCTGCTGACAGCGGACAAGTCTGTAGAGCGGGGAGAGGCAGAGGAACGTGGCCGGCGAACCGCCCAGTGCAGGCACTCTCTGGGCCCCTACTGACCGCTGATGTGGCCTGAGGGAGATCAAACTGGGATGCCAGCTGTAAGAGGCCCCTGCTTTTCTGTACCTGCCAAGAGGGAAGTCTCCACCCCTGAGAATGTTTTCGCCGATTGCCTCATTGTCTAGTGATTTTCACTGCTCTTAATTTCAGCTCCATCCTATCTGTACTCCATCCCCAGCTGCCAGTTGTGAGACTGTTAGTGTGGTTTGCCTTCTACATTGCGTTTTATCTTTTTAATTCATATTTCTATTATCTGTTTGCACTTTATTAATGCTGGAAAAACTGGATAACTAAGGTGCGATTGAGTCATATTGCTGAGTCTCTTGAATTGTAGGAGTCTTTCATTGCATATTGATTCAAACTGCGGTTGATATTTACAGAATTAAGACTTTTATCTAACTCCTACTTAAAATTAAGCCATAACCATACATGATATGGTGCCACTTTACAATAAGGCTACCCTTATAAAGGGTTTATGAATGGTGTATAAGCAGGTTATTAATTAGGTTATAACACTTTGTAAATCATTAATAGACAATTATAAACAAGTTGTACCACAGTTTTCTTCTTATTAATGAGTTACTACCATTTACAAGTGGCAAAGGGTAGCCTTATTGTAAAGTGGTACCCATGATATATACTGGATGTATGGACAAGCAAGTCTAAATGTGGATGTTCATAATTTACACAACAAGAAGAAATTTAAAACGTAACAGCTGAGCAGAACACAGTAAGGTGGCTTGTACATCGCAGGGCCGGCAGGGGTGCTCACCTTATTTTTTTTAGTCGTTTCAACAAAGCAAACGTCAAGCAAATAAAGTATGTTGAAGGCCTTAAAGTTTTGTAGTAGCAGTATAACGTTAACACAGAACTACAACGATGACCACTGCAGCATTTCAAAAATGATAGCATCATATCGTTTATATGGTACCTTTTAGTGCTCTAGCAAACACGTTTTCTCAGCTAGCAGTTGTTCATTCTGCCAACTCAATAAAATGTCGTTAAAACTTCTTTGCAGAAAATGTCTGCGCTGTTATCTCAGCAGTTTGCTACAGGGAATGCTGAATGACTGGTGCTTTTTCAAGCCTGTGTACAGATTTAGGGTTAATTGGCTTCTAGTTACACCAACAAGCTAACTATCCAAATACAAAGGAATCGGATCTTGGTTTCTTCTCAAAATTTAAAAACAAAACAATAAATAAAATATTTGGGGGGGGGGGGGCATATTACTGCTGTTTTTGATTAGTAAAATATGCCTTTGAAGTGTATTACATAATATGATGCTAGTGTGTGTTAGGATGTTGTGCATCCCAGGACCGGGTGGCTGCTAGTTCGAATCTCATGGATGACAGTCATTTCACTGCTGTGCTGTTGAGTGAAAGCCTTAACCCCAGCTGGTCCAGGGACTGGCTCTCCAACTTAGGTAAATGTATGACTGCCACCATAATCAGTAGTAGTCTCCGCTTCATCATACAGTATGTATTTACTAATACACTATGTGGACAAAAGTATTGGGACACACCTCTTAATTATTGAATTCGGGTGTTTCATTCAGACCCATTGCCACAGGTGTATAAAATCAAACACCTAACCATGCAGTCAGGTTTACAAACATTTGTGAAAGAATGGGTTGTTCTGAAGAGCTCAGTGAATTCAAGCATGGGACTGTTACAGGATGCCGCCTTTGCAATGAGTCAGTCAGTGAAATTTCTTCCCTGCTAGATATTCCACGGTCAACTGTAAGTGGTATCACTGCAAAGTGGAAATGTTTAGGAACAACAGAAACTAAGTCAGGAAGTCGCAGACCACGTAAAGTAACAGAGCGGTGTTTCCAACCGCTGAGGCCAAACTTCCCCTGGCATTAACTCCAGCGCTGCACTGGGAGCTTCATGGAATGGGCTTCCATGGCTGAGCAGCTGCATAAAAGCTTCACATCACCAGACGCAATGCCAAACATCGGATGGAGTGGTGTAAACTGTAAAGCACGCCACCACTGGACTCTGGAGCAGTCAAAATGTGTTCTGTGGAGTAATAAATCAAACTTTTCTGTCTGATGGATAAATTTGGATTTGGCAGATGCCAGGAGGACGTTACCTGCCGGACTGCATTGTGCCAACTGTAAAGTTTGGTGGAGGAGGGATAATGGCATAGAGCTGTTTTTCATGGGTTGGGCTAGACCCCTTAGTTCCAGTGAGGGGAACTAAAGCATTAAAGCATACCAAGACATTTTGGACGATTCTGTGTTTCCAACTTTGTGGGAACGGTTTTGGGAAGGCCCTTTTCTGTTCCAGCATGTCTGTGTCCTTGTGCACAAAGCAAGGTCTATAAATACATGGTTGAGTGAGTTTGGTGTGGAAGAACTTGACTGGCCCACACAGAGCCCTGACCTCAACCCCATCAAACACTTTTGGGTTGGACTAGAATGGAGATTGTGAGCCAGGGCTTCACGTCCAACATCAGTGCCAGACCTCACAAATGCTCTTCTGGATGAATGGGCAAAAATTCCCACAGACACACTCCAAAACCTTGTGGAAAGCCTTCCCAGAAGAGCGGCAGCTGTTATAGCAGCTAAGGAGGGACCAACTCCATATTGATGGCTATGGATTTAGAATGAGATGTCATGAAAGCTCCTGTGGGTGTAATGGCCAGGTGTCCAAATACTATTGACTACATAGTGCATGTATGTTCTTATACGCTAAACATGCATGTATCATTTGTGTTTGCGTGCATACATTATTATAGGCAATGATTCTGATTCTCATATTTATTATCAGATTTATAACAATTTGCATAAATGCATGCTTGTGGACTGTGGGAGGACTGTTCTGTACCTTTACAAACGAGATGCACGCTATTCCTTGTGGCTGTGGTGTTATCCGAAGGCAGACGACACGGCTGAATGGTCCTGTAATGTGCCAACAACACAACTTCTGCTATACTCCACTTCTTTGTACTGGCATCTTCTGTTACGTCCGGGTCAAAGCCCAGAGGGGGAACCTGCAGAGCACCTAGGCCAGTTTGAGTCCCATTAAAGATATACATGCAGGAGTAAATCGACTCCCAGTCACATTATTCGGGTGTCTTAGTGCGATTTGGAAAGCCGATTTAGTATGATTTCATTTGGACTAAAATGTAGACATGTACTTTACCGGTTTTAGTCAGACTAACACAATAATTTGATTTTTTTCTATCTTTCTATCTTTCATATACATGTACTGACTATCTCAGTATGTTGGTAGCTGGACTGCTTTCATTGGGTGTGTGACTTAATGATCAAGAAAAATTGTGGGTCCTGAGGCTACACCAGCTGAGAAACAATGTGCAAAATGTAAAATTGATATTAATTCTCCAGGCATGCATCAAACACTGAGCTGTGAATAATGGGGTGTCAGCGTTACTCAGCGCGCCCTCGTCTGCTGAATATTTCGACAAGTTCCTTTCACTGTCCGTTTTAATTTTTGGCTTCATTAGTAAGCAAACCACATGAGATTCTCAATACTTTGTCAGCCTGGTTGCTTCTTCTCCTTTTTCATTTTTATTTTTCCATTATTTGGGTAGTCTTTACACCTTCATTTTCCCTTCCCTACTCCCACAATCAATGGTGCTGCTAGAGATATTGGGTTCCCAACCCAGACCAATCCAATTATGATCCAAATTTTTTAGGGCCCCTGTCACTCGTCGTAACCTTTCTCTTCTTCTATCTTCTAACCACTCACCCAACAAAGGGTTAAGGGTTAGTGTTCCTGAATGAAAATCACAGAACGTGGGGAACAGACGCAAACTCCACACACACAGCAAGGCTGGCACTCGAACCTCAAGCCCGGAGGTGTGAGGCAAAGTGAAGCACAGTGCCACACATGAGGAAGTCATCTTTAATTACTTTTAATAAACAGTCCCCATGCCGGAAAGCCTGTCGGGAATAAGTGTTTGCTGACATCTAAAGCTGCTCTGTTCAAAGCCCTTTAGATTCTTTTAAAAACAATTGGCCTTTTGGTTTTCATTAAAACTCGATCTAGTAGCATTTGGTTGCATGCACATAGACTTTACTATATATGACTTGGATGAAAACTGTCGACGGTTTCAGAATACTAGCTTCCAGAAACCTAAGAAATGTAAATGGAACAGAAACCAGCATCTGTATAAGCTAAAGAAGAAACTCCCAGTTGCAATGCAAGTCCACAGCCCTCATACACAATACTTAAGTTATTCCCACCATTAAAAACAGACAATGACCGCAATTAATTATTAATAATAATAATTATGTTTAATTACCCACTACATTTCACAAAGGCTGTACACTTACACGTAAACAGTGCCTCATTTGTGTCACGTGACTAAGGTCAACACTTCACTACACCGAGACACGTCACAGGTAATGTGTAAAATAAACCCAGCGCTCAGCACAGGTTAGCAGGTGATCAACACTAACAGACTGTATGGGACACAAATATGGCAAATGGATGGGCCAATAGCCATTAAAAATATTTTATTTATAATGGAGCTCTGAGTATAGCTCAGTTAACTTTACAGAAACAGCTCCAATAACCTCTAGTATAATTTGGAGTTTCAATTAAATGACACATCATTACATCTTATTTACAGTACTACGCACAAGACATGGTCACTGTCAGGTGTTTGTTGTTCTCAACAAAACACAGAAACATTAAGACTTGGTACAAAAAAAGGGTGTTTTGTGGTCAGCGACTGTTTAATCATGTTCAGACTTTGGCATCTTGATCCTTACTTTCTTTTCCCACTACTTCCTGTTTCTCTTTAAGTGCCAGCTGTAGAAAAACATTTAAAACTTTTGCTTACGGCCCAGCAGTGATGCACTTTCCCAACTGAATTTTTTGGATTTTTGAATATACAAATATTTTGGCTTGTTGTAGAACTAGGTTTGACCCCAGGAAAGGAACGCTTCCCTTTTTTTAAAGCAGTGTTTGTTACTTAAGCCATTTGTAGATCCTGTTTGAAACTTTTAAAGGAAGGAGTCATCCGAAGGTGGAGCATAAGAAAAACCCAAAAATGCATCATCGGGTTCCAGAACACTGGCATTGACCACAGACTGTTCCCCAGAATAGCAAATGGAATTGGGAACGGTCTCATCTGTAAATTCTGGATCAAAGTTGTTTATGTCACCCGGAGAGTTCTGGAAGGTAAAGTCAGAGTTAGCGTGATAAACATATCAAAAATTCATATAAAAAATTACTCTAACAGACTAGATAAAAACTCCACCACTAGCTGGAGAAAAGAAAACTTTTGTTTACCATCAAATTTAATCTATCTGCAACAAGCTTTAGCTAAATATCAACCTTTAATTAAAACTACTACGTACCACGTTGGGTTTGAACGGTGGTGGAATTTTTTTCTGCTCCAGGTCCTCCCAACTTATTGAAGAAAAGAACGGGTGTTTTTGAATCTCATTCTAAAACAAAGAAAAGTCTCATAAACATACAACAAAATAGACATATAAAGAAAATGATCAATTTGGGATCTGGCTGTTATTAACCAAGAGGATTGAGAATGCAGCACTTGTGCATTGAAGTCAGGTGGGTTTCCTTCAGGTCCATGGTGTCACAGAGGAAGGACGTGCCAGGCAGTGCACACTAGTGACGAATAAATGATTTTCATGAACCATTTGCTGTATCTTCTGCCACCACTAGATGGTGCTCTTGGTTTGCTTTGGGCCATGCTTTGAGCCTTTTTTTGAAGAGAGAGCACCAGTGGTGTCAGAAAATAGAGCAAATGGTTCATGAAGCTTCATTTGGTCATCACTAGTGCACACACGGTGACAGAGTGGCAGCAGGCCTCCCACCGGTTTACTGTGCCTCTATACACTGAACCTTACTCACAAGGTCCCCAGCAGCACCCAGCCTAAGCCTGCAGTCCTTCTCCAGCAGTCCCTGCAGGATCGATGAAGCACTGGAAGATGCCCCCTGGTGGACAGGAACTGGCTTATGAAGGATGTTCTCATACATCTCCTGGGTGTCCCTGCTGTAGAAGGGGGGCTTCACACACACACACACACACAAAGTTTATTAACACTAGGATTTACTTCTCTCCAATGGGGCCCCTACCCTAGGCTGCAAATTAAATTATGATCATTCAACTGAAAATATTAACTGTGAACAAAATGTTCACACTGAAAGTGCTTAGCAATGGCCTGGCTGTAAAATTCTGCTACACTGAATGACATTTTGACTGAATGTGAATAACAATATAGGCTTGTCTGGGCACTTAAACCTGAAATAGTTCCATAAAAACTTCACACATTAAGATGTTTTCACCTTTTGTTTCATGCAAGCAACTCTGACAATAGAGGGCACTCATCTTAATGTGTAAACATTGGGGGGGGGGGGGTGATTGCTTACCAGGCCATAAAGCATCTCGTAGAGTACAGAGCCCAGGCACCACCAGTCTACTGTGCTGTCATACGGCTGTTTCTTCAGCACCTCGGGGGCCAGGTACTGCCAGGAGTTCACACACATGGACACGCGCGAGCTTCAGAAACAAGGTCATCATTCTGACTGAACAGCCGCAGAGGATAGGAAGTGAGAAACATCCCCACGATCTCCTTTCACAGCCCTGCCTCCCTACTGGACTCCTGCAGCATATTGGACTCCATGGTGGGGAAATCAGCAGCTCTACAGCAAAACCCCCACCCTCCCCTCCCCGATTTATCGATGATTCCGGACATATCTCTCACCTCCGGGGTGCCACAGAAAGTGTTTGTGGTTTCATCGCGGGAAATGCCCTCTTTGCACAGTCCAAAATCAGTCAAGACAACGTGCCCCTTTGAAAAACAGCAACACAGAGACATTTCAAGCACAGACCACTCATTATCCGCGGGTTTAAAGGAGTCTTTGTTGCTCAGGAATGCTGGCTGGGAGCTTGTCGTGCGCTTATTCTGATCACGTTCAGTAGGGCGTGATCCTTGTTAGAATTCAAGGTTAGCTGTATTCCTCTGACAGTATCGTTGTCCCAGATTACACCATAATCATACCGCTTTTATAAAATATCATTAACACTGCTGCAAAATTCAAGTAAAAGGGCATATTTTCTATTCAAGCATACAGTTCTGTCATCAGCATCTTGTCATGTCTTGTAAGTTGCAAAGCAAAAAATGTATTAACCTAATGTAAGACACAGCAAAAGCCATGAGACCTTATACTTATACTTTTGTGCATCCTGTTTAAACTAATGTCTAACGTGTATAAATTATACAAACATTTGCACAGGCTAAAAATGTTAAGAAACACAGAAAACATTGATAACTTTTTTTTTTTTTTTTTTTACACGTTAATTCACAGCCACACTCTCCAGACAGAAGACAAGCATACTTTACTTACTTCATAGTCCAGGAGAATATTTTCTGGTTTCAAATCCCTATAGACAATGGAATAGATTGGCAGTCGTACGCAAACATTTCACAATATGTTTTCATATTTCACAAAAAAAAAATATTCTTTAATTTGGAATCTTATAATCTGTATTTCCTTAACACAAGCAGGATGTTCTCTTCACCAAACAACCATAATACTTTGAACTCGAGACAGGCATTTTAGAAAGTATTAAAACAACCATCAAAGCTAAATTAGGAACATATTGCTCTGTCAAATGGTGCCTTATAACGAATCAACTGCCCCCAAGACTTTATGAAAGCACTTATTTTGTGTCTGATGACATTGGCAAGCTGCCATCCACTGTCCAATTCACTTTGCAGACCAGGAAACATTGGCCTCACTAACTGCCCTTCAGACTCCGAAGGGGTGACTGGGACGCGGCAACCCAGAGGCTCTTAGATATGACAAGGGACATTTAAATAATGTCACCTACCTGTAAACAATATTCAATGAATGCAAGTAGCCCAGAGCACATCCCATTTCCGCTACATAGAATCTGGCTCGGGGTTCTGGAAAAGTCCGTTCTCTTTGGAGGTGAAAGAACAGCTAGAATGACAAAATTAATACCAGTATAAAATATACTAATAATATAATAATAATAATAATTAAAAAATAATAATAATAATAATAATAATAATAATTCCTCAGGCTTTTTTTAGGCGTCTACTAAGATGCCAGATGGCAATGTCACTACAGGAAATGTGCTCACAGATTTTGCATAGTATTTATATACATTGTTCCATACATGTAGATGATTTTGGGCAGTTAGCCAGCTAAAAGACAGGGTTCACCTCTCCACCATTGACGAAGTCCAAAACGAAATAGAGCTTGTCTGTAGTCTGGAAGGAGTAGTGCAGACTGACCAAGAAGGGGTGTTGGAGGCTCTTCAGAAGCACGTTCCGCTCAGCCATGATGTGCTTTTGCTGGGACATAACGCCGGAGAACATGCGGAAGGGTGAGACCCCAGAAGAGCGGAACGTACACCAATGTCATCAAACGTCGCCAAACACCTGTCCCTCACCTCCCTCCTGTTCACTATGATTCGTTTCTGCAGGACTTTTACGGCGTAATACTTCCCATCCAGCTTCCGCTTGGCAAGGAGAACCTTATTATTGGGAGAACATCAACAAATCATGATGGCTGGCTCCAAAAGAACAATAAAGCCACTGAAACCTCTTCTGAAACAGGTAACTGTTCAACTAACAAAACTGAAGCGTAGGTGTGATACAGGTCAAAGTTTCCTCTGTGACCTCCATCCATCCATCCATCCATCCATCCATCCATCCATCCATCCATCCATCCATCCATCCATCCATCCATCCATCCA
>JAODLD010000088.1:13584112-13603107 GCA_026781065.1 Mormyrops boulengeri | reverse complement strand
GGTGATGCCGGCTGAATGGGCCGTGGGGGGAGCCCCTTGACCAGTGGACCCCGCTGTCCGGGGCTAAAAACCTCAAACACCCCCCCCCCCCCCCCCGCCTCAGGCACCTGGGTGTGTATCCATTGGGTCACCAAGGAGGAGTTGAAACGGAACAGATATGCAGTGATTTACCCCAGTTGGCAGATTGTGAATGAGAGCACTGGAGAAAAGCCTCATCCCCGCCAATGAGGGAGCTTGTGGACTTAACGCTGAGGCATCGCTTGATGTGAGATCAGGTATTTAGTGGATTAGCTCATTAATCCAAAGGTACTTTGTGTGTACCTTCACTAATAATACTGTAACAGAGCTTCAACTGGGACCTGATTTGGATAATTTCAGAATGTAATCCTTAAATAATCTTAATCTGGACTAGAGAATAAGAGCTCCTGTTTTTTTTTTTTTTTTAACTGTCAGTCACACTAATGGATACGTTTGTCTTTAAAATAATTATTACAGTCTGTTGCTGACATTTTGTTCACTCGCCTGGGACTGGCATCAACAACATCCCAGCGTGACCCAAATTCCGTACAGGACTTGCACACCTTACTACTTCATTGTTCTGGCAAAAATAAATAAATAAATTAATTGATTGATTAATAATAATAATAATAATGAAATGTGCCAGCATCCCTGAACCCACCCTATCCTAAGATGGTGATCTAATATCTTGACACTTAGATAATAACTATAATTAAATCAGCGGTGGACACGTTGTGGCCCAGTTCGACGGATTATAATGGACTGAACCTGGATTGCTTTGCACTATCATCTCCGTTTATAGGGTTCCGCCATTCGGGGTTTAAGATGAGACTCAGACCAGGCACGGGCTCATGACACACGCTGCAGGGAAATACCTCTCCCGCCCGCCCACTTTGCAGATATCCAAACCACCAGCTCTCGTCCTTTTTGAACAGGACACGGACCACCTCTCCTTGACACCGCTCCAACTCATCCGGCCAGGGTGGTCTGTAGTTGGCTACTACCACCATCTACAGGGCAAAGGAAACTGTTGCAGTTATTTATGTTACAGCTTAATAGACCGTTTTATCCAAAGCGCATGTAAGTAATAGTTTCACACATGAGTCAAAATATACTGGTGGTTGTATTTATATAGGCAATCTAGAAGTAAACGTTTCCCCAGTTGCCTTCCTTGGATTTAAATCTGCAAATATTTCTTCGCGACAGAGGCTTTTTTAAATGCTGCAAATACCTTTAACAAGATGCAGATAGTGCAGATAGTCTTTGCGATCAACGTGCCGCACGGTAACACCTTGGTGCTAGGAAAGCGGGTGTACTCCGCGATGTCTAATACCGTAATGTACAGAATGTGAGCGCACCGACCAAAAATGCCAGCATCAGACAATCATTACCACAGTGACCAAAGTAGCTTGATCCTACACCTCCATGACTCATTCATATCTTACGATACCTTAATAGACATCGGATCAGTCGCTCCATTATGCACTACCACGAAATAAAACACGCAGTAATCTATGCCAATCAACCATTTCTTACAAGTCTTTCCAATTTGGATTAGACTTTCAAAATAGTTTTGCTTGCCAAGAAATTCTATATACCAAGTTAAAAATTGATAAATGAAGTGTTAACTCTTTTTTATACTGAGTTGTGATGCAAATCACAGTTGCTTTTAACAAAAACTAATATTGGCCAGTAACATTTTAGTGACGAGAGACAGGTTCTGTACATTCAGGTAAAGTTAAGCACAAGGGCTGGACTGACAAATTAGGCCAGTGCTTCCCAACCCAGTCCTCGGGAACCCCCACAGTCCACATTTTTGCTCCCTCCCAGCTCTCAGCCAATCAAGAACACTAAACACCTGCTATAGGTGTGTTGGAAGCTGGAAGGTGAAAAAACATGGACTGGAGATCCCCGGGGACTGGGTTGGAAACACAGTAACAGCTACCTCCCACCTACCTTCTCTGTTTAGCCAAATGTTCATCGGGTCCAGGCTCAACACACTGCAACAGAGTCATCAGAAAACACCGCAGTGTGACCTGATGGCCAGTGACATTATGGGTCTCTTCATCAGACTGGTATACTCCCCTCTTTTTCACTGTAAAGGCCTCATTTGAGATGACAGGTAGATGTGCCATATGTAAACTGGACTCTCTTTGTGGGGAGCGAACAGTGGTGACGACCTCGAGGTGCTCATTGCTTCGTATGTAGATCTATTGCACTCTGGGAGAATCTGTCACAAAGACCCAGGGAGCGCTAGACCGAGTGCTTTAAATATGTACACACACACACACACACACACACACACACGTGCGCTACCTTAAATATAACTGGCATCTTTAATTCCAAGAACACACATGCTGCTTAAGTACTGCATGTGCCATTAATCTTCTGCGGGTCATGTCTCTCTCGTAATCCATTTCATTTCATTTTCCTACTTCGCAACATTTGCACTCAAATCGGTTTTTAAAAAAGCATATCAAAGCCACAAACCTGACGTACTGTCAGCATGGAACACAAGACCCAAATGGTCAGGGCATTTTCCACACTAAAGCGCACATTTACACACACGATCAAAATATCCTCGCAACAGACATATTGAGTGTCACAAACCAATGAAGGGCAAAACATTTAGCCTTTTATTCAACCAAAAGTACCCAGATCAGTGTATGTAGCATGTAGCTGGCAGGAGACTGAATGTATCTCAGTGAAAGCTCAATGCCTAGGAGGCAGATCGGAGAAGATCCATCAGATGGAGGGGACTCTAAAAATCAGGTCCAAGGAATCACAGCTTTGCACCAGTCAGCCATCATTCCCAACGTCCAAAAGACTGAAAGCTAAACCGTTTAAAGGCAGTAAGGTGCTCAACAGCCTAAGCCGCTCCTTACATAATTGATCTGTACTGGAACCCAGAACAAAGTTCCTGGCTTATTTTTAGAACGCAATAAACCTCTGCAGAATTTCTCCAGCAGCATCTGTATTAAAAAGATGGTTGTTTAAAAATATTTCATATTTTTAAAGTAAAGCCAAGGTCCCTCCATAATCAAATAGAGGAAAGATGCCTGAATCGGTCTCCCACTATGAACAATGCTCATTTATTGAAGTTAAATAAAATTACTTGAAATAAAAAAAAAAAAGTATGGTTAAAATTACACATGTAGTTGTATTTCTTTGCTGTCAAGGACACAGATGCACGTGGCTGGAATAGGAGAGGCTGTGGTGAAGCCTGTGACCTTGCAGAGTGCACAATCAGTCACCCAGGTGTGCTTACAGCCCATAATGCAGGAAACATGTTATTTCTCTCCCCGCTTTAACCCTTAAAAAAATATCCTTCATTAAATCCAGTAGAATGAAGGAATCTGCAGGAAGCCTGCCCGGCTGACGTGACGAAGTTCACAGCGGGAAAGAAGTTTTTAATAACAAGAACTGGCAAAACAGCTGAGACAAGGGAGATGTTCAGAAATAAACACGGCACACGTCCTCAGCCAGATCCCCATAGCAACATAAACACAACATACACTACCAGCATCGCTGCTCGTGTTACAGGCTTGTGATCGGAATACGATGTACTGAAGGTGATGAGCAACAGCAAGAGACCGACAAGTTATGATCTTGGTGAGAACACAAGGGTAAAGAACATGGCGAGGGAGAAATGCAAAGTGAAAGACGGCTTGTTCTCAGTAGAGCTTCAGCGAGGCCTCGAACAGCTGGGCCAGGTCGTCTTCTGTGTGAGTCCGGGGGGCAAGTTTGGTGACCCTCTCCTGCAATGACGCGACCCTCTCAGACACAGATGTGTGTGACCTCAGAGTGACCTCAGATACATTTCCCTTACTGCATGCCAAAGGGTGGCAGTGGACTCAGACAGGCCACCCACCTGTGGTATGGTGCCCTTCACAAGTGCAGGAATATCAGCTCGGGTGTAGCCAACAGCCCCCAGACCGTCCTCCACCTGCAGGTCCTGCAGGATGTCCCTCAGGGTATCTGCCAGCACCGATCCGGCATCCTCCCGCTTGGCCCGCCACACATCAGCCCCTACGAAGATGCCAGGTGTCACTCTGCTTTTTCCCCCCACAGAGTTCTGCTTCAGGCTCACCGTTTTTCAAATCTCACCTAATATCTGTGCCGCCTCAAGGTGGCGCTCTGGACACATGGGCCCAGTGAAGGCAAAGACTGCAGGGGAAGTCAACACAACTGAAAGGCCGTGGGGCTGAGGGAGTAGCATTAGACAAGACAACGGGACAAATTAACCTGCGAGGGATTCCCCCTTGTGGTAATGTAAAGACACGGCCGAGCAATATACTTTGCAAAAGTGAGTGATGGTTGAATGCATTGCCCTAAATGGATTTGGTAATGTATTCTGTTACAGTACATAAAAAGTCATTCAGGGTTGCCAACTCACGCATCTGGCATAACACACACACTTCCAAACTCTCATGGTCACGCAAGAAATCTTACAGGAAATTTATATTCCGTTATAAACCTAAAATTAGCTACATCAGAAGCATTGGGGGAGTTTGCAAACCGTACAGACTATTTACAAGGTAATTAAACTGTTACATACATGAAAAACGAGCGTGCAGACTTCTCAAATTGAAAATCTCACGCCAGGCAGCTGACCAAAGTTGGCAACACAAAGTAACATATTCAGAGTACTTTAAGAATGGATTTAGAAAACATTTTTAAAAGGCTGTATTTGTTTAACCAAAGGATGTTGTGAGTCCTCAGATAGGCTAAGCTGTTTTGTGTGACAAAAGAGGGCATCCTGTTCCGGTTACCCAGCCCAAAGGATGCATGAATGAATACGCAGCAAGTTTGCACATTTTGGAAAAAAGCAGGTCAGGCGTCATTTTGTCTTTATTAATATTCGTGGTTCAAGTTCCAGTCGGCTTGAATTAAAGCACAGGACGAGTTTGGCTCGCTCGTGAATGGACCACACGCGTCGCTGGCTAGGTTGACTTTCAACTTGAAGGTGTTGCTTTCATTGAGAGGTTTCATTAAATTAGAATTGGAATCTTACAATGCAGGTGGAGTTTTTACAATCGGCAGGCACAACTGGCATTTCATAGTAAATACGATGAAAAAGTGACGTGTTTTTTAATTGTATTGTCTTTTGTATGTGTCACTTCTTTGTGGTGCTATACAGTAATTGTCACAGGAGTAGCTAGTCGAGAAATCACAAGTGTCACATGTTCACCGGTATAGTGGTTTGTGGGGGTGAGTAAGGAGGATGTTTTTTGTCGCAGTTGCTGTTGCTACAATTATTACAGCAATCGTATTTTGTACGAATTTTTTAAGCTGGACATGGAAGATTTTAAGACGATGGAATAAAGGATGAAATGTACATGGCATTTTGGAACTCCGTTTTCTTTCATTTTAACTGCACATCATACAGCACGTTGCCTTCTTGCTCAGGCTCTCAGGGACATTTGGTTTATTTAAGTGGTCGCTAAACATTGGTGCTTGTATTTCCACGACATGAAAGCGCCACAGTCAGTCATGGCTGTCTCATTACTGCCCTCAGCTGGGCAAAGGGAAAAGTGTGCACTTGATTTAAAAAAAAGAAAACAAAACTGCATCTATTTCAAAAGATTTTTGCTTTAAAAATATTTTTTTATAATTTTTTAACATAATAAAATTATATTCAAAAAGTACTCAATTTTTTTTTTAAAGTAACTTAAATACTGCCTTTTCAAAACATGACATGGACTTTATTTTTGTATTCTGAATACGTTCTGACATTACTGGTATGCCGTCACATCCCAAGAATAGCAGAAAAAGAGAAAAACAGGAAGTCATACCACTATAGGGTGATCCACATCATAATCCTTTGCTCTGAAAGCTTTTACATTGCCTGCGATGGGGTAGGACATTCCATGGCTAGATCACAGAGAACATGGTGTTACTGATTAGCTTATTATGACAGGGAGTTGAGGACAGAGTCTACAGATTTACCACAAATGAACGCCGGCATTTCCAAATCCAATCCCGGCAAACACGCTTGCAAGGTGCATGCTGGACCTCGCTTCCACGTCCCCAGCATCCCTCACGGCTCTGGGGAAGCGTGAAAGACATCAGAGGGGCCAGAGGTGAACAAGGAAGGAAAAGCACCACCAGAGATCAGGAACTGTGACACGTGAATCAGCTGACCTTACTCCACCCAATCAGCAGGCAGATAAATGGCTGCCATATTAACTATACTCTTGGCAAGCATTACTAGGGCTGCAGGACAGACGCAGGACCTACCGTTTCATGTACTTAGCCACGACGTGCAGGGCGTGACGGGACCACACATCACTGATTGGGTTGCTGCCCTGGTAGGCGGGGCGGTTGATAGGGTTGGTAGGACAGGGCTTACGCTGACTGTAGGGAAGGGCGGTGTAGGACTCCAGAGCATGGCTGAGGAAGAGGGCACAATGCCGCCTGAGTAACCCCATTCAGACAGGCTACTATTTATAGAGGAAATTAAGTGCTCCCTTTCTGAGAAAAGACATAGCGTGTTTTTGTAGCTAAAAATTTTAACTCAGGTTTGTGTATTTAATTGGTAGCTATGTATGTAAATCAGGGGTAGGCAACCCTGATCCTGGAGCACCGGTATCCGGTAGAATAGAAAACCTATCTCGTCTCTGATGAACCACACCTAATTTCAGGCAGACAGTAACTCATCAGGTAGGATAGAAAACCTGCTGGATACCAGGACTCCAGGATCAGGGTTGCCTACCCATGATGTAGATCAGCGATTCTCAACCCATGGGTCGCAACCCATATTCGGAAGGTGGCAAGTTCTGAAAGGGTTGAGAGGCAGAGCTGGAAATGTAAGCATTTTAAAACCAGCAACCTCCTATGCTGATCTACTATCAGATTTCCCAGCCCCAGTCCTAGAATTAACCTAGATAAACGTGTCATGGGTCTGCAAATGCTTAGCGCAAAACTAATAAACACTCTACGAATCCAAGAAGTCTAACCACAGATGCTTAATTTAAAATTCACAGGCACATCCAATCAGATTTGTGCGTTGATTGGCGCAATTTAGACCTATACCTGATATAGGGTCACGACTGAGCTGGGATGGTAAAAACTTGGTCGCGGTGCAAAAAAATTTGAGAACCACTAATGTAGATGATGCCTGCGAGCTACATACATCTGCATGAAACTTATCAAGCTAATGTGTGAAGGTGAGAAAAGAAATACTGATGTGGGAAGCTACCACAAGTTAGCTACAGGGCGGCTAAGGTAACACGTACCACAGCACGTCAAACCCACTGTTGGCAGCCACTCGCTCAGGCATGTGCAGTGTGTGGAGGGGATCTACCATCCCTAACGTCGGCCTCAGGGCTCGGCTAGCTATGCCTGAACATACACACAATACAAATACACAGAGTACAAGTACAACAAAATTAATATTCATAATGCTTATAGTCGCATATCGGTAGACAGTGTAAAGCAGCCATGTTAAAGTTTAATTATCAGAGTTTCATGAAGAGTCTGAAAATGTGAGTGGGTGACATTTAAAATTCCCAGTTTCTTCAGTATAAGAAACATGCCGCAACGTTTAGCTGCCTTGTTAAAGGTCCCCAGTGTGTGTAACTGCTGTAATATGAAATGGTAAGCGTCAAATAAGGCCTGACTCTGATATCAGGCTGAAACTCAAAAATAGCTTGTCAGGCAAGCTGAAAGTGTACCTTACAAAAACCATATAACCCCTAATATGTGCGACCACAAAAATACAGGATTTTCTGTTTACCAGTTTTAGCTTTTAAAGGCTCATAGTCAAAAATAGCCACACCAGTGGTCTCACTTCCTGTTCCGGCAGTTGTAGGTACTATAAACACAAAGGCAAAAAACACAACAGGATTATGCAAATAAGATATAATTCAACATATAGTAAATTATAATGGCAACACACAGAAACAAGTATGTTCTCAAAAGCAACAAAGTAATAAATTGTATTTTGTCCCTTCTCTAAAGAGATACTAAGAACTTGTTCACCTTACCATTTAGTGTAACCTACTGTCCCAAAAAATCCCCATCAACAGTTCAACAGACACAGTTGGATGACCATCCCTGCCTGGACATCCATTTTCCTTGATTTACCTGCTATTAGGGGCTTAAGGGTCTGCGTTACCGGCTGCCCCTTGCCGATTGGAGCATTCACAAAGTCCAGGAAGTCTGCCTCTGGGTGACAGGCATACAGATTGGCTGCCTTGCAGGTGTCAATCACAGAGCCTCCGCCCACCGCCACATACGCATCGAAGTCTCCACGCTTTGCAAAGTCGATGGCGTCCCTGAAGCTGTATGCAGGAGTGCAGGGTAACCACAGAGCTTTGGCCTGGCAGACACGGGGGTGCGAGAGAGAGGTGGAGGCGACGGTGCTGACCTGGAATCCGTGGGCTCCACCCGCACTTGGTCATAGCACCTGAAAGTGACGTTATGTTTGGCCAGTGACTCCAGCACTGCTGTGAGAGGCGGGAGGCGGGACACAGTCCTGTCCGTCATCAGACACACATTCCGCGCTCCCAGATTCCGTAGGTCCTGCACCCCAGTTACAGTAAATAAAACAATGAAAATAAAAAACAAACGTGTAACCTTTCTTATGAAATGGGTAACTTCTGTTACAATTATTCTTTCAAGGACATTTCAGTGCACAAAACAGGACCTACAGTGTCACAGTCTGCACTCATTTACATGCATGTAACAGTTTTATTAACTTGTAGTCTGTAGGGTCTGCAAACTACCGCAGCGCTTTTGATGCAGCTAATTTTAGTTTTAAAATGGAATGATATAAATTTGCTGTAAGATTTCTTGCATGAGCGTGAGAGCCTGAAAGCAAGAGTGTCACGCCAGATGCTAGGCAGTTGGCAACCCTGAATATATTATGCTCGTTATTTCAAATTACTGCATTAAAAACACATATAACAGACAACCATTACCATGCCAATTTCTCTAGTAACGCCTTCTCCATATCTAATGTTTGAGCTCGCCATCTGAAAGACAGGGAGGAAAGTTGTGGATCCTGTACAACATTTCCATACGGGCTGAGCAGGCGGCGGGCACTTCGGAGCGGTACCTCAAAAGCATAATCGGTTGTTCGGCTTCCCGATCCATGAGCAGAAACTACAAAACAACTTAAAATCAGCGTCTAGCCAGGTAACAATAACTGCATGAATACTTAAATGCACGAATGCAGCTCAACTATTACTACAGCGACATTTCCAAAAAGATGTTTTGGGGGGAAATTTAAGGTATATACAGACACGATGTGCATGACTCCTACCTTGATGGTATGTCTGTGAATGAGCAGGACATCTACACCTGGGAAAGAAAGTAAGAAAAACAAACAAAATCGAAATTTACAACACGCAGTAATTACGCTGTTCAGTAACCGTCCTTTAACTCCCAAGGTTTCTATTCCAGTTTACATATCTTACAACAGAGCAGGGAAGTTGTAAAAGAACGTTTTAATGCAATTCAACTTACGCAGCTCTCTCGAGTTGCCTAAGCAAATTGACCACACGATCGCGTCCTGCCATTATCGCCCTTTGCTTATGACTGAAACCGCTGCGGGGGATTGTGGGAAAACGAGTTTCTGGGGCTGCTCCTGTACATGTCACTGTGGGTCACTGCCAGTGCTGCGTCAAAAAAGCTAATAATGACAAATCTAGCGACTTTTTGGATAATTCTTAGCTGACAACAGAAACAGAAATAAATGTATATGAGGACAACTTTATTGATAATTCTGTACTATACTGTATTATAAAACAGTATACGTGAGCACACAGAGTAGGAAAGAAGCAAACAGATGAAAAGATCTGACACCATCTGACACTAAGCAGAATGCAACTACGACGAGATGACGTCACAAACACGTCATTGGTGCCCTGCATGGGAATTTGGCCAGGTCATCTATAGCTGTTCATCTTCTGCAATCTCAGGGCTGTGCAGACACTTTTTGAGGGGCAGATGCTCAAAGGTTAAAAAGGGGGGAATTCAGTACCTTTAAAGCTCACGCACAGGTTCACGTTAATTAGTTCGGGCAAAACGGCCCCCCCTCACCAGCATGTGCCTGATTCCTTAAAGTATAGATTACTGAACTGGGGGGGCAGGGGGTTGGTATAGCTGCCAGCATTCCCCATTTCCCAGGTTTCTCCTGTATTTCCTCGTGCCCTACCTTTTTGGTGTTTGTTGAAACTGATCATTTGCATGGCAGTCAAACTGTATGATGCATAATCGCCAAACACAGATCAATGATGTCTGACATCTAAGTTGCAAGACTGTCTGTAAAACACAATCTAGACATGCAACCCTAACACTATATACAATTTCAACCCATCTGTCACCACAACCAGTCAATCCAGAGCTCGCTTCAGGGGGGGTCTGTGTAGCCACTCTCTACACAGCCTGGCAGGCCAGTTGAATGCCTAATAAATAAGCTAGCCAACTTAAGGCTGATTTAAACATTTGTGTTGATTCGATGCGATAAGTACATCGTAGCCATGGACCCTGCACCAAAGCTTGATGTGCACCTCCCCATAGTATATAACTTTGCGTCACAGTTCAGGCAGATCACAAGACCTTGGTAGCATTCATGTTTTGGTGGGGATCAAAGAAAGCACATCTAAGGTATACTTATATCGCTGATTGAACCTGAAACGCTATTTCTATCTAGCATTAAATAACCCACCCTAGGTGTCGTGAGAACAGGTAAACGGAACACTCAGGATGACAGCGCCGATTTCACTTACGCTGATAAGTTTATTTGCACTTTACAAGACTATAAAGAAAGTAAAAAGTGGTATAGAGACCAACTTTAGAAGATGCATAAAACGTGACTTTGTAGTGGTGTAATATTTTTCCAAATTTATCTATGGGAAGTTTGGAGCAGCACAAACATAACCAGGACTCGATAAATGGATACTTTGTTTTTTCTGTTTCAATTGCGTGATTCAACAGTCCAATATATTGCAGGGTGAGAAGACAAAAATGCAATATCCAGAACTATGTATCATCTAGCATTTTGACGGTGTAATTGCTGAGCGACACAAACACACCAACTCAGAAGTATAAATGCTCATGACATAATGCGCCACCTGACATGTGGAGGTCATGGCGTAGGCTTGATGCAGAATTATAATTCATGCTATAGATAGTTATGGTAATGAATTTACTGACTTTTCCTTGTTTATTTGTTTGTTTTTTTGCTTATTCAGCCTATCCCCACCCCTGTCAGCTCTCGCTTTACCCAAACAGAAAGGTACACTGTCCTCATAACTACTGATGCTGCCTGTCGATCTCCCACTGCTGTATCGCTCCCCCATTACCTCAGGACTTTAACTCCTCCACTTAAGGCAGTAACTCCTCCCCAACCATGAGAGGGCAATTCATGCTTTTCCAGGCGAAGATTATGGCCTCAGACTTGGAGGTGCTGATCCTCATCAGAGCCGCCTCACACTCAGCTGTGAACCGCCCCTGTATATGCTACAGGTCACACCCCGATTATGCCAACAGGACCATATCATCTGAAAAAGCAAAGACATAATCCCGAGGGCACCAAACTGGACCCCCTCTTCACCTAGAAATTCTGTCCAAAAAGACAGAACAGAATAAGTAAAAAGAGCATCTCTAGCAGAGTCCAAAACCCACTGAGAATGAGTCTGACTTACTGCGGGCAATGCAAACCAAAATCTCGCTCCAGTTATACAGGGACCTAATGACCATAACACCGGACCCCGCATCCCATACACTGTTCCTCTGCCAGGATGGAATCCATGTTGTTCCTCCTGTATCTGAGGTTTAACCAACGGACTCTCCTCTCCAGTACCCTGGCATAGACCTTCCCAGGGAAGTCGAGTTTTCCAGCTCTACTTCTTCCAAGGAAGATGTGTCAGTGGGATTCAGGAGGTCCTTGAAGTACTGCTTCCACCGCCTGACAGTATTCCCATTTGAGGTCAACAGTGCTCCATCCCTGCTCTAAACAGCATGGGCAAGGCCTTCCCTCCCCCTCCTGAGTCACCTGTTAGTTTGCCAGAGTCTTTTCGGGGTCAGCCGAAAGTCATGGTCTCACCTAACTGCTCCCACACCCGAGTTTTTGCTTCAGCAACTTCCAAAGCTGGATTCCACTTGGTACCTGTCAGCTGCTTCAGGTGTTCCACAAACTAATCAAGCTCAGAAGGCCTCCTTCTTCAGCTTGACAGCTCCCATCACTGCTGGTGTCCACCACCGGGGTCGAGGATTGCCATCGTGACAGGCACCAACAACATTACGGCCCCAGCTCCGCACAGCCACCTGAGCAATGTCCCTGAGTAAGGCCCATTCAGGCTCAATATCCCCTGACCTCATGTCTTTCTCACCTTAATTTCAGCAGAAAATGCTCCATGTCCTGTTCTTCCCGTTATAGGCTTCAGGTTCCCTGTGAATTTTATAATGATGTTTACTTAAATTCATTGTTATAGATCTGAGCTGGGGTGTCGTTAGAGATTTTGTGCCCCATGAAAGCGTATCATATTGGGCCCCCAACTCAGACCAATCATACAATGTTCCAAATTTTGTAGGACCCCTGTCGTGCAGGGGCTTGGCTTGTTGAAGTTGCCATATAATCAATAAATCACCCTGTTTCTTACTGTAGTGTAGATGTCATGAGGGTTTGTTTGGAATCACAAAGACCCATGTCTCATTTTTTAAGGGAGTTTTCCCAATTTGGCTTGAGTTTTTCAGTAATGAAACCCACTCTTTGTTAAAGCCTTGTTGGCCACCCTCAGCTCACCATCCCAGTATATCTGTTCAACACATTATTTATCGTATGTTTATAGCATGCTTGCTTTTGTGTTTCAGATAAAAATAAATGTTTGTATTAGATAAACATAATCACCCATTTTGTTTTAAGCAGTGAGAGAAGAGGGGAAGATAAATAATATTCTTTTTTTTGAACAAATAAATAATAAATAAATGTGCTTGTGTTCAACTGAAAATACGTTTACGATGTTGTGATTTGCAGAAACAACTGTGGCAAGGAGTGAACCAATTTTGACGCAATTACTGCTTTGGAGGGAAGATAGTGTTTTCACTGAAAATTTTGTAATTAATTTAGACTTTAGTTTAGGCAGTAGAGACTATTATGAGCATGATAAAATAAGTCATTTCATCTTTGGATTTTGATTGGTCCATCAAAACTAGAACCATTCACCCATCTAGCCACCGAATGCTTATGAGGTACAGGGTCATGACTTCTCAGAACTTTGAGTCATTTTTCGAGGACACATCTCCCCCGCTGATCACAACCCTACACAATGGATTGACACTTACGTGAAATGGATGCATGGATTATTTGTAATATTGCACTCATCTGCTTTTTATCCCTGGATGTATCCTAGTCAGAATAATCTAAACCCTTAAACAACATACAGAAATAAGGCATGATACGAGAATAAAGAGAATTAATAGTTGGGAGATAGATGGATGAATCAATGCAATGTCAGTAAACTCTTTTAAATATTGCACCTATTATAGGTGACCTATATATAATTGTTCTGGTTTTGGTAATAGCATCCATAAAACATCGTGTTGCAAGTCATTACATATGACTGAACTTGAGCTTGTTAAACGTGCCCTACACATAGGCAGAATAGCCAGGATGAATGCTGATTGGTCACACCGGATAGCTGCGCGTAAGCTACCCAGACAGCCTTTTTTCTGAATGGCAACCCTGCTTACAGCTACACATCATTACAACATGTGGGCGGTCGCTACATTAACATTTAACATTTATTCTTACTTAAAAGCATATTCATATCATTTATTATGTCACTTCCAAGTTTCTGTAAGTAGACTGGCTGTTGGTAGGGAGGCCTTTATATATGTTTACAGGTCGTTTCTTTCTAAAACAAAGATAATCCAAAATGGCGTCTGGAATACTGAGCTTAGAGGGCAACCTAGAAATTGCATTTAATCTCCCCACCCACAGACCCTCGTGTCACTTCCGGTTGGAAAGAGATTATTTTTTTTCTTTGTTCCATTTTGGTAGCTCTGGATGAAAACTTTGTTTTTGCTCCACCATGCATTGAAAACTTATGGAGTAAACATGAACAATGCAGGTGCTGTTCGAGGGAATTACTGACCTATATACGATTAGCATAACAGTTCAGATATGCTACATGTCACCAAATTTTCCTGTGGCTCTTTATGTTATTTAATAAAACCAGTCATGAAGCTTCCAAAATGCTTATTGACACATGTAGTTTGAGCAACATTATTCATCTTGTCGAACTCACCCATCTTCAGTCTTATTCTTACACAATATTCTGTAAACGCTCAAAGCACAGCTTTGGAACCTGAAGTAAATGTCATACGATGTATAAGGTTTGAAAGATAATAATGTTGTTCCACAATAGCTGAGCGATAATGTGACTTGTGCTGCTTATAAAGGGAAAGACGTGACCCAGATGCAGCTTTTAACTGAACAGAAACAGGCTTTATTAAATAACACGCTACATATCCATGACAACGACAATGATCGAACTGGCAAACACAGTGAGGGTAGGCACATGTACACTAAACATGATTAACAGACTACAGACAGGTGTGGATGGTTGAGACATGAGAGCTGGGACTGAGGGTTGACTGGCGACCTCTGCTGGCCAAACGGGGACAAGATGGAGGCGGATCATGACAGTTGGGAGTCAGTGCCTTTTAGCCAAGCTGTACTATGTTAGCCTATTGCTAACTAAGCTGCGGTGTCCGAAGCAATATGTTGGATGGCTTCAAACCAGTGGTCCCAGGTTTTCCCTCAGGTACCCACCGCCAAGCCCCGGCACATAATCTGCTCTCCAATGCTAATGAGAAAGGGCCTTCCTTCTGCTTTGCATATAAATCCAGGGATATTCCACAAGGGGCTGCGTGAGTAAGCGAGTGTGCCACCGACGTCCGGCTGCAGTCCTGCTTTGAGCAGCCGCTAATTGGCTTAACATTAAGCGGACGTCGGCAGATCGGCGAGCGGGCCCTCATTAAGATCTGGCCTTCCTCTTCACATTACCCTGTATTCCTTCCTAAGCAGAAACTTCATTATAGCGGAACAATTAGGCCGAACTCTGCCAATGGGAACTTCTCAGGGTGTGAGTCATATAGTAGAAACAGGGCTGTGTGCGAGCTGCTCCTGTACCCCTAAGATAGGGGGAAGAGTTTTATGTAAGCTTGAGACACAGAAGTCTGCAAGATATTCATTGGCAATGTTGAACAAGTCATTGTTTTCGACAGAAGAAACATTAACTTTAGCTTCCTCACCTTAAAGAATACCAATGCTGTTCTATTCATATGTAATTTAATAAATACACTGAAATATTTACTAAATTAGTCTTGTTACTGCTTTACTCATGTAATGTTTATAATAGCCTGGAGGATGCAGTATTTGTTGTGAATATTAAGATGAGGATACGCTATTAATTGCATTTTAATCAAAACTTCACCCCCCAGATTATTATTTAATCTTAACTTCAAACTGAAGCTCTGAAGTTCTGAAAATGACTGCCGGAGACCAAGGTGGATGACGCAGGCCTAGGGGCTAAAGGTGAAGGCAGTTCATATTAGAGAATGGAGCTGCTTCTCTGCCTTCTGGTATCTCTGTAACACACAGGGGAGGGGCTGGGGTCAATCCCTACTCCTTAAATCGACAATTACAGCAGGAGCAGCCCAGAGACATGCATTTTTAAATTGGATTCTGACGATGGTGATGGCAGACAAGGCGAAGACCTTGGTTTGACCTAAGGGTCAGGAGACAGGTGAGTCTTAACACTGTATTCTTTCTGTTTTAATTGCCTCTCTGCTTCAGACTGGCTGTCACAATGAATCTCTGGCTAATTCTTATTAGTCATTATTGGCTGCTTGACCATGTATTGATTCGAGGAACTGCATCTCATTCCTGGGACTGTGGCAGAGGTAATGAGAAGGCGATGTGGGTTTAGTGGGATCCTTCAAGCATGGAGAAGCGGATGAGGTGTCCAGATGCACACGGTGCAGGCCCCAGTTGGGTGGGGGGTGGGGGCTTTCAGAATAGATTTTGTCTCTAGAGCTCACAATTGCCTTAGCTAGATAACATCAGAGTCCTTGCTCTCTTGTGATCTGGTGGCTTTTGTTCTACCTCATGATACATTTTTTAATGCAAGTCATTATTTGGGTGGGATATTACCCCACCTGCTATTGCAAGAGACCTTAAATTGTTATAATTGTAAAGTAACCCTAGCAGCACATGGACTGAAGCCTCTAACTGTTCTTCTCCTTTGCTGGATCTGAGTTTTGGTTCCTCTCAGTCTAACCCAAACCCCACTAAATGCAAAACTCGTATTTTGATGTGTGATGCACACTGTATTTCATAGAATCTGTACCATGCACTTACATGTGAGTGATTATTTGCATTTTCGTATTTCATTTCCTGGGTTAATATTTTTGGAACGCAAATTGCCAGCTCAGTATTCCTATAATTACATTTCTGAGAACAAATTCAATGGAGGGTCATCCTCTGAGTGGCTAGGAATGTGTGTGTGGGGGTCTGCTTAGGAGATACAGACAGAATATGTGTAATTTTTCCTAACACCTTTAATTAACACTTTATTAATTTATTTTCCTGAGAAAACTCATCTCCGATTCCTCACTCCTGTGTTATTTCCAGTGACACAGTCCATCAAACCAAAGCCCAGTGGCAAAGGTTGCTTCATGCAGTTTAAAAAAGATTTTTTCTTGATAATTATCATAAGTGCTCAGCTATTAAATGTCATTAGACAAAAATTTACTTGACAGCTTCCTTTAAGTTAGCGTCCTCGTTCCTCTCAGTAGATATTCACACAGTGATTGGTGTGTCACCTGACCACAGCAATATCCAGGATAGCTTTCTTACCATCCAGCATTACAGAAGATTATCTGTTCCACCTGGTTTCAAGTTTAACTTGTCACATATACAATACATTGTACTACTGTGTAGTGAAAAGCTTTTCCATCTGCATGCAATGCAATGAAGAGGAAAGCATAATACCAATGTTGTTTTATTCATATAAGAATAAATAAGAGTAAGGTAACAATAACATAAAATAAGAATAACATGATAATAAAAATATCAATCAGGATAATATGACTACAAAATCGATAACCGATATACAGAATAGCAATAAAATCCATCCATCCATTTTCTGTAACCACATGTCCTATTCAGAGTTGCGGGGGGATCTGGAGCCGATGGACACAAGGGAGGGAACAAGCTAGGATGGGGAGCCAAGCCATCGCAGGGCACACTCACACACCAGTCACTCACACATGTGAACCTAAAGGCAATTTGGTAACTCCAATTAACCTCAGCATGTTTTTGGACTGTGGGGGGGAAACTGGAGTAACAGGAGGAAACCCCACAATGACATGGGGAGAACATGCAAACTGCACACACATGGAACCCAGGTGGAGACTCAAACCCTGGTCCCAGACACGTGAGGTAACAGTGCTAACCACTGTGTCACCCCAGCGGTGAAAAACTGTGCAATTACATTTTAATATGATAAAAGTTCATAGAGTGACTTGTTACTGCAGAACTGTTCTTCTTCAGGATTTGAAAGAATTTTTCTCAGAATCTTCATTTTATATGATTTTTGTGTATAATTCTTCATTAATTTTGCAATAAAGCTGTTTATAGGAAGCGTTCATTCCACTTATTAAATATATTCAGTGTCATATTATCATGTGTTTTTATATCCGCTTCCCGGCGGCACAGGAAGTACGAGGCTGGACGATCGATGCCAGCCCATCGCAGGGCCAACACGCGTACGTGTGTGCTTAGCAAGACAGTCACTTGTCACATGTTATCGACCGTGCTGGAAATGCAGCCCCCCCGGGATTATGCTCACTCTGTCAGGCCCCTGGTGACGCCGGGGGGGGGGGGTCTGCTAATCAGACTAACCACAGAGATGGTGCCAAACTCACAGTTAAAAGGACGTTCCATTAGAAACAGCCTCAAGAGTGTTTGTCTGAGTGAAACATTACGGCTATTTAGGACGGAGTGCTAATTGAATTATGAAAAATGTGAACGTCGATTATGTCATGATGATGGGGTCCTTGACTCTGTTTGATTAGAGATTGTTACTTGGGATTCTGACACCATGTTTTGGCACGATAGCTAACAAGGACAACTTTTACAACCTCTACAGCCCCCATACAGTCTTACCTCCCTAGTTCCTTAAATAGCCCCATGTATCACCCTATAACCCCTCCCCCCATAAAGTAATCGCCTTCCTCAGCCCCTTTGTTACCACAAACCAGCCTGCAAAACTACATATCACTTCCCTGTCATATTACATCACGTCATCTTGCCACGTCCATGTTGGTATTAACATAAAAACAAACAGAAATCATGTTGTTTGAAGCAGCAACTGATAACCATGATTTGCGCAAGACAAAATTTGATTGGTGAAGCCTAAAATAATTAATCTTTTCTAATCATTGCTGACGAACCGGTTCCTAAAGGAGCGACAGGTTGCCCTCATTGTCCAGGAGCAGCATGTGATCTGCAAGACAAGAACATCCCCTCCAAGGTCTATGAAGCTGACATCCAGTTCACTGGTAGATGACAGGTGAAGGTATGACTAGATGTTCATCAGCCTATAATAATGTTTATGTGTTTTTATGTCGTACAACTGGTTGAAAAAGGCTAAAGTCAACATTACATGGTGAGTCTACTATTACTTATGGCATAAACCCAAAAATCAATGTCTAAGGTTAAGAGAATCATCAGTACCAGAGCCTACACTGCTGACAGATGGCGGGTCAAGCCCATGGATATCGACAGCATCACAGCAAAATGTGTTCTGTGCTCTACTTAGCCATTTAGCCATCTCCATCTTTTCCACTTAGCCATCTCTCCGATTTGACTTCCTCCACCGCCCCCTGGAGGATGGGCTCCCCCTTTGAGTCTGGTCCCTCCCAAGGTTTCTTCCTTCTAGGGAGTTTTTCCTTGCCAC
>JAODLD010000088.1:13557522-13571081 GCA_026781065.1 Mormyrops boulengeri | reverse complement strand
CCATTCTAAATTCATATGCGTCAGTATAAAGTTGGTCCCCCCTTTGCAGCTATAACAGCTGCCACTCTTCTGGGAAGACTTTACACAAGGTTTTGGAGTGTGTCGGTGGGGAACTTTTGCCCATTCATCCAGAAGAGCATTTGTGAGCTCAGACACTGATGTTGGACGAGAAGGCCTGGCTTACAGTCTCCGCTCTAATTCATCCCAAAGGTGTTCAATGGGGTTGAGGTCAGGGCTCTGTGTGGGCCAGTCAAGTTCATCCACATGGACCTTGCTTTGTGCACCGGGGCATGGTCAGGCTGAAACAGAAAAGGGCCTTCCCTAAACTGTTCCCTCAAGGTTGGAAGCATAGAATTGTTCAAAATGTCTTGGTATGTGGAAGCATTAAGAGTTCCATTCATCATTCCGCAGAATGTTTTCATTGCTCCAGAGTCCAGTGCTGGCGTGCCTTATACCATCGGACGCTTGGCATTGCGCTTGGTGATGTGAGGCTTGCATGCAGCTGCTCGACCATGGAAGCCCATTCCCTGAAGTTCCTGGTGCACAGTTTTTGTGCTGAGGTTAATGCCAGGGGAACTTTGAAACTCTGCAGTTATTGAGTCAACAAAGCTTTGCCGACTTTTACGCACTATACGCCACAGCACTAGGAGACCTCGCTCTGTTACTTTATGTGGTCTGTTTATTTTATGAGTTTCTGTTGTTCCTAAACGCTTCTACTTTTCAATAATACCACTTACAGTTGGCCGTGGAATATCTAGCAAGGAAGAAATTTCATGAACTGGCTTATTGCAAAGGTGGCATTATATAACACTATCAACCAAGAATTCACTGAGCTCTCCAGAAAGACCCATTCTTTCATAAATGTTTGTAAACCTGACTGCATGGCTAGGTGCTTGATTTTATATATGTTGACTTTATATATATATAATATATTATATATAATGACTAAGAGGTTTGTCCCAATACTTTTGTTCATATAGTGTACTTTACGTATCTATAAATATTTATTTAGCTGTCACTTTTACTCAAATGTCAATTGTTTTGGGGAAAGCAGGGTAAGATAGTCCGCAGAGCAATTGCGAGTTAAGGATCTTGCTTGAGGGCTGAATAGCCAAAGTATTCCATTGAACTCAGTCATGTTCTGATCAGGAGCACAGCAGCTTAACTTGATGAGCTACACATCAAGTCTAACATTACAAATGATTCAGTCAACAAGTCTATGTGGGTGTCTTGATGCGTGTGTGTGAGGGAGACTCACCTTCTGTGTCAGGTAGACGCTGTTGAGCGGTTCCACCTGACAGTCCTTGTGAGAGCCGAACACCTTGCACAGAGAGCAGGTAGGCATGGCACAGGTCACACAGTAGATGTTAATCCTCTCATCTCCGTGCTCCTCGCACAAGGGCTGCTCACCCTTCCTCTCCGGACTGGGCTTGGTGCCTCCGCTGCCAAGGTTCACAAACATAGTTAAGGTTCATTGAAGTTGTGACTTAAACTATTTATATACAGGTCTCAATTAATGATTACTAGTATTCTCATAATATAGTTGACACTTCCATCAGCACTCAAGAAAAAATTGCAAGAAATCTCCACCTCTGGTAATAAGGAGACAATCTTTTGCAGCTTCAAGCCCTTGGTTACTGTCTTTCTTTGGTTAAATCCTGGTGTTGCGCCAGACACTGTAATGATCTCACAGGCCCACCATAGCAGACTTGTCCAATGACTATCACTATTTGTTGTCTAAGATTTCCACAATGACCTCTCCTGAATTCGGCTTCGTCAGCAGTAGTGATTTGGTAGATATAGCCTTCTGGGAGATATTTATTGTGACACTGTCGTGTCTTAGCAGACATTTTGCTCATTTTTCCTCCACCGCCCCCTGGATGATGGGCTCCCCCTTCGAGTCTGGTTCCTCCCAAGGTTTCTTCCTTCTAGGGAGTTTTTCGTTGCCACTGTCACTCCTGGCGTGTTCACTAGGGGCTTTGGGCAGGGATTATGTAAAGTGCTTTGAGACAATGTAATGTTGTGAAAATGCGCTATACAAATAAAACTGAACTGAACTGAAATTTTAATTGGGCACTGTTGTTTTGACAGATGCTGTAGTGAATCGGGAAACGCCATTGCTGTTCCATCAGTCAGCCTGGTGTTTGACTGCTTGCATTGTACCACTGTCTATGAGGTCATGGCCCACCATGGGTTTCGTAGATGTTGCATCCCCTAACAGTAAGTCTGTGAGCTAATAAAAGGCCAAAGGTTTTGAAAACATCACTGTAGCCTGCTAAAGAGTGCTTTTATACCTTGTGCCTGGATGCATTCTGACAGCTTCTGATCTAAAAAAAACTGTCCCAAATCCACAACAGTTTTGTAACCAGGGAACTCTAGAGGCCATTCACTAAACCTCACTGGAAGTCTTCTTGGCTGTCAATGGGGTAATGAAGGCTTTTTGAAACTGATTTATATCTGGAGGGCTATGTCAGATCCTAATAATCAGATCCTAGGGTTGGTGTGTGGGTCTTTGGGTTAGGAACCCATGACGTAAAGAAGGTTGCCATTTCAAGTCCCATGATCACTGTTGGGCCCTTGAGCAGTATAATCATATAGTGTTTGTTATTGAAGTAAATTAAAGTTGTCATGTTATTGCATTTGTTATGAATGCAGTGCGTAAAGACATGTGATAAGATTTCTACTGACAGGCATGAGGTATTGTAGAGTGTTGTATTATAATACTTCATAAGCTCCAAAGAAGCTCTCATCTATAATGCATTATAGATACCTTCATAATGCAGTACAAAGATTCCTTAATTCTTATACCAACCATTATAATGCATTACAGATTTATAGTATGTTATGGAGGTGTCCATGATGCAACATAGATGAGAGCTTCAAATAAACTGTTACCAGACATATTAAGAGATACTTAAATGCTGCTTATTAATGTTGTATGAATGCGTTATAAATGCGTTATGAAGGTGCACTTACTGTTATAGGAATGCATTAATAATGCATTATGATGGTGCACTGTATGAAAAGCATTACCACATGTTCTGGTGGACCAGACCTCTGACCACTGAATCCAAAACCTCACAGAAGAAGCAGCCGTTTCATGGATAGTAAAATCAAAACTGCGTGACAGAGGAGTAGTTGTACCTACCATGGACCTTGGCAGGCCTTTCCCATTTGCATGTGTTTGGCTAGCTCTACTCACACGCAAACACTGCAACACATCCCCAATATAGAAATGAATAAGTTAATTACCATAATAAACCAACATGGTAACAACTCCCCCGTTATCTAATGAATGATGAGATATAGGTTATCTAGCCATGCCTGCCTTATTAGGCAGCCTCAAAAATCATCCTCTTTAAATAGATCAACCTGCATATTACAGTCTTCATAAACTCTACAAAGTGCTGACGAATGCAAGCTATTAAATGGACAACTCGGCCTTTCCGTCATGAAATGGAGATGTCGATCTCACTTACAGCTGTTAAATCTGTGTTCTAGGTGGCGGAGGAAAAATAAGCTTTCATAGTTTAACAAACACTTCTGTTTGACAGCCTAGTTGACGAATGAACAACCTGCACAGAGAAGTTTCAACAGAGGCAGGCTGATTAATGGAAATGAATCAACAAAGGGAGCACATTCAGTAACCACAATGCAAAAACAACAATGAATATCCTTTATGTGAGACGTATTCACTGTTTTAATTGCTGGACTACAGATTCCTTTCTGAATGTGTAAACTTTAAATATAATACATTATATTTGTCATACTTTACATAGGATGTAAGGTGAGAAGTTCAGAGCTTGAGATGTTGTTGTTGATATTCTCGCTTATACGGTCAGCTGACATTCTGGGCACATGATAGGGAAATTCACGTTACTGGCCAGGTCCCAGTCACCAGCAGCCGTAGAACTTGTTTATGATTGATCATAAAAAATACACATCAACCAAAAGTTCAAATCAGAGGAGAGCTTTAACCCTGGGGTCCTCACAGGCTAGTTGTTCACCTGCAGATACTTATTTTTTGAATGTCATACAGTGCACTAAACCAGTATCATTTCAGGTTATTGGTCACTTTTACATCTGCTTCGGTCAGGAATTTTAACACCAAATTTTAAAAAATAAATAACAATAAATCTGTCTCCTGTAATCTCAAAAATAGAAAGATTTTCCCAAGAGACTAAATCTCCGGTAAAATCTTCAGTTTTAAGTGCAGAGTTATAAGAAAGAACCACTTTATTCATTCTCTCTCATTAGATATGGAGTAGACTTTTTAAAATTATATGTTGTGCCTGGGTCTGTCTACTTAATGACAACGTTATAGCATTTCTGATTATAAATGTGAGGTTTCAAGAAGTGCTTTTACAGCTTTTGCCCACGACTACCCCACACATGTTTCTGGTCAATCACTAGAGCCAAAACTAGGCCCTCGACAGCTATGTACATACATTAGCTGCTTCAGTTACAGGTCTCTTTGGCTTTATAAATGCAAACATAAATGGCTAGTCTGGCTTAGCAGAGAACCATGGCACTCTGGTATTAGTGAGAGAAGGGAATTTCTCCCTGTGCGTGACAAATAGCCTGTAATTCTCTGATTAATGCTCTGCATCTCGTTCAGGGTCCCTCCCACTGTCGCCATTGTTTATGTAGACATCATTCCCTCTAAGTGGTTTGGTCCATGATTCCATCAACCTCAGGGCCTGTTTCTGTAAGCGTTTCTCCCTATATGTTCGGTGACCATTAAAGCCGCTGTAGTTGTTTGTACACAGGAGCATATTGTTGGTCTCCGCTGTGATGACTCATTATAACTCTTGATAATAATTATGGTGATGACAGTCCCTGTTGTTGCCTTCCCAGCTGGCCCCCACAGGTAGGTCAATGATACATGTGACAATATTCCCCATTCAACAGACGTTTCAGCTTCATGTAAACAGCAGTTTGTGAAATTATAGCATGTGAATATGTGTATGACTGTTCATGTTAGACTGTCCAGTTTCCATTAGGCTACGAGGGGGGGGGGGCCGGGCGTCTCACCTGCTGCTCTCCTGCTTGTACATATCAATGATGTTCTCCACCAACAGGTTACGCTGCAGCCCATACACACCGTGTCGGTCCAGAACAACCTCATGCCTACAGGATGGGCAGCGGAACCGGCCCCCTGATGCTACTGTGGTTCCCCCCCTGGTTGGCAGGTATGGGTTGGAGGCCTGGAAACAGCAACAGAGATCCAGTAAAAATAAATAAAAAACTCTACAGGAAAACAGGGCAAATCTGTACCCAAAACTGCACTTCCTGTCGTTGTATGGGTGACAGTATTCACCTCAGTAAGCGGGAACATCGCAAAGAGCAAATAAAAGATATTAATCAAACGCCAAAGAATGCAAAGATTACCAACGGAATCTGAACCGATATTCACAGATTCATCAGCATGGGCCGAAAAGCGTTTGCTAGGAGCGTACCTGAAAGATGTCACTGGCACACTTCCGGCAGAGATTGTGCTGGCAGGGCAAGATCACCACCGGCTTGGTGAACATTTCCAAGCAAATGGGGCAGATGAGTTGCTTCTCCAGGCTGTCCATGGTGCTCTGCTTCTCGGTATATAAGTACTCCACTGAGACGCTCATCACACGGCACAGCGCCCTGGGTGGGGTGTGTGCGTTTTGAGGGTAAAGATTCAGCCCCCAAAAAATATGACTCAGCTAAGAGGTTGTTTTTGTCCCCCTTCAAAACAATACCGACTTATCCAAATGACTTCTATGAGCTTCCCTTCCCAGCTGGCACTGCAGCGTGGTCAAGCAGTGGGGGTCAACGCTGTTTTTAGAAGCCAGTACGTCAAAGGTTGCCATGCTCACTTGACCATATATGCAAACAGCACAGGCAACAGCAGCTGGTGTCACCCCGACACCGGAAGGGGCGGGGCTTCGCTGAGTGGGGCACCGCGTGGCTGTAGCAGACCGCAGGGCTGACAGCTTTGGTCAGCTGGCTGGCGTGAGATTATCAATTCGAGATAAATTTGCACACACATTGATATGTATGTAACAGTTTTATTACCATGTGAATAGCCTTTTGGTGTACCTAATTTTTGATCTATAATGGAATAATATTCATTTGCCGTAAGATTTCTTGCGGGAGCGTGAGCAACCCTGAGTCCGATCCAGAGTCGCATTCTTCCAAAACACGAATTACTTTTGTCGTGTAACCCTTCATGAGGATCAGCAAAAAAAAGAAGAAACCCTCACCCCCAAAAGCATTTTTAAGATATTGGGCATTTTTTTACGGGTAATTAACGAATCATGATGCATATGATAACAAAACTGCATTACACAAAAAATAAACGTTGATACTTAAGTGATTAATCCAAACTCGCCACTGCTCATCGCATATTTCCCGCATAAACATCAGTGACGTCCTGTCAGCTGTGATCTGAGATCACTTTATCTTTTTAGTAGCCAGACGAAAGTATGTCGTGATCGCTTTTTTTAAGGGGTATGGTCGTTTTGCTCTTTACATACTGAACAAAAGACTCACGGCTTGATTTTGATTTTTTTCTGACAAGCAGCATGCAACAAAAAGTAACGCCTGATAAACTTATTTCTCAGATTAGACCGTGTTCATACTAGTGATGTACCTCTCATACCTTCTAACATTAGACATCAAGAAACAATATTTGCGACAAGCTTCCAAAGGTAAAACAGCTGGAGACCGCGGGCATCGATCCCGCTACCTCTCGCATGTTAAGAGGGCGCGCTACCAAATTCCCCCAAGCTTACGTACTTACTTACGTCAGAATCTGAACGTATATAGCGTGTTATATACTGCGTTTAAAATGTACCATTGTAAACTCAAACATGCAGATATGCTAAGTAACAAAGTAATAATCAAAAACAAAAAAAGCAAACATAATAATCAGTTTGTCTATATCAGGTCAACAAGCAAAACGAAAAGCCGTGCCCCTTCGATAGCTCAGTTGGTAGAGCGGAGGACTGTAGAGACAAAGCTGACATCCTTAGGTCGCTGGTTCGAATCCGGCTCGAAGGAGGATAAGTTTTTTTCTTCCAAGGCAATTTAAGATTAACTCCTTATGCGTGGTATGTGAAAATTATATAACGTGTAATCCTGTGTAGCTGTAAAATTCACGTTAGCGGTTAATTTAGCATGCTATCCTACTATCAAACATAATTTAGCATTTAATCAATATATTTTTATAATAGATATTTTACTACAACGCTTATGTTGAGCTAACATTTTATTCTCTTGTTACTTTACTAGCTGTTTAAGGGTTTTGTTTTATTGGCTCTTGTAGTCCATATAACGTTAATATCGAGGTACTACACGCAACCAGTGGTATGGTAGCACCCTCTCGTGGATTTTATACTGTCTTAGCACGAGTATCCGAGATCAAACACTATAAACGCTTAAGCGTGAGAGCAATGTTAAAAGTTTGATATTTGGGTTTACCATCAAAAACTCATTTGTGACCTGCAGATTCTCGTAGTTAGGGAGTTATTAATAGAAGATATAAAGCTCATTATGGACTTCCAATATTTAGAAAGATGAATCTCAATTGTCTATCCATGATCACACAGCATAGCTAAACAAACACATTCAGTTAAATAGTTTTGTGTCCCAGACACTGAAGAATGTAACTGTCTACTGCTATAGAGGCAAACAAAGCTATTCTTTGTGGAAATACATATCCATTCTGTCATTCATATATTGACATAGATAAACTGGATACGTTCACCGGACACAGATACACTGGATATGTATATAAAATGCAAAAATACCGAGATTTAATGATGGAGACTGCAGAGTCTGCCCCAGTCTCCACATCCACCAAGGGATGCTGTGCTGGCGATTACTCGCCATATTCACCTGCTCTCCTGGTTACCACTTCCTCTGGTTTCCCCCAGGACACAGTGTAGGGATCAGCGTGTGGGGAAAATCGTGCACCACAGGGGTCATTAATGAAATTAGTGTCTCTTGGGATGTTGTCCCTCTGAGTTTGAGTCCTATATTAAGGAGGATATATGGAAGGGAGAAATGCTGTTTGTAAATGTGACCCAAGCATCTTTTTTTCTATAAGTCAGAAAAAACACACTGCTTTGGGGTTCAATGAGCAGTGCTATTGTTTCATGCTACCAGAGCTGTGGGTTTGAATCCTAGCTCTGCTCTCTGTGTGTTTGCACAGTATAAATGTTTTGTTTTCCTACAGTCTAAAGACATGCAGATACATGAACTGACATCACTGAAACACCCATATAGCTGTGTACCCAGCAATGAGCTGCTTTCCTGTCCTCACGCCCTGTCCTGCCTAGGATAAACAATTTGAAGCTAAATGACCAGTGAAACTCTAACCTCCTAAAAAGTGTCACAGCAATCTGAGTCCTTGTGCCAGATGCTTGAAAACATCTGGAGCAGATACCAGCCACGCCATCATAGGACACTCACACAAATTCAAACATGTAATCAGGCAATAGCAGCAGGAATGTACTAAGAGCGATACAGATTCGCCAGTTCACCCAAACTATTATGAGAGATAATCAAAGTACCAGGATGATGCAAGCTTACGGAATATCTACAATCAGTCATATATGCAGCGGAGACATAAATGCCAATGAAAAACAGAACTAATGGATTCTAAAGCATACTGAGAAAACTTCAATCAAATACACTACAGGCATTTTAACGACACGTAACTGTGTGGATTTCCAATAACCCGCAAAGATCTCTATTTGTCAACAAGCATGCAATTTCGATGCATTTAAAACAGCATTGGCGATTAACCAAAAGTAACTGATTTACTAGGCCCCGAGTAAATAGCTGCTGACTTAATTTTCATTTCTGTTTAACGTTATCTGCTCTCGCCGCAAAACCAGCTGGGTAAGCGGTCGATGAAAACGTATGGCTTGTTTGCGCTCTTTAAATCAGAGCAGCACAACATAGACATTATATCTCTGGAAAAGTCTGCGAACCTCGGTGACTGCAGTGATTGGAAAAGAATTAAGAAGGAGAACTTAAAAAATTGAATGACTTCCGCCTTCCATTGAGCAAAATCTTTTTTTATTTTGGTATTACATTATGCCAGTTTATCGGTTAAGTATTGTTAATAGAACTGTTTGTGTGCTACAATTCAGTTTAATCGCTTTATTCTGTTCAACGCTATCATTTGTGCAACAATAATGAATACCATTTAAGGAAAATATGTGCTTTACGCGTATAAGTGTTCGAATGAGTGCTACGCGAGAAAGACGATTTCCTCAGTTGATGAAGACCGACCGAAGGCGAACCTCTTTGTATTGGTCCGCCTACTTCATCTGCGTGCATTAGGTTAACAACAGCATAAACGAAGTCTGCGAAATCGTCTTCCCGGCTACCCAATGAACTTAGCTGTAACATAAACACCCTGTTGTAATATCCAATCAAATTCGGCGCCATATACACCAGCGCGACACAATTGGACCAAACGGAAGGGCAGCTTTTGTGAAGCAGCCCTATTCTCTGGCAGGAGGCAGTATTTAGCGAGAGACCAGAGGTTGTGATAGGAAACAAACGTACCTCCGTGGTTCGTCTTTTGTTTTCCTTTCCTTTTTTATTTCGATTTTTTTTTTTCGTTTTTTGTGCAGCAAATGGGTTTTTATTATTGCAGAATAAGCCGAAATATTGTTTGTCAACCACCAAGCCACTTTTTATTTCTGTCCAGCGGCTGCATTGAATTAGGCGGAATTACAGCTGCAATCTTTGCCTGCGATGAAAGGGACTGAATGAATTTCGATACTTTCCCCTGTGGCCGCCGCAAGCATTCACGCAGGATGGGAAACAACGACCCCTTGTAAATGCATGCTCTTTTGTGTTACAGAGGATCATTAAAAAAGGGGAAACGAACATTAATTCAGTATTTTTAGAGATTGCGCTTTTTGTATTTTACCACTCATTTATTCGATCGGCGAGGGCTATGAAGAATGTTTTTTAAAAATGAGGAAGCTGTTTTTGAAAGAGATATTAAAATGCACAGGCCCGGCGTACTGTAGGCCCGGAGGATCCGGATTAAAAAGGGGGGAAAGTGTGAAAAGCGGTTGCATGAATAAAAGGGGACGGGACACGTGAGAGGAGAGAGGGATCGCTGTTTGCTCCATGACGGCGGCCGTGCGGCGTCCCAGTCCTTCCGAACAAAAGTACTTCGGCATCTTTAAAGCTGTACATTAAACCTCTAACTGAGATTTCTTCGCAAAACAAAAGAAGTGTCCTTTTATGGGGCTTCCTGTTCACTTCTGCCGACCGACTCCCGGCGTTTGTAACTTTGCTTTTTAATTGCATTTCTGTCCCTGGACTTAGCGGCGACTGTTCAATGGAAGTATGCTATCAGTTGCCGGTTCTGCCCCTGGATCGGCCGGTTCCCAAGCATGTCCTCAGCCGGAGGGGAGCCATCAGCTTCAGCTCATCCTCGTCTCTCTTCGGGGGCCCCGATCCCAGGAAACTGTCACAGGTAACGTAAGATCAGGATGCATTTTGACTTGTACCTTTCTGATTTATGGATTTGAGAGGGGGGATTCTTGTTATTTTAAATCTGCCCATGTTGGCCTAGACCTTTGGGAATGATGTGCGCTGCATAACTTGTCTGTTACTTTTCAATAGGAGCACCGTAAGTTTTTAGGGAATCCCAGTACTGATATTACAAAGATAATTTTATATATTTGGGGTGTTTTAATAGTTATTGTCACTGCACCAGTGGGCTTTCAACCGACTTTGAGACCTTATTTCTTTATAATCAACTGTCAGCTTTCCAGATTAACGCATTGCAAAAATGAAAGGTTTGCATTTATCAGTTAGTCCAGTTTAACGTGCTTTATCAATGTAAAGGCCAGTCCTGGGGTTACAAGTTTGGCAGCCCCAGAAAAGATGCTCTTGGCTTGCGAGTGGATGAACTGAATCTGATGCAACCTGATCCTGGTTGAGTGCAGGACCGATTGACCCGAAGCCCGGATGTATACCTCAGCGCCTACCTGTCTGTCTCCTGCATCCATTAACTGTGTGTAAAGGCCTGCTCAAGGCTCTCTCACTACACATCCCCTACAACTGCAAGATTAGCCTTGAAACAAGGGCATAACTTTGGGTTGAGCATTGGGCGGGCGGGGGGGGGGCAGGATCCGGTCTCCACCCATTTAAGGGGGTCCAGACTCCAGAGTGAGGTATTGGCTGGTTTTGATTATTGAGGGGATTACAACCCCCCACCCCCCATAATTTACATCCATGCCCTGAAATATTAGGATTATCCGCTGTGTTGATTTCGGAGGGCTTCCTCCTGTGAAAATGTGACATTTTCATCTGCTTGCCGCGAGCTGACAGTAATTTCATTACTGTTGTCTAACAGACATGAGGCTTTCAAAAACCCTATTTGGTGGCACATGTTTGTGTTGAGTCATTGGCAGCAAATAACACTAGCATTAAGTAAACATCGTTCATGTCCATTAGGGGGGACGTCTGTTATTCTGGTGGAATAAATGGGAATGCAGCGATCCGGTGTGTCTGATATCCACTGTAGCATGGTACCATCGGCTGTTCATCAACCTCATGATTAAATGCTTTGTGTAAAATTACTGCCCCACAGTATTTTTATTGTTTTTTTGGGGGGGGCTGTTGATAAAGTTCATGTTATAGACTTCAGTTTGTATTTGCCATAAATGCATTTCACTCCATCTTGATTTTGTGACATAAAGTTCACTTTATGAAGGGAACTGACTGTCCAATGCTGTATTAAATGTCTCATTAATTTAAGGCTTGGACTTGGCAAAATTGTGTTTTTTTTTCTATATATTTAAATGGGGGGGGGGCTCCTGTAAATCTGCAGTCCAGAGTTGAGTGGACCATGAATCTCTTACCAACTAATCAGTTCCTGATATTGTAGAACGGCTGCAGGAGCTTTTGTCGCTTTGCAGATTTTTTTTTTCTGTCTTTCCTCCTGTTGGATATTTAAACCCATGGACGGGATCATAGTTTGACTGAATTTTTGAATTTGGAAAATGATTTCTGTGGTTCCCACTAACACAACTTCTGTTTGCTGTGTGGATGGCTGGTGATTATGGCATGGAACCAATAACCAATTCTATTATTATTTTTGAACTATAAACATCTGAACACCCTGCATGCAAGATTATTGGCTTGCTGTTGGAGCCTTCAGTTGACGTGACTGCTCATACACTGGGCTGGTGTTCGTGCTGTGATAGATGTGCGATGGCCGTCCATTGGGTACCGCCTATGTGCGTATAGACCTGTGGCCTCTTAAGGAGCAGCTGAAATGCTGGTTTTTTTCCCCCCCAAGTGTCACTCAAGGGTCCCTCGACTAATTGTAAATGACAGCAGGCCACCCCTCTTCGGGACCTGCAGCATTTCATGCAGGCCTTTTAAATTGTCACTCATCTGGACTCCACCTGAGCATTGATGCACCAGGGTGGTCTGACAGGTCCTCTTTGATTTTTGACGGTTCGACATACAGCCGACCGAGACCTGGTTAAATCCTGTTCTGAGGTCTGGACACCCAGGGCCACACTTTTGATTGAGGCTGTCTGGGACCATCACTGGATTCTCTGTACCTTGAAAAGGCTGCCCCTGGACTTGGCTGTATCTGTGGGGCAACGAGGATGGAATCTGGAAGTCCCCGTAGTACATTGACAGTAGCTACTAAATATGCAGCGTTTTAGAGAACTGCTCTTGTCCTTTTATCAAACAAGTGTCAGCCCTCTGTATTCAGTCCACACTGTAATTTTGCTTTTCATAAATCTTTTCTTTCTCCCCTTATTCTTGGTTGGCAGCCAGAATGTGCCTTAAGGACCCTATTAAAAATTCAGTACTGTGCTGAAAGACACCAGTGACCTGTATGTATGCAGCCTATCACGGCAGTAGTAAGGCTGTTCTTGTAAGGCTGGTGTGAACTTACAGCAGGTAGGCTAAGGCGGAGGGGACATCAATCTGATGTAAATATCTGACTTTTAGTCACATGCCGCCGAATTTCCAAAAGAACCTCAACAGACATTCGCATATATAATCACCAACTTCTGATTTAACCATAGTGGTTCTTTTGCCCTTTAATTGCATCAAGCTGACGGGATAAAACAGATTGTTTCAGTATGACCCCAGACCTTTTGATCTATTTATCATTCAGCTCGTCACAGGACTTTGTAGATATCTGAGCTGCAGGGTGAACCAAAGGGAACGAGACAAGTGTTTGTGTTGGTCGGTGACCCCCTCCACCCCCAATCTGAGACTGCCACAGCGCTAGGTTGAACCTGTCCACCTTACTGCCTACGCCATACTCTTGTGACTGGTGTTTTTGAAGTCTGGAAGTTAATGACTGTTTGGATCACTAGGGTAATCCTTGGGTCTCTGTTCGCCGCTGGGACCTGCGTACCTTCGCTACACATTTCTGGGAACATGGCAATCTTCTCGTGCCTTTTTCAACATCAGACGCCCTCTGACTCTTCAACGTCAGTGAGTTGTAGAGCTGTTTTTGATCTTCTGGGATTCCTGTTTATAAAAACTGAACATGTGCAACCTGGGGGGGG
>JAODLD010000088.1:13505529-13538194 GCA_026781065.1 Mormyrops boulengeri | reverse complement strand
TGCTTCAATGCGGCGTGGCATGGAGGCAATCAGCCTGTGGCACTGCTGAGGTGTTATGGAGGCCCAGGATGCTTCGAGGGCCCCCTCCCAGCTGTGGCCCGGGGGCAATTAGCTACTGCTATGCCTCTGATTGCAGCCCTAGGTATTCAAAAGCCACGAAGGTGTGAGGTGCTGAGCCTCTATGCACACCACCCTTCGAGCAGTAACCACTTACATGATTAAAAAGTGCAGTTCTTGCTTGCTAGGACCTGTTCATGTGATAGCTGCAGTCGGGATGGGAAGACAAGACAGGCAATATTTGCTCATTCCATCGCAACCCAATGCTGTCAATCCACTTACTCCTGTTACTGAATTGCTATCGTGGAATAACAACGCCCAATCAATCATAACTCATTAACCCACATGCTGTACCATTACAGCCATTACTGCTGATTAAATTAATTATCACGTAGTGGGGGATGCTTCATTACTGCTGTAGAGTAATGAGCCTGCTGAACGCTGGACCTTTCCATCTAAGCATAAGATGGTTGTGTGGTACAGTGAGTCTGTGCTTCCCTCCATGATATTGTTCCCTGCTACAAAATTTCATTGGCGCCATTGAATATTGTGATGTATTTGGCTGAGCTAGTTGGGGCGTCTGTAGATGAAGCTGTACTGGAGAGAATACCACCAACAAAGGAATTATGGGAAGGTGAGCAGGCAGGTCATTCTGTTTTCTTAAGAAACCGTGGTGGTACTTTGAGAAAGGGAAGGAACCGGAAATGTTTGTCGATGTGGAATCTCCTTTGGGTCTTTGCATGTATTATCTTAATACTGTTCTGATTATGTTGGTGAGCGTGAGAAGTAGCCTGGCCTAATAACAAAAGTTGTTTTTTGGATGGCTTCGACCGTGTCGAGCAAATCACACATTGTCCTGGAAGGTAATGACTGGCTCTCTGAATTTTGTGAAACCATCTTTCACATCACTTAGGTTGAGCGCTTCTGAAAGAATCCATACTTCCATGCTGCTCGTGTGAAGCCATGGGGACAACAACGTGTGTCTTTACATCACCCATACACACCCTATACACACAGCCGAAATACACACACACACACACACACTAGATTTGCACACTTAGCCATGTCCCAAATATATATACCCAGGTAATCCTCACTCTATATGGTGACCAGAGCAACTTTTTCTAAACACTTTTTCCAAACACTTGCATGAAAGTATGAAGAAACTCTCTGTGTGGGTTCTGGAGTGACATTTGATCGAGGAAATACCCTGGTACTGTCCCGGAAAAAATCCCCCTCAAGTTCCCAAAACTTGCTCAATCCACTGAGTCTGAAACTTGCTCAAACTGCTCTGAATAGAAAATGTATAAATCATTACCGATATCCTACAATTTGGACATTCTGTAACAATGGGATGATGTATGTCTCAGTGACATACGATGCAAGCGGCTGATCACCGTGCCAGTGATCAGAAGGCCATCAGTCACAATCTTGTGGTCGGCCTTGTGATGTTGCTGTTTGGCCATTCAGTGAGGCTCTTAAGCCCCAGCTGCTGTAGGCACTGGTTCACTTTGCTTTGGATAAAAACATCTACTAAATAAAGTGGTTTTGCTTCCCTGGTTATGCAACAAACTGGGACTTCCCTAAGGGTTTAATTTCCTACTTCTTTCTGATGCCAAATAACCAGTTTCATAGCTAGGGTTATAGTTTGTTAGACGTTAGATGTCTGTTACATTTCCTTCACATCACATACACACATTTTTACCATCTTAACCAAGCTGCTGGTCCTCCAGAGTCAGAATGAATTGTGTTGACTGAACCTGAGGCTTTGCTTAGGACTTCAACTGTTTTGGCCCCAATTATGATATTTGAGTATTCCTAATGCTGCTTCTATGCATGCAGACTGCATTTATTTTGCAGAAAATATATATGTCGCGTCCCGCCCACCTCGTCTGCCTGACCCTCCTGTCTCCTCCCTGATGTGGCCCTGATGAGCCACGCCTGATGCTTGTTGCCCCTCATTAGTCTATGTATTTTAGTCCCTGCTTGCCTCATCCTCACAGCCCGGTCATTAAGGTCGCGTCTCCTGTCAGTCTGTGTGCGTCCCCATTCTAGTCCTTTTTTTTTTGATCCCTCGTGATCTTGTTAATTTCCAGTCACCGTTTTACGTTCAGTAAAGCCTCTTTTGTTTCACCAAACGCCAACCCTTGAGTTATTCCTCCTGCATGTGGTGACAGTCAAGACGGTACAGTTCCAAATGTTTTATTGGCAATGACATGCTTATTTATTCAACCGACATAAAGACCAATTTCCTGCCACTTCTCTTGAGTAATGTCATGTGGACAGGGGGCTGTTTGTCAATATGGCCCTCGGGAACCCCTAAGCTGTCTGTTTTAGCAAAAATGTGGACTGTCTGGGGAGGAGCAAAAACCAGGACTGTCTATGGGTCCAGAACAGAAATTAGTGCAGTGATACCAGGTGACAAAAAATAAATGCAATTCATAGTGAACTGGTAATTTATAAAGTAAACTGCACATTGACAGAGCAAGTAATGGATAGACAGCTAATAAGCATTTGTTTCACATAGTTTTACTTACACATTGCCTTATAAACATAATTATCTTTACTTTTGTTCAAAGTGACATGCTGTATATTTTGATAGTTGCACATGGCCGTGTCTGTTTTGTTTATTTTTGCACAGCTTTTTTTGCACTGTGATCTTTGCATGTGGTCTTGATTTTCGCATGTGTTTTTCTTTCTGGTGTATCTTATGTTCTTTTGCTAGCGCAAAGGATCTCTCTGATTCTTTGTTTGTTGTAAGCTACTTGTCTTTCACTTTCACTTTTGTAATTAGCTCTGCCTCTTGTCTTGGCGTTCCTCCAGCCCCTGGCTTGTCCGTCTTTGCGGAGACTTAGACTAAAGCCTTTGTTTTCTGCAAACTTTCATAATCGCTTCCTTGACTTTCAAATCACGGACTCCGCCAAACGATTTAAAAATGTAAAACGCGCACACCCAAAAAGTAATCATGTCAATTAAGCAAATTAAGACTAAGTCGTAATGAAAAGTAGAATCATCTCTGAATGTGGCTCTAATTGGGTTTTCCTGTGCTAGACAGTTCGCTGTCACAGAGACAACTTATTTCTGCTGCCCCAGACGGACACAGGGCGCATATTCTCTTTATGCCATGTCTAATCTCTTTATTCAGCATCTGTTCTCATTGCTGCTCTGTTCTCTACAGTGTGATTCTTCTAGAATCATATTCATACATACAATAGACAGACAATATCTATACTGTTTTGATCGTTTAACGTTTTTAACCTGAATTCTAACATGCGAGTGTGTTTATTTAAGCAGTAAGATTGTAATATTCTTATATTATTAATATTGTCATTTTTGTTTTATTTGGTCAGATATGTCATGCTCTACCAAACAAAGGAAGTTGTTTTATTCTGGGCTGTAGGAAATTGGCCATCTGACTTGTATATCTTGGGTTACAGATTTCTGTTTTGTCATTTCTTTCGGCTTCCAACTATTTGGATAAATAGATGAATGTTACGGATTCCGTGTCTCCAATTGCATGGTTCTGGATTTGATGTTAAAATAAACCTTGTACAGATTGGATCTGGTCGGAAAGTGCACTGAGTAGACCTTTGGAGATATTGCCTCTGAATGCGCCAATTATCACCCTTCCTAATGTGTGTTTTGGGTCAATATTTTTACGTTATTTATAAATCTCTACTAATAACGCACCGTATCCCTAATGGGTCAGTTTCTTTATCTCAGCATTTTCATACACTTTAGACGGCATTGAATTATTTATAAACAATTCTAGAGATTTATATTACAAAGCAATTTTGGAAGAGCACATTATTTGTGAAAGGACTGTATTTGGAATTCAGTGTAGATAACCATATTCTTTTCTTGTCATCGCTGCTATTTATCACGCGCACCGTCGTTGAGCTTCGAGGATGTCGCCACATAAATTTAATGTAACGTTAATATGCAATTCCGACAGTCTGCCGCCCTTTTTAATGGCAATGTCACGAGAAGCATTAAGAGCGGTTATAAATCGCGCGGGGATAATGAAGAGGCGTCCCGCCATCCCGCCGCTCGCCGTGCTGACAGATCGTAAAGCGATCCTGTCACATACGGCCATCAGGCCGCTGGAGCGTGAGCGAGACGGAGCGCGAGCGTCTGCCCCCCTGCCGCTCCAGCACCAAGGAAGGTCACTGTAATTAACACCCAAATTACAATTTAAATGCTAATACTAGGCCGATTCCACCACCGGTTCCACCAGCGGGCCGTGTGTGGTAAAAATGCCTGTAAAAAAAAAAGCCCTTTTCTGGCCGCGTTCAAGGTTATTTTCGGTGTTTCTAGGCTAATAGCTTGTTCCCCTTATTTAGACGTCACTCTTCCTTGTAAGTAAACAAAAACATCCATCCATTTTCCATACTGCATATGCAGAACTGGGTTGTGATGAACAGGAGAAACTCATTAAAACACAGGGAGGATATGCAAATGACAAATCCAAAGGCTGCGGGTTCGACTGCCACGTTCTCCAAGTGCCAGGGATATGGTGACTTTGCTTGTTCTTCCTTTGTGTGGCTTCTGTCTTCCACTCTAAAAGACAAGAGTCTCAGGTGCATTACCTGCGGTGGGAGAGTTTCTGAGGGTACGTATCCAGTGTGTGCTGTGTTCTGCCTGAGACAAGCTCCAGACCCCCTCCTGGTGATCCTTACCAGGATAAAGGGTTGAAATGTCAATGGAATTCTGGTTTGGTGCCTACTGACCTCCAGACCATAACAGTAACTCGTCTGCCCAGAACCAACAAACATCATCCTGTAGTTTAAAATTGTATTTAATAAACAGTTGGGACCACAAGGTAATGATGGAGGTGGGGAGGGTCTATGGCGTATTGGTGAGCGGGACGACGGGGTGCTCAGGTGGGTCACAGGCTCCTCCTGGAGCCGCTGTCAAACGAGGTCCCTCCTCTTCAGAGCTGTGGTTTCTTCTCATACCTCAGCAGGAGCCCACGATGAACGGACACGGTGTGGATCTGCACTACACAAACATGGCCGTCTTCATCACACAGAAGGGTGGAGTGGTGGCTCTGAGGCTAGGGATCTGTGCCAGCAATCAGAAGGTTGCTGGTTTGAATCCCATGAATGACCGGAGCAATTCTACCCTGTTGGGCCCTCAAGTAAGGCCCTTAACCTGCAGTTGCTTTGTCTTGGGTCTGATGTTAAACTACATGCAGCCCCACAAGGCCCTCCAACTTACAGGGAAAACTTGGGGGTTGGTGGCAGGACTGGCACTGCAGCCACTAGAAAAAACTCACACTGTTCCATTTGGACTAGTGTGGTACTGAGGTATCAACCACTAGGAGGCTGCACTCAGGTTCTCATCACTGAGGTGGTTTGCTGTGTGGTGGGTGCGGAAACCTGCTGTAATCAGTGCTCACTCCTTACCTCTAGCAGATTGGCAGCAGAAATGAACCAGTTTGGAATGCTTAACTCGTATCACTTGGCAGAAATAGAATTAGCTGGTGTTTTTCAGTGGATATTTCCCAGCACTTTCACATGCCTTCATTCCCCACAGATTATGGTGAACTTTGTCAAACATTGAGATAATACATGCTTCCTGGGGGTCATGCAGGGTTGGGAGGTGGCCCAGTGGAACTGCAGGCCCTGAGTTAGTAACACCAGGGCTGTGACAAAGTCATCCTCATGTTTTCCCACACAGGCCTGGATGAAGACGGTTCAGCATGGTCAGGAAGGAGTTACCAACGAACACCATGGAATTATGCTAACAAAAGCCTAAACTCATGACGAAGGAACACAGACAATCCAGTAGAGCTCCAGTTCACAGTGGCACCATCATCTTCTCCCCCACCATACCAGCTGTTTGTGGAATTCTGCCAGGAGAGTCTGGCACCTCTGCCTCCGGTGCTGATTATGTTCAAGATGTTTTCGGTATAGTTCAGTCAGAAATCCAGCCCCTAGTCCACTATATCTAATAGCATTCAAAGTACCCATGAGTCATCAGCTTATTCAGCCACTGGGCAAAGGTCCCATAGGTGTTTTGGGCAATGAGAACTTCATCGCCTGAGCTGTGGATGCCCTGCCGAAGAGCCACAGTAAAAATTTTCCAAGCACTGAGTTCAAGAACAAATTTATACAAATGCTTTAATATAATTGCATTTTTCATATTACCTTGGCCACCAATAACACAGAAAGATATTCATCCTTCAGAACATTGTGGATCATGTTTTTGAAGGTGAAACTGCAAGAAAATGTAAAATGTAACACAATATATATGAAAAAAAGGTATTTAGAAGCACTGTGCAAACACACGCCACCATTACTAAGTGATTTCTTTTCCGCTTGGTTTCTGTTGCCTAAACGTGGCAGAAATGAACATTCCTCATGCTGGTTCCTCAGATAAGAAAACAAATCTGGCACCAACTATTGCAGTCGGTCTGTGGCTTTTGGTGCCATTTTAGTTATAAGATGAGAAAGCTGCACTTTGTGTGCCCGCAAATGAAATGGAATTTCATTTCAGCTTCATCTTTTCTGTTCCCGGCAGAGACAAATTAACATGTTCAGTGGCCTGGGGCTATTTGAGTTCAGACCCTCTGCCAAAGTGGGGGAGGGGAAGGGGATGTTGGCAACAGTAAAAGTTACTGGAGTGGGGGTTGGCAGACACTGGTGCTAAGTTGCACACTAGTAAGTAGCACTGAAAATTTAAAGCGTGCCTATTTCCTGGCGCTGAGCCTCTTAAGGGCCAGAGCCTTTGGAACAGACTGAACATGAAAGCCAACTTCCCCTGCTTCTACTCCCCTGACTTGTCAGTTTTTGCTTGCAAGAACCCAAAACAGTCAATGACTGACTGCAGATGGTACCAACTAGGGATTCCAGATGCTACTGTACTTAGTGAAATTGGTAATGACAATGATGAGGGGCTAGGAGTGCTGCAGAACCTAACCAGCCAGAGATGGGCAAAAATACACCAAAATGTCACAGAATGGTGTGGACAGGAAGAGTGTGACGATCCACTGGCAGCTCCAAGGCAGAAAGGGGCCTATAAAAAGAAACTGAACACAAACAGGGGAAACCACAAAAATACCAGGACCACGAGGTATCAGAAATGAAAAGGGGAATACTTTACAAACAGAACCATAAACAGACTTACAAAGGGAAATGGGTAATACAGAGAACATAACTAGGCACTGGCGCAAAAATGGGGTATGCAGTATATGCAGTGCATATGGGTGCACGGTGGGGGGGCGCCAAAACAAGGGAGGGCCAAAAAAAATATATCATTGATATCCATGTTTTAAAACTGTTCTTGTGCTTTTAACTCATGACCATGCTCTAAATATGCTGTTTAAAATATTTAAGAAATGTAAGGCCTGGCCACTGGCAGTAGATGTTATGACCAGCGATGTTGCTACCAGGGGCACCGTCTCCTTCACTTTCCTCAGTGCTTGTTCACCCCAGTGGAGGGAGGAGGGGGGGGGAGGCACTGCTGAAGGCTTGATGTGGGTGAAAGATAGCAACAGGTATGAACTATGATGGAAACAAATGTCACTTATGTGCAAGGTTGTGCCCAGCGTCAGGGATTAGGCTATGAACTTCACAGAAAACTAGACTAGATAGTGCTGCCGCTGGCTAGCTTACTTGGGTTAGGCAAGCTGAAATTGCATAGCTATAGGCAAGGATTTAGAAGCCGTTTGTCAAATTGATTGAAATGTGGTGCGTGCATTGTGAATGAACGTATCGTAAACGTCGGTCGGACTAGCACCTGATCACGTAATCACCGTTCATGGATAGCTAGCTAACACATGGCTGACAGAAAGTCGGATGAAAGTAATACGACGAGTCACAACAACACCATGGACATACACATAGAAAACTGGGGCAAACAAGGAACAGGTGTAAGACATTATCAATTAACCAATCAACTGAGGCACAGGAATAATGAGAAACAGATGGAAGCAGTAACACTAAATGAACAAAGAAGTAAGAGATATAGCAAACACTGAAACTAGGATCAATAATCCTACACTAGGAATTACTACACTAGAAAACGTAACCTGAAACAAAAATACAAACAGGACCAGTGGCCTGTACTACGAAGCGGGGTTACTGGCTTATTGGGGTAACTTGTCGGATTTAAGGTACCACAGTTTAAATGGACTTCATATTTGTTCACTTGCATTTTGTCCAAACTACCTTAAATCCGACAAGTTACCCTGATAAGCCAATAACCCCGCTGCGTAGTACAGGCCCCAGAAGTGAACAAAACACACAAAAGGTAAACCTAAAACCAAGGCAACAACATAGAAAATAATAACACTAGGGAAACATTAACCACATACCAGAAATTAATCACTAGGAATATTGACACACAACACAAGCAAAGGCCCATAGGCCAGCCTCAAACCCACAACTGGAGAGTACCAGTCTCAGAACCACATGAAGAAACCCATGAAGCTATGCAGCAGCCTGGGAAGCAGAAGTAACACACAAGGGTTATCAAACAGGGAGTGACAAGATGAGATGGCCAGCGACACCTGCTGGCCAAACAGGGAAGGGACACCAACCCTAGCAAGGTCTAAACTACATAATAAATAATAAAAACACCTGTGATGGGAAAATATTGCTAAGTGTTCTTTCTAAAAAAAAAAAAAAAAAAAAAAAAGGAAAGAAATGATTTTAAAAAATTAAGATTTTCAAAAGTGAAAGGACACCCGTTTCGTAGAATCACCCAAGTAATAACAACAAACTCAGAAATATTCATTTATTTTCATTGACAAAACTGCTTCCCTTTTTGCACCACAGATGCCGTTAACTATTTAGGGCCTGTCCTTTCAAGTTGATGGTTCTTTCCTCTGTATTTTGAAAACAGAACAAACCTCAGCCAGGCCCTCCAGCTCTTTGGGGTGAACAGCTTCTTCCTGATGGATACCCTCTTTTTTACCTGCCAAAGAGGAGTAAGGAGACAAGTATGAACAATTCTGTGAGTCAGAGATAACGCTCCCTACCTTTGCTTTGATCTTCTCTTGTGAGGTGTTTACCTGTGAATTCGCACGTAGATAGTGGAATCTGTCCCAGATCTGCTGAAAGATTTCTTTTATCTACAAACCGAGAAACCTAAACAATACTAGGCAACATTTATTTTGCATGGATTTTGCAGATGCTCCAAGGCTACATTATTTCTGTGAATGATTAATTAATTTCAGTAAACATTTCAGTAAACATCATTATTATGTAACATTATCATGTGATAAGAAATGGAGTTCATATGGGCCTATTAATACATGAAGAGGAATTAATAACAGTTTATGGAAAAACAAAAATATAAATTTTTCAGATGTTCTGCCACAGGGTCCCGATTATTGACAACCAGAGCCTAAAATGGCTATTAAAAAAGTTTAAATTGACTCTATTTTCTATGACTAACAGTGAAATTCACCATTTTCTTTGTTAACAGGATGAAAACCATTCGATGGACCAATCAAAGGAGCACGGCAGCATGGAGGAGGTAGGAAACAATCCAGAGCCAAAGGATGATGCCTTGATGCCGTGTTTCTCAGTCCAGTCCTCGGAGACCCCAGACAGTCTACGTTTTTGCTCCCTCCCAGTTCCTGACAGGTAGCTGGAAGGGAGCAGAAATGTGGACTGTCTGGCATCGAGCTGGGAGGGACCTGGACTGTCTTTGGGTCCCCAAGTTAAAGTGGCAGAGAAAGCCCAATGCAATTCAAAATAAACGCACATCTAATAGAAAAACACGCTGCAAAGCAACAAAGCATATTCATAACGCACATGCAAACACACTGAAAATTCATAGAAACTACACAAATTCAGAAAACACTTTCATCAAAATGACAACACATGCAAACCACATTTTACCAATGTGCTGCACATTCATAGATACGCTGCAAATACAGGAAACAACTGCAACTTTGGAAACACGCTACAAATAGCCATAACACAACAGGAGTGTCTCCATAGGACAATTTTTCACATGGTCACATGCTTGTAATAATGTTTTTAATGTAAATGTTAAAACATTGCTATTAATCTGCCAAACTCTAAGGTTAGACGTGCGTTTCTTTTTGAATAGTATTGGGCCGTCTCGGCCACCATACCGAGGCCTGGGTTGACAATTAGCTAATTAGCCCACATGTGTTTTCACTCAACAGTCTTCTTAGATTCTATGTTGTCCATAAAATTTTAAAGTCAGTCTGTTCATAATTTGTCTGCAATTTTTCCACTTATCTACTCCAGAAATAGTTAACTGAGCAGAAATGAAAGGTTTGAAAAAGCTTATACACGCAACATACCTAAACTAGTCAAGAGTGGCCTGATCCTTATCTTACCACTGAAGAGTGTCCAGCCAATGTGATCAGAAGGATGACATCAAACATTTTGGGCAGGAACTCTACAATAGGTGTTGCAACACTCTTTGAAGTTCTTTAAAAGATTCTTTAAAAGATTTCTTTTTGGGCTGGCACAGTGACTCAGGCATCATTACCTCATACCTCTAGGCCCAGGGTTCGAGTCTCTGACATCACTCCATGTGTGTGGAGTTTGCATGTTCTCCCCATGTCATCGCCGGGTTTCCTCTGGGTTCTCTGGTTTCCCTCCACAGTCCAAAAACATGCTGAGGTTCATTGGAGTTACCAAGTTGCCTGTGCGGGGTTGGCGACCCATCCTGGGATATTCCCTGAATTGAGCCTCTAGGATTGGCCCTGGACCCCCTGCAACCAGGGGTGTCATTAGGCCTATTTTAGGGGGGGGGGGGGGCGTTTGCGGGGTGGGGGATAGGGCACCGTCCCCGGGCCCAACGGTGGAAACCAATTGGACAGCCCAAGGCTTAGAATGCGTGTAGGTCCTTCCGGACGCTCCTGCAAAGTTACTCACCCTTTTAGGTTAAACCAAATAATATCTTACTCCAATTTAATTAAAGACCTTTTGTGATGTTTTAGTCATGACATTTATGTATGTTATTCAGATCACTCCTGGGCTTTTCTTTCTATTGCTTAACTCCCATTAATCCCAGACGGGGGAGTACACCGGATTCGCCTCGGCCAATAGGGCGATCCACAGATCTGCTACATAGGACTCGCTTCAGAGGTTGGGAAATCGCTACAACTTAACACAGTGTCAGCCTAGACGACCGTTCGGGCCCAGCGACTCGTACTACTCAGAGGCTCAGCCGACACTTGCTGTAACTCAGCGTGTGCGCGCCTCAGAGGCTGAGCCGCTCTTTGCCGTAGCTCAGCGTGTGCGCGCCTCAGGGGCTGGGCCGGACTTTGCCGTAACTCAGCGTGTGCGCGCCTCAGAGGCTTAGCCGGTATTCACCGTAACTCAGGTGGGCAGTCACGTCGGGTCCCGGAGAAACGGGGTCGAGTCAGAGGCTGCAAGAGAGTGTTAGATGTGATGAAGCTAATATACCCGAGACAAATGGCAGTTTTGACTCTAACTGGGGAAATAAACCCAATCTACCGGAAACATACAGAGGTTAGCAAAGTCAGACAGCCAAGAAGAAACACAGTTTATTCATAATTAATACAAGACACATCAATTTAACCAAATATAACATTAATGTATTTCTAACATGTGGCCACAAATCCCTAAACTATACCATTAACTCAAAACAATTACATAACTCAGCTGAGTGGGCACAGAGTAACTGCAGAAAATATCTGATTACAGATGTAGATTCACGCAGCACTATGTGGGAGCTCTGATTACAGAGTGTATCACCTTGCTACACCGGAGCTCTTCCTTAAGTCTTCCAAACCAAGTGACGGGATGTCTTTGAAGACTATCCTGCGTTCGATTGTTTCTCTCCGAGTCGGAACGAAACACGCCTCTTTTATGACGTTATGTCGGACATAAATTTATTGTCCGAGTTGCCCCTGTGTCGTCATTTCAATATGGCGGCTTCCACAGTGAACAGTAAGCGTTTCTCTGCTTTTCTACTTTATAAACATTTCAAAATGTTTATTTCATTAAATGTATCAATAGTAATAAATGTAATCGCAGGCGGTCTGTTTATAGAATAGTGCATCATGAGCGCAAACATTATCCTAGCGTGCAATATCGGTATTTTTAACAAACTTGTTGTGTCGTTTGTGACTTGCTTGCCGAACGAAACAAGCATGTCGCCATGAATCTGCGAACATATTATAAAGCTTTTACTGGGATTTCATTAGTTAGTGTTCCTTGTTTGTTTCTGCCGGGAAGAAGAATCTCGCCCCAAATCTACTACAATATTGTGAAGCTTTTGATGGTGTGTAGACTATTTAGCGTTTCAAGTTTGTGATTTGCTTGTCTCATAAAAAAGGTATATCGCTTCGAAACTAATTTTTTTTTTTTTTATGTAATCATTTAATAATGGTTCCCTCTAAGCTTATGTATCGCGTCCTGCAGTTTTCGCGGACAGCGACATGGGTTTGTTCCACTTGTCAGGACAGCTGGGGGCTTGGAGGTACATAATGAAGAAGTCTTGGGCGGCCAGACAGGGGCATTATGTACTCCACCCTCAAGCACACCACCAGGAGGACCGCCATCGACCCAGGCACCAGCCAAGTGGAGAAGGCTGGAAGATGGCGCTTTCGCTGTTCTGGACTTCTTGAAAGATTCAGAGGCTTCATGAGGAGATGATGCAGTTCCTTAGGTCCTCACAAGAGGAATTTGTTTCGTTAATGAAACTGCTAATTTACCGGCAGCGGGTTGATCATCACCCATGATCTGCAGTTATTCATTGTGGCCTCAAAACTGTCCATGCAGTTCAAGGAACACTAGCCATGAAAAGGTGTCACGAAAGTGACATACGCTAGAGGAGGCCTATAAAAGGGTGAAGGACAATAGCAGGATGACTGGCCAAGGGAGAGTCAAACTCCTTGTGTACATAGTTCTTGCTTTTATTGAACACTTTTATTGAACTTCTTATTTTGCATAGACATTGTGAAAGCACATGTATAACACTGTGAAATTCCGCAAAGCTGTTGCACTACTTTTGTAATAGAATAAATTTTCTACTTAAGATGCATGCTCTCATTGTGAACACTTAAACATAGGACAAATTTATTCAGTTATCAACATCAAATTCATGACAAGATTAGTATAATTAAGCTTGATTCAGACATTTAGGCATCAACATCTACCTCCCCTGGACAGCCTCCTGGATGCTCCTCACACACTTCAGATACGCCAGCACACATGTTGTGCAGAAAACATGCAGCCATTATTATCATTGATACGAAGTCCATGCGAGTGTTCTGCAGGTCTCTCACACGCCTCCACTTGCACTTCATTCAAGATTCAAGAACTTTATTGTCATTCCACACATGTTCGCACATGCCGTGGAGCGAAATTAAGTACTCAGGTCACGGATAAGCCACAGAGCTCGTCACACACACTTTTAAATAAAAAGATAAAAATTAAATATAAAGTATGGAGTATAAATTAGCCATATGTACAGTGTCCAATACACAAAAGTAGACATGGATGCAGCATAAAAACAGATCCAGGTAGCTTACTATATAATAGTAATAACTTAGTTGCTATGTTATAATGAGCATTGCACATATGGGCTTATTGCACGTGTTAAATGCCTGCTCTATAACCACTCTTCCACGGCTGACCCTGCTGTTTTGCCCCTGGTCCTCTACAGTAAGGGCTCCATTATCCCGTTCACAATAAAGGGACATGCTTGTCCTATATACGCGCTGTCTCCCAACAATTAGTAGTCCCCCATCTTTTCTTGCCAGTCCAAGTAAAAATTAGAGGCCCTCAGCATTCTCGCATCATGCAGCCTTCCTGGTGGACCTACAAAAATGTCTGTGAAACGCCCTCTCACATCACAAATCCAATGGAGCAGAACAGAGTAAAACAACTTCCTGTTCATATAGTCGCCTCCTCTGATCTTTGGCCTCTGGGTTCTTATGTGACACCCATCAATGGCTCCAATGATTCCATTGATGCCGCACAGCCTGTGGAAAGCGGCCGATGACGCTTTCTTCTCGCATGAAGTTGGCCAGGAGATAAAGAGGGGCCCAAGAGTAGCGAAGAGCTGAAGGACTTCAGTCACAGCCTTGTGTGCTGTTGACTATGAAATGTCAAACTTGTGAGAAATCTCTCTGAAACTGTTTTGATTTGTCATGTACCACAAGAACATCAAGACCTTCTGTCTTACAGGGACATTTGGAAGCCCTCTGGTCGGTTCCTCTGTTAGCCCCTGTTCCTGTAGCTTCAGTAGAAGATAGTCACACTGACTTTTGGTCACTCTCAGATGGTGAAAAAATGTGTTGTTGTCCGTGCTCATCATTCGTTCCCATTCTATGCCCGTCACCAAAACCACCACCCGATGAGCTAAATGGGGGATAGCACAGGCTACTGCAACCCTGAAAAAAACGAAAAAATTACTTATCGTTATTCTCAGTCAACTCTATTTCATGTGCGAGTTGAAAGAACTGGACTTTCAGTAAACACGAGGTATTTTCGCCGTAAACATGAAAACCGTGGCGATCAACCGTCACCATACAATTTTGCACAATGTGTTTCAAAAATAAGTATCAACAGTAATTCCAAGTTGGGACCATTTTTTTACCATTACACAAATTTAAAAAACGTTACAGATGAGTGAAGGTTAGTTTGTTTCTCACTGGTTATACCACAATATCTCTAAATTGTGGCCGTAATTGCTTATTCCTCTTTTTTTGTGGGGGTACACAAGGTAACACATACCTTTTTCTCCATTCTTCCTCTTTGGTTTAGTTTTTGATGTCAAGTACTCTTTCCATGAGTTTTTTGTGCACAGACAACAGCAACAACAGCATGTTCATGGAGGCAGCCATGGTTGTTCCGAGATGTGGTAGCTCGAACGGGAGATTGTCGGACCTGACATCACGCACCTCGGAATTTCCGAGAGATAATGGAACACAGGATAAATTTCCTGACCAAATATTATGATTGATTATTTTAGGGACTGTTTTGTCTTGTGTGTATGTCCTGGAGAACTGCTGATCTTATCAATTCTCAGACCCTCAGCCAATCAAATTGCTTTAGGAGGAATGTGGGAATTCCTTTGTTCCTCCAGGTGATAAGGTCCTCCACTTTGGTGGGTTTAGTCTTATTTTATATACTTCTCTTATATGAGAACATACTGCTTTAAGGTTGAGAATATTGTACTCGTCACACTGTGACCATTCAAACGAGACCAAACATGGGTGTATGTATCCCTAATGTTAGTCTGGGGTAATACCTCCTGTGTTAGTGTGAGTTAGCGAGTGTAGGATGCATCTGTGTCTTGAGGCAGCCAGGCCTTGTCGCTGGAATTTGGCTGCGAGGTTCTGGCCGCCCAGTGGGGGTGAGGTGTCCCTTTTGATCTGGTGATTTGGGTCCAGTCTTGTCAGAGCCGGTGGACCTTTGCCTTAGGACACTGGGTGGAACACTGCAGGCTTACCAGAGCTCAGACCGACAGGGCTTGCAAGGCCTGTGGCCTTACAGGGGGGAAACTCACAACAGCACAGGGAGAACATGTAAACTGCACATACAGAGGAACCATGATAGAGACTTGAACCCTGATCACAGAGGTGTGAGGCAACTGTGCTAACCACAGTGCCACCCCTACTAAATGCTTTAGAAAACAATGATCTACTCTCAGTTAAATATATTACTTAACTTGAATAAAAAATAAAGATTAGTGAAACTGTAGTGCAATATGTGATAGTATAGGTTGTGAAAATCAGTGATCCCTAAGAAGTACAGGATTAGGCTTTAAAATTAAACCAAATTACTGAACTTCAAGAACATTTTTTAGAAAGTGTTATAGCCACATATAAGTGGTATGCATTAACTGGCGATAAATACCAGACTAAAGGCAAGCTTTATTCCATTAAATAAGTAATTAACATATTATTGTGTAAATGGTCGAGTGCATTACTTTAATGTCTGGTATGCTAAACCAAGAAATTTAGCCGATTTTTTGTCTTCCATGTTGCTTATTCCAGTGAGGGGCTGCAGTGAATCCGGAGCTCTTGGCTGGACTTCCAGAGGGAGAGAGGAAACTCTTGATGGGATGCCAATCCATCACAGAGCATACACCAGGGCACACAATGGCATGTAGAGGTGGAAAGTTCAGGTACAGAAAGTACAAATTTAGACCAAGGTTGTGTTCCAGTCAACCAGGTGAACATAAAGAGTCACAGTCATATAATACTCAACTGATTGGTTGAAACAAAATCTTGGCCTGGATTTGTACTTTCTGGACCTGAATTTTCCACCTCTGTATTGGTATGGATATGTTCCATAGTGGGGCTACACGTCTTCATGTGGTTAGCACTGCTGCCTCACATCTCAGGGACCAGTGATTATGTCCGTACCCCGACTCTATGTGTGTGGACTTTGCATGTTATTTCTGGAGCCCCGCAACACAGCATAGGACAATCAGGAATAGAAAATAGTTGGTTGGATGGATGTTATATGGTAGGCTAAATTCATTTCCTCAGGAAATTCAGTACAGTCATTGTGAAAACATAAAGACCACCCTTAATTCGCAGCCACTGCCCATGACCTGAATTTTTAGAGGAAATACACGTCACCTGTGATCAGTGATTTCCTCTAGTGTGGTTCAGGAAACTTCCGTGCATCTTCCGTTTTACTAGAAATATACGTTAATTTTGCTCAGATTACGCAGAGAGCCTCACACACCTACACACTGGGGTGGGCCTGGTGAGGACATTATGGAATATTTCCTAGGGTAGCATCTTCTGATGGGGCGTGGTGAAGCTTGCCTAGGGCCAAGTTTCAAATTATACAGTGGCCTTCATGTGTGGGAACGCGGTCAATAACAGGGTTACTACAAAAAAAACATTCTACTATTTCTACTGCAGACAATAACATTTCATATAGACACAACAGGCACAGAATTGTTTTAATAAGTGGAGGGAGAAGTTCGAAAAATGGAATATAATGAACAAATAAGCACAGAACATTGACGTATGTTATTAATACATTTTTTTTTACATTTCGAACCATTAATGTATGGAAAATAAAATATAACCTATAATACAAAAGTGGATAATTAAAAGTTTCAGGAGAGCCGAGCTCCCGTTAGCTCCCCCGTAACTCGAACCATGTCTAGGACATTCCTACTGCCTACGCACACATGCCTAATAAAGACGACAGTGTATTGTAACACGTACGACAGGCACAGTCATAAAGACGGCTTGTTCTACTCTGTTTTCACCGGGAACCGAGGTTTGGCCAACCTCCGAGTCAATGTCATCTACCCCCCACGCCACCACACTAGCAATAGCCTTTAGTCCAGGCTTGAAGGGAATCTTTTTGGGACACACAGTGGAGCATTGTGTCGATGGGCTATGTAATCAGTGCTCGGCTCCTCATTCGTGCTTGGAGTTCCCATCCCAGTCAGCTATTCAGGGCAGCCATCCAGCTGGATTCGCCTGCCTGTGGCATGTCTCCAAGATGCTACACACGCTGCATGTTGCGGGTCCTGGGTCCAGGTTTAGTTATCATACGAAGACTCGAACATTGCACAATTTAGCGAAGTGCAAGTATCGAACATTGTGAGCAATAAGCATAAACCGTAGTACAGATCAAATGCCATTTGAGAAGGGAGCATCCCCAATATTACCGCGACCCTGATTACTCGCTCTCGAACCATCGGTGTATATTAGATACGGTTTTAAAAACAAAGACAGTCACTTGATTAGTACGTACGGTTTGGTTGACTTGAGATATACTTTTACCATTTCAGTTAAAAATTGTTTTTGGTGATTATCTTTTCCGGTACAAGCTGAAGCTCGAGTTCACAAGCAAATAATAATAAAAAAAAAACCGGCAGTGTTCACGATAGTCACGTGATCCGCGCAGTGGGCAGACTTCCCTGGTACTTTTTAACACTCCGATACGGACCATAATCCAGAATGAGAAAGGACGGCGATCTTGGTATGTTGACGGTTTTCACGTGGTTCCTCGGCTTCTTTGCCGTCGTCTTCATCTCGCTCACTTATTTCTACGGGAGAAAAAGGTAAGTTGTCTCAGTATCTCTCAGTCAGAATAAATGTTGAGACTGGTGCCGTGGAAATACATGTGCGCTCTGGTCGGTGCGACAAATCAGTCATTCAGTACTGCTGTTTCACGCGATCATGTCGCTAATTGGTATGTTAAAGATCGCTACTAAGATAAGAATTTAGTCTGTACGTTTCACTTTGAATTTGTCAATTCCGGGGTAATGTTTTTTTTTTTTGTTGTTGTTGGAAAAACCATACATTTACAGATAGCAGGGAGATCAGTGAGTCAGTGACGGAGATTGTATTTATCCGACGAAACATGACAAGCTTCAACAAAACAAACTATTTTAACATTTTGAAATTACGCTCAAACTTTCGCTATTTAACATCTTATTTCAATATATAGTGGAAATGTGAAGTTTGTGATCTTAGGTTGTCAGCTTTTAATGCGCCACCCCGAATCCATAATTGTAATAGATGGTCTTTCATGCCTCATGCTGTAGAAATTGTACGAAGTCATTAAACCTTGTATGTGCGAGGAGCTGAATAACGCGTAGCTACAGGGCATGAGACGATGACACGAACTATTTCTAACTTATAGGGAATTTGGGATATTGAATACAATTCTGTTTTACTTCAAACGCATATCTCTGTATATCTCTTCACAATGCATATCGTAGCACTTTGAAATAATTTTGTATCGTTTTTTAGGAAAGCACGGGTGTTTGGAGGGAGAGGAAAAACGTAGGTGTGATTGAAATTACAACGAAAACATAAAACGACTGAAATTGAAACATTAACTGAAATCATACGAAATCTAAGTAGTCTGGTCTGTCTGTGACGCATGGAAATGTTCTGCAGAGAGCACTGTATGCGGTAAGGGTAGGCGTACATACGGTTTCAATACTTTAATTGGATAAGCTGTTACAATCTTACGAAGAATAACATCCATCAAATCCATGACCGGCCTTCAGGGTTTGAACTTATAACTTCCTGGCTGGGACATGGGTCTGAACATAGCTTTTGTGTTGTGTTTGGTAGCTCTGTCTTCTGCAAATTGGTCAGGGAGTTTACAAATGGATTGCATTTATATAGCACATTTTTGCTACTCTTCCAAGCACTCAAATCTATGCCTCACATTCACCCATGACACATTCATATACCGGTGGCAAAGGCTGTGGTACCAACCTGCACACTGGGAGCAATTTGGGGTTCAGTATTGTGTATTCAGTGTCAAGGACACTTTGATGGAGTGAGGAGGAGCCAGGGTTTGAACCTGCAACTTTCCGGTTGGCGAACGACAGCACCACCCCGTGCACCACCATCTTCCCCAGCTGTGGCCTATGGATTCAGCTCCCACCTGCAAGGATGGTAATCTACTTCTTGCCAAGAGTCATACTTGTAGGATTAGAACATTTTTTTTCATCCTAACATAGATTATGGTCACAAACCCATCAGTTGTTAAAGACCAGGGGGTATTGTGCCTGATGATTAACTTTTTGTGTCATCAAGGACATGGATAAATAATTGCTAAAGAAACAGTGGATCAGAAATGGGCATTCAGTCACTTGTTAGCAAAATGTTATCGTAACCAGGAAGTGGCTGGCATTGATTCACATTGCTGGTATAAAGCTTTTTCTAGTTACTGCATTTAAGTATCCAACGTCTCGCTTCCTTTATAAAACGTAATGAGTTCAGGTGCTGTTCTCGTGTTAATGATGGGTTAGTGAGTGCTTTTACCATGGGGAGCTAAGTGAGTGGGTGGCGTAGAATCACTTAGTCAAGTCTTTACCGAATACCTGCAGATGATGTGCATTAACCCACCAGGGGTATAGAAGGTAAGCATTGATATTACTTTCCCACCAGAACACGCTCTCTCAGATGGACTGAGTGGCAAAACATGCTGCGATATAGCTGATTTTAGTCAGGGAAACTGAAAAACAAAGAATTATCTGCTTAAATTAAAAGGGTAGGCCTACAGCCCCGGTACAGTTTTGTTCCTCAGGTACAAACAACATTAATGTACCTTCAATGGTGCAAAAACATTCCTTAGTTAATTTCTGTACCTTACATTAAACTGAAAGGTACATTTACCTAAACCTAGGGTACAACTGGCAGACCCTTGAGGGTACAGCCCCAGTGATGAGTAATCATACCCTGAAAGGTATGATTGGTACAAAATTGGTACAAATTGGTACAAAGGCCCAAATTTTTCCTGAGAGTGTAGCTTAAGGTATGATTTTACCCAAAAAGTGGGCTAAGCCTGTGTGCCTGTATTCAGAAGGTCACCAGTTTAAACCCAGCCTCAGCACGTCTGCGGGTCCTTGAGCGAGGCCCTTAACCCCCAGCTCCCTGGGCGCCGCTACAGGTGGCTGCCCTTCACAGACAGCTTACTCTACAAAGAGCAAGTTGAGGGAGGCTTAAAGACAATTTCCCTACGGGGATTAATAAAGTGGCGATGATGATTATAAATGAATTGAAACAACGACCACAAATCCATGTTTCAGATTCTGGATTCCAGTCGCTTATGTTTTCATTAATTTTCTGCAGTCTGTAAAAAGACTGCTCTGATTTTTCGTTAGATCAATGTGCACAATCAATCACACAATGGTTCTTTCACTAATTTGCATGTGTTTTTGTGCCATCTAAGCTGAATGCTAATGCTGCCAATCAGTCCTTTTGCCACTCAGCGAGCATGAGCGCAGTGACTTCTGGCTACTGTTATGTCATGTGCATAACCATCTGTTGACTTCTTTGAGTGTTTATGAGCCCTTGTTAATTTAGAGAGAGACACTGCCTAAGACCATCTAAATGAGACCGATAAGGGTGGCAATGTGGGTGCCAGGGCAACCTACGCAACTGGCAGAGAATGAAGATTCAGATGATGTCAGAATATTTATTGTGCATTTTGCTTTTGATGTTTTAATGATACTGGTGTGAAGAGGGCTTCTGTGGCCGTAGCTGTTCTGCTGCTCTTCTGCTTCCTGGAGCCACATTCTGCTGTAGGCCGAAGCTCCTGTTTTAGACGTGCGGGACAGAAAGTCACAGGGGCTACGATTAAAGTCCGCCGGCATGCGGGGAAGACCCTGCATTTAGCTGGACTTGAAGAGAAGAGAGGTACAGTAAGGCTGATGTACTTAATCCCTCTGCACCTTGTCTTGTGCTAGAGTTTGGTTTGATCGCGGTATGTTTACATGGTTTACATGATTCCTGCATGGTATACGAACCATTTGGAGACATTCTGAGTTCTCACAGCCCCACATCCCATTATTTAATTGTCACAGGATTTCTTGCTATACTCGGTGTTAAGTGAGATATTCATTCAACGCTGGCATTAAGATTAGTACATTAGTCTTTGATTAGAATAGGGAGCGAGCTGGAATCTTTTAATATAGATAAGCATGCATATAATTACCCAGTGGAATTCTAAATATCTTGGTGCCCCTTGGTAATCTTTCCAATGTTGTATTTGCAGAGGAGTAGCTATCAGGCCTTGGCTTGTGTGCGGTTCATCCTGTTTAAGTTTGTATAACCTCAGGGGAGCTTTTCGCGTGCGTGCCTGTGTTTTAGGGAAATCGGTTATTGTTAGTTGTTGCCATGTGTTACAGTCTAAGTCAGCATAGCTGAGTCTTTTGTGCAGCACAGGTTGAGACTTGATAACAGACACAATGAGACTTCCTTCACATCTTGTGTGCTGCTGAGCCTCATGGGAAATCTGCCATCTCATGGTCAACTTCCTCCATACTGCTTAGATGGCCAGGGAGAGGAGGGAGTATAATTTCCGGACTCTTCCATCTAGTTTTCCAAGTTTTTGATTCCTGTAAAATTCGATGGAGCTGATGTGTCAGAGAGATGTCCATTAGCGGCCCCCCAGGGGAATGCGCCCTCAAGTAACTCTCTATTAAACAAGCCAACTCTTAAATCTTAATGGAGGGAAGCCGGGGCAGTATTTAGACTTTAGGGCATCTGTGCATTGCTTTAGTGCCCGGTGTGATCCATTATGCCACTATTAGCTTAAATGTTGGAGTAGCGTTATCTGTTACCTCTGCTGGAATAGTGCAGAGAACACTTCGCCAAATACTGTAATCTAATTGCTGGCACTCAAAGGTTTTGCCAGTACGTGTTAAAGGGGATTTACTACAGAAGGGCCCTTTAAGAGCTGTACCCTAATCTCAGCTCTGGCTGTGGCTGACCAAAGTCTCCGCAACCTTTGGCTCTGTTGCAGTCCTGATCGATGCCGCTTCACCTGTGCAGGTGTCAGAAATTCAGTGTGAGTGACTGTTATCTTGAGGTGCAGTGGCCCCGCCTTTAAGGGAATAAAACTGACAAGCTTTGTGAATGAAAGGTCCTGGCAGCAGTGTGAAAATCAGGTTCAGGTCCTAGAAGGGGCATAGTGTGCAGGTTTTCTCCATGCCTTCTCACCGGTTCCCAGTAACGTCACTGACTGGTTGGCCACTCCCTTGTAAATACCACTGCTTTAAATATTTGACAGTGCAGTGAAATGTGATTTTACACTTATTGGGGTCTTGGGGTCCTTTGGGCAATCTGTAATCCCGGCAGTTCAGTAGCCATGGACTCCTCTATAACTGAAGTGGCAGCAGTAGGACAGCAGGCCACACCCCCTTAGGGTCACATGTTATCAGTCCCAAAAAATACAGAATTGGACCCATCCGTCCAGTCTGTGTTTGATTTCCCTTCTTGTAAGAAGTTGGGTGTTAATAGGAAATCCTTCTATTCTTCTGGCTCCCTGAGATAAGATGTTAAATGGGGTTGCAGGGGTCAACTGCTTTTAATAAAGGTAAGCGAGCTGATATTTTGAATAACACTGGGTAGCCATCTTGGCGCCCTTTAATCAGTGTTTGCAGAGCAGCTGATATCAGGCCTTAGGCTGTGTGCTAGTTCATCCTGTTTGTATTTATATAGCCTCAGAGGAGCCTTTCACATGTGCCTGCCTATAGGGAGTATTTATAATAGCAGAGAATGTTAATCTTGGCAACAAGTTAGCGCAGCTGAGTATAGCAACAGCACAAGAATATAAACTGCTATGTTTCTTGTAGAACTGGTTTCAGACCTGATTTGGGTGTGCTAAGATTTCCTCCACACCTCGCTTACCAGTGAGCCTCATGGGAGGTCTACAGTTATTCGTTTAGCAGATGTTTTGTCAAAAGCGACAGGCAAGTGAGGATCGGAGAGCAGGGTCAGTCAGTGTCCATGGAGCATTTGGGGTTAAGGGCCTCAGTCACCGGTTGGACTGCAATGTGATTACTGTGCCAGTCATGGGATTGAACCATTAGCCCTCTAGACATGGCCAGAGGAAAATTTGTGTTGGGCGTTATACCGGTTCATACCGAAAACCGTTTTTTATTATTGTTATGATATGAATTTTTCTTATACCCCAATACTGGTTTAAATAGCCTACACAAAGTGACGCTGCTGGAAACTGTTTATGGGGGGACTTTTTTCACTGCTGCATCGCTAAAAATGTACCGCGGAAGATCAGAAACGGAAGATGTAAAATAATGTTGAAAGTTGAAAATAATGAGACACTGGGGTCGTCAAAAAACCGATTCTCAGATACTAATCGATATTAAACATTAGTACATTAGTACAGTAGTACATTAGTACAGTAGTAGAACATGACATACGCTGCAGTTGAAGGCACTTTGCAAGCTGCTTTAGTTTTAATAATAAAATATTATAGTTAATGTGGGAACAATGCAAAAATGTAAAACAAAAATGTGTCCTGTTAAATCCTGTAAAATGTGGTAAATGCCCAGTCATACAAAATACCGTTGTATACCGTGAAACCGATATAACTTTGAAAAATAACGTGATATAAATTTTTGTTCATACCTCCCAGCTCTAGCTGCTCACAATAGTCTTTTCTTTGTCTCATCAGAAATAAACCATCGTCAGGATAACTGAATTCTAGAAGTGAATAGTTCAGGCCAAGAAAGTTAAAATCCAGACCAAGATTTTGTTGCAGCCACCCAGTTGAGTACTCTGTGACTGTGAGTCTTTATACTCAACTTGTTGGTTGAAACAAAATCCTGGTCTGGATTTTTACTTCCTGGGCCTGAGCGATCCACCTTTGCTGAACTCAGACCTGTTTCAGCTAACCCACAATGCAGGAGAAATAAGGAGTAAACGAATACGACAAATGATCTTGTCTAGTTTGAGAATGCAGGAGAAACACAAGAAGTTCTTTTGGCTGGAGTTCTTTTACCGCATTCATAGGATTCCCAGGGTTTGAGAACAGAGAAAATACTTGAATTTGATCCCTTAGACAAATTTCTGATATTGTTCTGGCTCATTTATAAGGCAGTCTTTTCTTTTGGATCCTACTGTTATCGCAATAGCTGATTATTTCAGACAAATAAAGATCAGTGCAAAGAGAGAGAGAGAAACAAGTATTTTAAGGTATTAAATAGGGATTGGGCTGCCGTGAGAGGAAGGCAGTTTCTCAGAGCTGAATATAAAAAGTATGCGAAAATGGTCAAAATGTCACATTGACGTGAAACTGAGCTGAGTTACATCTACGAGAAAGAGGCTCGACAAAGACGAGCTCTTGTTTTAAATGTTCCTTTCCTCTGTGTGGGCACACGTCAGTAACCGCCTCAGCGTTGATGCGATGTTTTATTTCATGATCATCTTCTGGGCTGTTATGTTGGAGAGAGATTTATTATTGCCTCTTTGGGGGAATGTGACCCTGTAGTAACTATTTAATGAGACATCCTTCAGACCTGACAGCCAGACACACACACAAACAGGGGCCTGGGGATAAGTGAGAATCGTATTGCACTTTTGTACAGAACAACACCCCACTGTGTTCTCTTGTTGAGTGTGGTGAAGCTGACTGTAATATTGTGGGAGGTTGTCTGCATTTTTCCACTATTGTTATCTAGGGGCATGACATTCCCTCGGAGAACTGGGGGATTTAGAGCCTGGGGCGGCTAGCTGGACGCAGTAAGGTTCCATTAGAACTTAATTGATCAGATAGTAAGAGCAAACTGAACTGGATGTTGGTGGTGTAGATTTATTCAGGGTCTTTAATTATTGCTGCCTTTGATATGTCACGTGGGTGGGGTGCGTCCAGCTCAGTGGGTTAGTGGGTTACTCTGTGCCTGTGATTGGAAGGTCGCCGGCCAGCTGACATGCTACTGTTGGGCCCCCGAGCAAGGGCCCCAAGCGCTCATCTCCAGGGATGTGTATACTAGCTGATCCCCCAAACCTGCTGACACCTGCATGTGTGTCTCATGGATGGCAAGATGGGATAAGTGAAAAGATTTTCCCATGGGGATCGATAAATTCTGTTCTGTTCCCTTCTGTTCTGTTTGATGTTTGATGATGTTTTTTTTGTTTTGTTTTGTTTTGTTTACAGGAAGGAAGGCGAGCCCCCGCTAATTAAAGGATGGATTCCCTATGTGGGGAAGGCCCTGGAGTTTGGTCGAGACGCCCACCGGTTCCTGACCACACACAGGAACAAACATGGAGATGTGTTCACCGTCCTTATTGCTGGTGGGTTAGTGTTTTCCGGCGTTCCTGCACTACCTGTGTGCTAGGTCTGCGTGATTGATGGCTTCTGAATCGTGATCTCGATTCATACCCTTGCAATATCTCATTCTTGCATGACACCGATTCTGCCATGTTTGCATGAGTGGGGAGATTCGTTGCATCAAACCAAAGGCTCCTTTTTCTCCATAAACTGTATCAATAAATGATAGGACTGCGTTACACTGTGTGAGAGGAAGAAGGGACTGGAAGAAAGGGTGGCATTTCCAGCACTTTTTAATGGAATGATGTTACGCCATTTTTTATTCTGTGGGGAAAAAAATATCGATCTGTGGGCAAATTTAATGTGTTATAGACATGTTGCGGGTTGGTTCTTTTAGGCCTAAGTGGTGAATTAGCCAACGAAATCCCTCATGTTCCATTATGGAAAATCGCTGATTGTCTAATGCTGTCATCTCTAATATTTCTGCTGTTGTGTCGTTAGCTTTGCTGCTAACTTTGAATATTGATTACATTTAAATATCGGCCTGCAATATTGGCCAAGACTGACACATTGGATTGATGCCAATATCTTGATTTTTTAAAATTTATTTATTTATTTATTTATTTATTTATTTTAACAAATATCTGCTGATACCGATATGTTATCTGATATATTATGCATCTCTATGCATCTGCTGCATCTTCATAAAGACAATGTGTAAGATAAAATAATAATAATAGCATAATGATAATCGATTAATTATGTGAGCAGGAAATGAAGTAATAAAGTTGGGCCAAAACACTGGGTTTAAAGAACTGTGCAAATGCTTTATTTAATAAAATATAACTGGCGGTATTGTACTATATTACCATAATCCCATCAAGCCTACTAGCAGATTAAAAACTGTTAATAAAAATTTGCCCATTTCTCTACACTGCTTGTATTTGTGTTTGTTGCAAAACATCTGCCCTCTGCAGGTCTGGTGGAATATTACTGCTGTACGGTTGTGCCAACCACATCGGTCCATGTCCATGGACAAATGTAGTACAGTCAGACCTCGGACATTCGCGAGGTTAGGTTCCAGAACCCGTCGCGAATGAGGAGGATTCGGGGATGTTTGGTAGAGTCACTAAAAATGGTAATATGTGCTTATTTCTATAGTTTAAACCCTAAATATGACCCCAGTCATGCTCCCAAAACAGTTTAATTTCATTTAAAAGTTAGCTTAATACAGTACCTTTAAAAACAACAAATGTTTGATGTAAAAATAGAGTACAGTAACGCCTAACGGATATTAGTCACACTAGCACATTTACAGTACAGCATACTAATGTTACCCCTGTTAATTGGCTGCCGTTTTCGTTTGCATTCACAGTAAGGTAAAATGAGTAAATGAACCCTTTCAGTGTTTATAGCAAATGCGTCTTGAGAGGGAAACCCGGAACGCATTCGCTATGTACGTAAACATTAGCACCTTTCAAGAAATGTATAACTTTTGTCCATTGAATTTATGTTAACGCGTACTTACTATTACAAAATAGTAAATGAACTATTTTCTAATATTTATGTAACTATTAGCGTTCCAAAGGGAATAAACTTTGCGAATGGGATTCACATCTTATAAAGGTACAGTACAGTATGTACGTAAAAAAGAAAGTTTCCATAAGAAAGCCACGTTTTTTAAACGGATTTTTTAACTGATTTATTGATGTCTGATTTTGTATGTCTTGAACTTTCCCAGTAGACAGTAGAATCTTCATTAACTAAATTTTTCTTACCAATTTTACACTTATAGTAAAAGCATGAAAACTTATAATTTACTACGAGAATTAAACATAAACACTCCTGTAGGGTTTTTTGAGGATTTCGGAGATTTGCGAAAAAAATCGCGGATGCAAATAAGTTCGGTTCTCACTAAAAAATGCAACCAATCGATGACAAAAATGCATGGTCAGCTATTTTAATTACCTATAATCAATGTTATCGATTAGTTGTTGCATCCCATAATAATAATAATAAACAATAAGGAAAATATATTGCTCAAGAATCATGAAAGAAAATTGCAGTCTCAATTGAGTGGAAAAGAAAAAAGAATCGCAGTTCATATTTTGCCCAGAATCGTGTAGCTATAATGTATGCAGTAAATCTCTACGATGAAATACAGCTTGAGTGGTGAGTGGAGCCTGTGACAATATGTCACTCCTTTGGTCATTATCAGGGGCTCTGGGGACCCCGGTGCCACTTGGCACTAACGATAATCATCACTGTTCATCACATGACCACCTGATTTGGTTTCCACGCTCTGCACACCCACTCACCAGTGGAATTAATATTTGATATTCATCAGTATTCCATCTGGACATGTTTCACCTTCAGTGCCAGTGGAAGCTTGGAGATGTATGGTATTGCAGTGCTCTACAGCAGTGTTTCCCAGTCTGGTCCTCCGGGACCCAGAGACGATCTGTTTTTGCTCCCTCCAGGCTCAAACGTGGTCTGTCTGTGGGTCCCTGAGGACCGGATTGGGAAACACTGCTGACACTGTCCACCGGTTTAGGTGAATTAGCTCAAATGGTAGAGTTCTCACTTGGCCTGTGATAGGTAGCAGGATCGATACCCACATTCTCCAGCTGTGTGTTCGTTTGCGTGGCTCAGCAGGTTAGCATGACGTGCTTGTAATGTGTCGATCACTGGGTTGGTGGAGTGATTTCACTCTTGGGTCTGTGACCAAGGCTCCTTAACTCCAACTGCTCCCGGCCTGGCTGATCCTGTGTTCTCAAAAAGAAGATGTTGCTTTGGATAAAAGCATTTGCTAAATAAATAAATAAGTAAAAGTGTTCTGTCCTTCTTGAATCCCTCTTGCGTATACAGTCCCCTCACAGAAGACAAAGCCAAAGACTCAAGCTGCTTCCTGTAGCCTGTTTCTGCACAACCTTTATCTCCTTCAATGACTCTCTGTGGCGCTTCACAGGAACCTCTCCGGCACCTTGCCCCATTAGCATGCGAAACGCCCCTTGGGAGCGGTGCGATTTCTAATCGGCATTTACGACACCGGTGCGGCTGGCAGATTCCGAGGATGATTTATTGTGATTAAAAGGCAGATGGTCTGAAGGGAGAATCCGTATTGCTCACGGAAGGTCATCAGACATTCGGTCGATTTAGGAGTCAGCCAAAAATAAAACCGTAATGAAAATAGGAGGGGGGGTAAGGTGACCTTGCTGAACTGTGAAGTCACAGGGCCGTGGGGTGTTGTTATACATTATTTGGCAATTTGAGAATACTGATGATTATGGTCAAACATACTGGCTTCTATGTGTCTTTCAGGCAAATACATGACGTTTGTTATGGACCCTGTGCTCTACCCCTCTGTCATCAAGCACGGCAAGCAGCTTACCTTCCACGAGTTCTCTGACCAGGTGCCTCCGGTGATCTTCGACTTCCCACGTGTCAGGAGCCCCTGCTTCCCAGAGCTGACCACCCACATCCAGAAGTCCTACAATCTCCTGAAAGGCGAGAACCTGAACCTGCTGAGTGAGACCATGGTGAGGAACCTGCTGCTGGTGCTCAGGCAGGACTACCTGGGCCAGGCCGGCGAGTGGAGGACCGACGAGCTATACCGCTTCTGCTGCAGAGTCATGTTCGAGGTCACCTTCATGACCCTCTATGGAAAGTCCCCCCAGGGCATGCGGCACGGGAGCATTAGGACCCTGAGGGAACAGTTTGAGAGCTTCGATGCCGCGCTCCCCATGCTGATTGCCGGGATCCCTATCTCGTTCCTGGGATCCACTAAATCCGCACGTAGGGAGCTGAAAGCCTTCCTGATGCCCCATAACCTGGCCACATGGGTGGGTCCGTCCCGCTTCGTCCAGCACCGGGCAGAGTTATTTGAACAGTACCATGCACTGGAAGATGCTGACAAAGCTGGTAAGACAAAGGGATGCAAGGAATTATGGGACATGGCTGTTCACCTGAAACCCAGTCACCGTAATGAGGGTGATCATATCCTTTAGGGCTACCCGATATCGCATTGTGATTATTTGGTATATTTGCACTTAATATTGTGCAAATGTAAATAAAACAGAAAAGATTAATTTTACCTAAACTATTAATGGTAAAAGGTATTTCAAGCATCTTTTATAGTCTACTATTGCGTCAAATAAGTTGGTGGTGTTGCCACTAATTATGTCGACAGACAAATCAGTGCAGACAAAAGCAGTGTGATTACAGATAACAGGCGTAAACATTTGTCCGGACACTGGCTTTTTTGGCCTATTCTATGGGCATTTATGCTGATTAGTAGTGCATCTAAAATGTTAATGAGATATTTATTGTGACACCCAAAAGTTAGTTATCTGTATAAATTCGGCATATCCTTATGCAATGTTTCCCCTACCATTATATTAGGGGGGCACCCCACCCCCCCATCCCTAACGGCACCTCCCGCCCCGCCTTGAAGGTCAAGTTAAGGTTACCTTTCCTATAGAACAGGTCTATACATTGTCCTTTTATTAAACAAACTAAACAGCCTTATGTTATTTATCTTATTTACACAACAGCTTGTCATTTTTGCCTCTACACGGTCGCGCGTTTACAATTCTCCTCTGCTTATGTTTAATAAATGTCGGACTTTAAACTGCAAAAAGTATCACCACACCACCAACATATTTTTACGTTGTCTATCCTCAATATCGCTTCCATGATACACCAACACATTAGCATGTAGCATGCTCGGCTAATAGAACTTCATAAACATAAGGATACACAAATCGCAATATTATGCAGCCCTAATATCCTTTCAGGCCATCACTTTGCCATCCTTTGGGCATCTGTGGGGAACACCATCCCAGCCACCTTCTGGGCATTATACCACCTGGTCACCCACCCCGAGGCCCTGACTGCCATCCGGGCCGAGGTCCGCCGTGTCCTGGGGCCGTTCGAGCAGGGAGTAGACCCAGATCAGGTGTTGGCGTTCAACCAGGAGAAGATCGATGGGCTGATTTACATGGGTGAGTGTCTCTCCATCTGGCCAGCTGCAACTAAAATGAATGTTATCCTGTTTATGTGTGTAACCTCAGTTAGGCACGGCTCTCTGGACTTTGAAGTTCCTGGCTCTTTGCGTAACATGAGAGCACTGACTTATTGCCATGGTCATGTTGCCAGTGTATAATGTTGCAGGGCTGGCCACGCTCTCTTTAGAGTATCAGTTTCAGAAGAGAAACATGAGAAAATCTTGTACATTGGCCTGTTTTCTATGTATCACTTTGACGTATCTGTTCATTGTAAGACGATAAAGGATTTGACTGATTTAGGTTTTCAGTACAGAACTACAATGAAATGTGACGCCCACAATCTGGAAGTCCTTATACTTTGGACAGATTCCAGTCAGCCTGTAGTCGCAATAAGGGAGGCAGTTAATTTTATATTGACGGATTATTTTTGGCATTTGGTGTTTCAAGATGACTGTGGGAAAAGGGGGAACTTGCGTTGACTTATTTACGGGAATCTTTGCCGTGAGGGAGCAGACCTCCGAGTCCAGCTGTGAGCCGTGCAGCTGTTGTCATGTGACTGAAGTCAGCTGTGGGACTGTTACCGCCATCTGCTTTCTTTCGAACTTGCATGGGTGAAACGTCTAATTCAAAGGGATTGCAAAAAAATACTATCCTCTCGGCTTTGCTGTTCAGTATGTTGGGGGGAGGGGTTATCTGGTATTCTTTGGGAACTTCATCCACTCTCCAAGCTTCTTTTTTAAAATCTTTAGATCCATTCCCAACACGGCCCTGAAGGACCCATATACGGCCCACATTTTTGGTCCCTCCCAGCTCCTGGCAAAACATGGGCTGTCTGTGGCTTATTGAGGATCGGACTGGAGAATACTACTTTAGACATACGTGAGTGCCTGGGAAGCCATGAGCTGATGTTCTTATCCTTACTCTTTGCTCATGCTCTTCATGGCCTCATGACCAATGTCAGCAGTGGTGTGAGGGGCAGCCAACACAATGGGCCATTTAGAGATGTCTCTTTAGCTCACTGCATGTCTTTGGCTTGGGGGCGAAATTAGAATAAAACAAGAGCAGCATGGGTAGGATTAGAAGCTGAAGTCCTGGAGGTATGAGGCAACAGTGTCACCTATTTATAGCCGTGTTTTGATTATGGGGGATTTTTGTGTATTTATACTCAGGCAGATGAGAGGCCAGCATCATGGGGGCCTTGGCTTCTGCTGGTGAGACGGCGCTCAGAGACTAGCGATGTCTGGAGATACTGGTGGGGGAGGAGGGGTGAATGATTCCAAAGACAGAGGTGTCAGTTGTTGAGTAACAGTTTCTCAGACTGGAAGAAGTAATTGATTCTTGTAGCTATTAGAAGAAAACCCAGTTGCGTAAGATCTCATGACTCTGTTTCATCTGGTTTAGTTTAAACATTTTCGCTCTGAAGACCAAAGGCCTCTTGATACTCCTTCACTACACTGTACTCCTGCCTACAACTCAAAAGGCGCTTTCCCACTGCAAGAACTTGGTTGTAGTTCTTAGGAGGTAGTTCCTGAACCTTTTTTTAGTCCCTGCTCAGAAGTGGTACTTTCCGCTCCACCAAGAACTACTGGGTGGGGCTTATAGTAATAAACTGTGCTTATTGGTTGGCCACAATTGGAATTGGAATTGGAATTTACGTGGATGTACAGGGAAAAGAATGAGAAGTAGCGGAGCAAAAAACTGAGTATGTGGAATTCACATTTAATACGTTAATTGACACCTCTTTGCTTGCATCTCCGTATTTCTGCATTGGAAAACCCAATCGATAATTGACATACTTCTGTCATGGACAGTATAAATAGAATATAAATAAAATGCGATGACTCGATGTTCGTCCATTATTGTTTTTGGGTGGCGGCATAGTTTTATATGAAATTATAGGTGAACAGCTTTTTGCATCTTCCATGTTTGTTTAGCATAAAGGTCCCAGGTCCTGTTGTGCGGCGGGAAAGCGACACACAAAAGTGGCTAGGAGCTACTAAGGTTCTTATTCAAGACGGGCCAGGAACCAGATTTGAGAACTTTGATGGGGAAAGCACTTAAAGTACCTCTGCCCTCCTCCTCCCCCCACCCCGATTGTGTCCCTGGGTAACTACA
>JAODLD010000088.1:13456234-13500480 GCA_026781065.1 Mormyrops boulengeri | reverse complement strand
GGGGGGGCTCAAAATAAAATTCTGCTTAGGGCCCCAATTTGGCCAGGGGCGGCACTGCTAAAGAGACACTTCGTGCTGGACTTGCTTGGGGTACGAGTCACTTCGAGAGAAAGAGCTAGATTTGTAAAAAGAAAAACGGGTGTCAGACGTGTAAACCAACCATCCGGTAACTTTTATGTAGGTAGGTAGATAGAAAACTTTATTAATCCCTCGGGAAGGTTCCTCCGGGAAATTCAGTTTCTGAAATTCATGTGCTTTCGCTCAGGAGACATAGGTATGATATTTGATTAATTGGTTTGCAATCTTTCTGTAACCTGTTTTACTTTAATTTCAAGCCATAAGAAAATATATTTCTACGACATTTCTGGTATTGTCTTTTAAAACAAATGCTTCCAAGCCATTTCAAGAAAGCGTCCTTGCACCGAATGTTAGTTATTTCACTGTTAATTGATTTTGCTGTATGCTGTACGGTTTCCGTACCGTACGCCCTGACCTTGGAGAATGGTGTCCACTTAATATTTATTACAGTATATAGTGGACCTATAGTACAGCTGATAGATTACCAACACAATGAATTGTATTCAAAATATTTTATTAAGGCTTTTCAACACACCAGCATTGTACAAACAAATCAATGCAACCACACTATGACATAATGTCTAATAATAAACATATCACAGCTTTGTCCAGACAATGTAGTCAAAATGTCGCGTTAGCAAAAATGTGGACTGTCTGTGAATCCCCGAGAACCGGGTTGGGAAACACTGGTCTACACGAATAAAGTTAGAATTAACATCGTCAAATTAAACAGACGGCGTTCTTTACCATCTAGCCCATCTCCAGTAAACTTTCTCCAGTAAACCAAATAAATCACCGCGAAGACTGAAAAGGGATTTATACGACCAACCTAGGCTTTAATTTTCACATTTATACTTAAAAAATAGTTTCAAAATATGATACGAGAAAAGTACATTAATGATTAAAGGTGTTTCCAGCACCTTTTACCGCTAAACCCGTTTTAAAACGACGAATGTTGCAGCAGGAATTACTGCTTTTACGAAGTGAGGCTGTTACTTTGTGACCGTGTTATTTACGATTTGCCCTGCTTATAGAAGCTAAATGGGACTCTGTTGAACAAAACAAATTTGTCGGGGCAGGAGGAAGCAGCGGCACCGGCGGGGAAGGGGTAAGCTTCACAGGCACCTGGCGCAGGTGTGACAACAGCAGACAGATGCACCGAAGAAAGAGTTTGTCCTTGGTTGAAATATGCCACCAGTTGTCTCATTTCTTCCAGCGCCTGAGCTTGCATCAATATGTAATTTTTGGCAAGCAGTAAAGTGGCGATTTTGGAGAGTTTGCGAACGGACGGGCTGTGCGCGTAGGGGATTACCGAGCGCAGGTCATCCAGCGCGTCGTTCAGGTCGTGCATCCTCCTCCTCTCCCGAGCGTTGATGTTCAGCCTCAGGACCTTATGCTCCTTGATTTTTTTACCCGGCTCCGTTTTAATGCTGGATGCGGTCACCCTTTTATCCATCACCGGCGTCATATCATACCGGCCATCGCTGTCATCATCTTGGCTCAGCTCACCTGCGCTACAGTCCATGGTACGTAGCCTGCGGCTACTCTCTTCGCAGAGAACTCCAGTCGGCCGATCGCTAGTAGCCGGACCATCGCCACTTTTCAGTGATGCTCCTGGTTGCGCGGAGTCATAGTCCTCGTGTCCTAAAGTCTTAACTTCTGACTGGCAGTCTCTGGAAGCTTGATCCACAGTTACATTTTGCAAAGACATTTTGTTTCACACAGTGCTTAGGGTTTTGCCAAAAAGTGACCTTCTTTCGCATGTAAAGCTTGTATTTCCAAAGCATAATCCACCAGGACCTAGTTTTGTAGACCCATAATAAGAGTCCCCAAATGATCACGACGTCTGTGCGACCGCAAACGTGCGAGGGCGTCCAGCACTGGCGTGTCTTTCGCTCCGTACCCAGATCTCTAAAGCGATTGCAAAGACAGGAGACTCCTGTGAGATTCGCCCAGCTCGCCATCCAATCAGGTTATCCGTTTAATTAATCGTATTTTGCCGATGGCTACCCCCTACCTTCCTGCAGTCGGATCTCTTTGGAGTACATTAAGAAGTACATTGCCGCGCATACAGCATAAACGCAGCTAATGTCACGAATTGCTTATGGTCTTGTAATTTCGATAGATTTGCGGAGAAAAGAACTGTCATTCACATTTTATGTCTTCAAAGGATTACTCGATGAACTCTCTCTCTCTCTTAAACTCTGCGTGCGTGTGTGTGTGTGTGTGATGTGTGTGTGCGTGTGGGTTTTGTTTGTATTACATTGTACGGACTAAATGGCCTCACAATGTTATAAAAACCTGTTATTTTGAGGTTGTGGGGACCATTTTTCAGATCCCCGCAAAGATCTGTGAATACAATCAAAAAACTAAAAATGCCTCGTATTTTATTTGGTTACTTATGGATAAGGTTAGGGATTGGTGGGGGTTCAGGTCGTCATGTTGGGGATTAGAGGTTTTCCCACAGAAATGAATCGAGAGTCCCCACAAAGATATAATAACAAACCTGTGTGTGTGTGTGTCTTAATGTGTTTTAATGCACCTGTGAGTAATTATCCTCCTTCCAACCACTGCCCCGGATTTGAGGATGAATGTTTGGATTAAATCTGCAAGGAAATAGGATACATTACACGTCTGTAACGATGCATTGATATCAAATATAATTGAAACGTAAATCTCCTATAAGAACCCACACACAAAATACACTTAATCTATAATGTACTCTAAATGCATATTTTCCTTGTCAATTTCCCTTACGTTTCTTAGTTCAACAATTTGCAGAACAAATTATTCATGAAATCATGAAAATATGTATTAGGCCTGTATAATTGCTAGTGATTTAAAGAAATCCTAAATAAAATCTCATGTCTTCTTCGTAACGTAAAATTATTATCTGGTCATGCTGTGTGAGAATAAAAAGCACGAAAACTACTATGATCATTATCTGATTGAGTATGGCTCCCTCTTTTGGCAATATGGTGCAATTAAACTGCATTTCAGGGTAATGTGGGCGGCTACGGCGTTTCCATTGGGTATAGGATTAGAATTTCGTGGTTAATTCTCATTGTTGGAACACCACAACGAAATGTGTTTCCTGCATTTAACCCATATGTGACAATGTGAGATAGCAGGGGGCAGTTAATTCAGCACGTGGGGTGCAGTGCTTGGGGGCGGTGCCTTACTCAGGGTACCTCAGTGATGCCTTGCTGGTCAGGGATTTGAACCTGCAGTCTTTCGATTACAAGTGCGCATCCCTAACCATTAATCCACCACTGCCCGCAGTTGTGCCCCTATTTGTGCCTCATTCCCGAGCGCGTGGACAGAGTTTAGTGTGCACAGAGCAGAGTCCCACCGCGCGCTCAGGAAGGAAGCACAAATATAACGCCGTAGACCACACACTTATAAAATATAATAAAGTGTGTGAGGGTGCGCGTGTGCATGCTCTTCGATGGACTGACATTGCATCCACCCTTGTGCCCTCTGCTTCCCGAGATAGGCTCCAGAATGGACGGATGAATGGATGAATGGTTTAGAAATGTTCGCCCAGTGAATTTGCTGATTTATCATAAGAAATGGCTGTGACTGGCGTTTGACCCAAATACACATGCATTTATATTATTTGATTTCTCATTCAGTCCTTGAAAAGTAGAAAACGTACTATTTGAAATACAGATCCTTCAAATTTATTTGCAGATTTTGAGGAAAGGTTAGATGATTTTATAATTTATAATTTTAAATATCAGGTTATATGTAGCACTGGTAGTATTGTTGCCTCATAACTCAAGATAAAAGTTTTAATCCCACCCCTGTTCTGTGTATAGAGGATACATTTTCTCGCATTGTCATGTGAATTTCCTCCCACAGTCCACAGACAGTTAAGCTAATAGGTAAAATGTGTGCATGTATCCTGGGATGAACTAATGTCCTGTCTGAGGAGGAACCTTTGCCTTTATCCTTAGGCTGTCTAGGATTGACTCCAATCCTCCCCCGCAACCCTGTCCAGGGTAAGTGGCTGGAAGATGGATGGGGCTAATTCCTTGAAATGAACTTCAGGCCTTGTTCGAAGTAGGAAATTATTAATGCTCTATCTTTACCTATTCCTTTGTAGCACAGCAGGTGGCAGTATAAACTCGCCAACGATATTTCACCCTGGGAATTATTGTACCGGAAAAGAACGAAAAAAAGGAAGAAACGGTAGATGCACTGTGAGAGTTTATTGCACACGTGCGAAAATAACAGTCATCTTTTGATTAGCATTGGTGTATTCGATTGAGTTTTTTTTCCCTATATCATCATTTTTACGTAGCATTTAGAAAGAAAGGAAAACATTTTGGAGTATATTTAGTGCTGTACTTTTGATTTTTATGTGTGTGTGTGTGAGGAGTTTGCATTGTCTCCTTTTGCAATCCAAGGACATGTCGCTAGGTGAACTAGGTGTACACATTTCTCGTAATGTGTAATGGTGTGTGCCCTGCGATGGACTAGCATCCCGTCCAGGGTGCTTCTTTACTTTAACTTATTTCCTCCGTACTATCCTGAGGTTCCAGGCTGAACCTGTACCGAATAAGCAGTAGGGCTATGGAAAATAGGCGGAGACTAGGTTTTTAAATGGGTCAAAAGCATCTTTATAAATCTCTATAATTCCTATGTGACTAAGTTGCCTTGTTACGATCCTTTGATATTTAGGACAGCACAGTTACATGTAATTCTACAGCGGTACAATTATGTTTAACAATATTAAAAGAAATATTCGTACAATCATTGGGGCTCCAACGTGCATTTTTATCGATGTGTATAATGTGCCTCATCTATTGTCATCAGAGTCTCTAATAGTTTCTAATATTTTTCTTACAAATAACTTTATTTCCATTTCTCATTCAGCGAATATGCTTGTCACGTGAGCAATGATAAACAGTTGCAACAATTACATTTGCAAGACGCCCCATTGTTCATTGTTGCCTGAAGAAAATACAAACATAGCGCTTGATTAGTCTCATCTTCCAGGGTACGTTCGGAGTTCCAGGCTACATGCACTGTCCGTTTCCGGGGTATCGTAATGTAAGGGAGATAAGGCAGGTGCTTGACGTAGAACGGGTCACCCAGCGGATAATCTGCCTACTGGGATACATGTGTGTTAGATCCAACATTACCTGAAAGTTATGGTGCGTAGGAATAAACCAGGTTTGGACATCTCGTCACGAAAGAACTTAATGGTAAACACACAAATACAAAAAAAAATGTTTTTAAACCCGACGTTTTCTTTTTAAATTACTCTCTATGGGTATTGTAAAAAAGATATTATTAATATTTGTCGTACGCTGTAATTTAATATTTTCTATATTAGTCTTATAAGTGCTGCTAGGATATTGTCCTTGAAGGCCTTATATTAGTATATTAATGCATCAATTAGATAGGTTTTTATTAAAATATTTATCGAAACACGATGGTGCATACGTATTAAAGGCGTTATGAAATGTACATTACTGTGGAAAAGGCAAAATTATCTGCCTGTAATCGTCTGCCGACTACTAATTAGCTGTATTTAGTTGTCATCTTGGGTAGCGAATTAACCTTAATCGCGCATTTCCCCCGTTGCATTCAAAGTAATTAATCTGATTTCCAACTACATCAAAGTTTTGCCAGCTGCTTTCTGTAAGCATGTGCTGGGATTAACGAATTATAAGATACTGAAGGCCTGAAATAAACCTTGTAGTTTCAGAGCTAATCCTTTAACCACAGTTGCATTTCGGCAGTGACTGTATGTCTTGATGACTGCAATTAAGTGACACAATTAAAGTATAATCATGTAACTTAGATTCGCCAGCCGGCATATTGTCGTCGTTATAACAAGTGTGCCTTTGTTGTAGTTGAATTGATTGCGTGTAAAACGCGCTACGTCGCTACTGAAACAGTTCAGAAGTTTTGTGTTGGTGCTGTATGGTTTGATGAGTCACTAACCGCGCTACTGATGCAAATGAGTTTGACTTATCTTTCACTCTCACAATTTCTATGCGTTTTTCCCGGTAGGTGGCACAGTAAGTATGCACTTATGTGTCAGAGAGACTGAGAAAGTTCCACATTTTTTATTCTCGGTATACCTCGTAATAGAATATTCAGTAGGACTTGCAGTGTTAACGGATGACTTAACCAAGTGACAAAAACTGACTGTGTTATGAACATTAGCCTACCAGCCTTACATTCGCTCTGTGCATACAAAACGAAACATTACACTTAAATTCTGCTGTTATGAGGAATTATTACGATATACGCATGCAAAACTTCAATTTTAAAACACAGCAATTTTCCAGCGTTAATTATGTATGTGAAATAATAACAAGTCTGCATTTTTCAGAGAGGTAAAACGGTGTGTTAAGCGTATTTGGGTGTTTTAGTGTGGGGGTGTAGGGCTGGTTTCCACCCACGTTTTAAAGACAAGAAATGAAATAGTCTTGCAAATTTGTTTTACGGCATGATTTTTGTGTGTGTGATGGGCTGGGTCCTCCCATCAAGGGTGTACTCCGCATTATGCTCCGTGCGTCCTAGGATAGGCACCAGGCACCACTGGCGGTGATGGATGAGTTTATTTCGCAGTACTCGGAAATCATTTTCTAATTGTCTATCTACACTTCCCCGCTGTTCATTCAGTTGGCTAGGTGTGCGCGCGTGTGTTTTCGATTGACTATGCACGTTTCTTGCAAACCTATGAAACAGATCAATGTAATTTTGCAAAGTTCAGCACCCTGAGTCGTGGACAGCGCTTCGCGTGACGCATTTATTCGCTTGTTTCTTGAGGTAAATGTTTTTATGACTTATGGATAAAGAAAATACTATTTAAAAAAATGAATTAAGGCTAAAGTGACATAAAAAATAAAACATTCACACAAAATTTAACTTAATATCAAAAATAAAGTTTGAACTATTTCGCAGTTAACGGTTTTAAAACATTATGTTGCGTTTGAATTATCCAAAAGACTTCCCAAATAACAAGTTCGATTCCTTTTAATTCCATTAATTCCTAGCAACGTTTCGAATTAGTCATGCTGCCATTTCTAATTTTACTGAAAGAAATACCAATTCATAAACCGACAACCGATCCGGTGCAATTACGCACGAGGCTTATATAAGGGTTTGACATGACGCCAGTGTGGGACACGAATACGGTCGCGTTGAAGGATGGAGGCTCCGCTCTTGGCATTCACCGCGTGCCTTAATTGTAGGACAGTTAAATCAAGGTCCGCTGTGAACACGGAGAGCAAGAGTCTCACGTCGCAGGGCGTAAAATGTTTAAGCACTAAATGCTGCATCTTTTCGTTTTTAAGTGTAAATTCCGATTTTATTGCAGAGACGAGGCAAACAATGCAAGTGGATAAGGGGTGACCTAATGCCCCGCCGTTTTCTGCGTACATCTTGATCTGCTCCTTTTACCGTTGTTCCTTAGGCTGTTATTCCACATTCTGCTACGGCAGACACTGAAAATCGTATGTTTGGAGATTTTGCCATGTACGCGTTTATCCAAAAAGACCCCGAATTGTCCATAAAATTTCCTCTATGGTCAAATCCAAGAAGAAGAATTGCAGCGTTTACCCGCTTCGGACGCCATTTTGACATTATTTTTGACTACTTTGTGTTTCTGATTTTTTTTTTTAATCAGAAGCACGCAGAATATCCTAGGTTGCGTTTTAAATAATAAACTCCAAAGGGACGGATCATAGCGTTTAACCGCTCCGTGCGCTATTTTGATATTATTTTTTGGTTATTTACAAATAGATCCCGGAAAGCTTCGTCTTCAGCACTGAGTCTGTAACGCAGGTTCACAAAAAACGAAATGCAGAATTTGAAAGCAGTAGGCCGTTTGGAAACATTTAGGTCTGTCTGCACCTACAAAGAAAAAACAAAGAAGGTTAGTTAACCTTTTGCTATACATATTTGCCAGTTGTAAAAAAAAGAACAATAAAAATTAACGACAATGATACAAAACTGCAATTTTCACCACCACATAATTTGATCAAATAGATAACAATAGGAAAACAACAAATATACAGTCACTGTCAGTTACGGATTATTAAGGTCAGCGCAAACAGGCATTCCAGTTCCATTCTCGTTAGTCAGATTTATTCCGTTCACTTGGCTCGCACCAGTCACGTTGAATCCTGTAAAATTCACCAATTGCCTTCCCATTCCGAGGCCTCGTACAGTGTCCCGTCTCTTCCCCTGGCTCAAGCAGACTTCGGAGATTAACAGCTCTTGAGCGATGCAAATAGTACCTCTGCGGTCAGCTCAAGAGGATTACAAGGGGCGTGTGACGTCATACCCGGGCAGATGTTTGGACCGAATTCCTGATCATCTCTGTGTCCCTAAAACGCAGGTTCAGCCTAATTGTTTCCATATGGACAAGGTATTCTTCACCTGTTGGTATATTTATATCCTAAATCTCGGTGTCAGTCCAGCCATGCTCATTTCTGGTCTGATGCTGCTGTAATCCATAGTACGATAATGAAACGGATTCATGTAACGTCACCTCGTCGAGTATGCTAATTACGTGCGAGGAAACTATCGGTATTTCGCCGTCTTCGTCGTTGTACTACATTAATCATATATACTTAATATTACTCTGGGTGGGGATAACCTGCATATTAAAGTCCAGGTGTAAGAAATAGGAAGCACACACGCCGATTATACAGTATTTTAGGGAAAAATCCTGTGATTAACGTTATAGCATTATGCTGTATCTTATATATTTTGCCACACCAGAGATGCTAGGCGATGTAAATTGGTAGAGGTGGTTCACCGTTTAACGGTTATTTACCTAAAACAGACACCCACGATGCTACTGCGTTGCATACTGTAGCTCTCTGCAGTAATCTACCCACGCTATTGTGATTTCTGTATAACGCAGAGCGGCTGAAAATATCGTGGGGTTTAAGCATATACCTTTTAGTCCTCGTGATATAAGCTGCATTTCTTGCGCGTCTAGAAACGTCCTGACCTTATTTTTTCTTTGACGCAATAACATTTAAGCGCGTTACACAATGTTAACACGGTGTTAAAACGATGAAGGGCTACGTAGAGGTCGTAGAGCAAGCGCGGTAGAAACAAAAGAAGGAAATAGATCATTTTCGACGCCATACAGTAAAACCGATCGATGTTAAATGACATTATGTCAGTGGTATATCCGGAGCCACATACATAAATTTTCATATCATTATTATAGCTGTGCTTTGAGGGAAAAAAAATATCAGTTGGTGGAGGGAGATTTTTTTCTAGCCGAAAATGAATTATCGCTTGAATGGCCTTACTGCATTACCAACGCACAGATTCTCGGAACGGTCAGATAGGCGCCGAGCAGCATTGGATTTTCTATTAATATGCCCCGCATTAGTAATCTGGCAATTTGTCGTATCTCGTACTACCGTGGAAGTGTAGCGTGGGAGGTCAGCGCCTGCGGGCACGAAGATGTTGATTATAAACGCTGCATAAGGTACCACGACTGTCTCCCCGGTGTTAACCTGGCATAAACACACGTGATTTAAATAATATGCATGATTTATCTATTTTTTTCGCTCGGTATAACATAGCAATTGTCTCTACTTACGTGCAGTGATTCGACCTCGGCGACGCATAATCTATTTTCCTCACGCTTGGCCCATTCTGTTTCCACGCAGTTTGTTAATACATTGCATTATTCTCTCGTTAATTGCTACTGTGTAGTCCTTTTCCGGCAAGCAAGACAACGTGGAAATTAGAAAACGATCCGGGTGTAGGAGATGCAGATGCCGTTTGTGACTCAGACATCGGCAGCGTCTGCCTGCCTTTTTCCTCCTTTTCAAAAGAGGGCAGGCCGCTCCGTGCATTACAATGAGTTAAATCTCTCTCTCCCCCCTCTCTCTCTCCCTCACCCACACACACGCACGCACACAATGCGGTATATGAGTTACATCTGTCTTACTTTGCAACAACCTCTGTCCACGCAACAACAGTTTAAAATAATTACTTATGCACCGAAATAATTGGAGGCAGAATTTGATTTTTTAAATCAATTGATTTTTCGGTGATAATTCTAAAACCCCCCGACTGTCATCACTGCAAATTCTTTCCACAATGTAACCCACGTGACATAATTATTCCTTCATACATCTATGTATTTATCAAACTAACTCCACAATATTACACTCATCTTTAGACCATGTTGTACTTGAGACTATTGTTGTTTGAACATTGACACGCATTTTAAATAATTCAGCTGTCAATACCGTCTATCACATGCATATGACAGCGGCCGACTGTGTATGGAAATATCCGCCCTGTTACGTTTACCATATACTTGTTTCAATTTTGATTACGCAGATATATATTTCAGTTATTGTATACAGTAACGTTTGCTCTGTAACGTCCACAGTTTCCTTTCGGTGTTTGTGTTTTATTATCGTCTTTAATGTTCCTCAAGTTGGGAATTGCCGCCACGTCTTAACATAATGAGCATTGTCCAAAATAACGTTGTTAAGCAAAACACACATACACACAAGCATGGCACTGCAAAACTGGAAATGAGCATTTGCAGAACAAAAACACAATGACGTAGCTGAAGGTGTATGTGACACCTATACGGTGCACCTCAAATTTCTGTATGTATACACAGTCACATACATCAGTTTCATTGTTAATATCCTAACGCGGGGCAGTATTACCAGTACGCGTCATTTTAAATACGAGTGCTTGTTTGCCTCATTTTATTTGCGGATGTACTTGTACATTTAGAGAAGCGAGTCCGCTCTATGTTTTATGGTGTCATTAGTGCATATTTTTAGTAGCCTCTTACATAAGTGGCAAAGCTTGACGAGACGGTACCGATTAAGTACTTTAGTCGACGCTCTTTGTCTGTTGCAGGAACTGACCTGTAAGTTATTTAAGCGAACAAACGTCAGGGAAAGAAATAAATGTAGCCTAAATGTACCTTTATACGTGCGCTGCCAAATGCCACAACGAGATCGCGTAAATAGATTGCAAGAAATAATTAATACCCTTGTATACACTGTTATATTTCATTTGATTGACATTTTATATAAGATATTTTATATTTTAATTGGCATGACTGGAAATTAAACTGTCATTGGACTATTATAGAAATATTACCTATACATTGTTTAGTTTGTGTTTCAAGAGCATTAGATACACGTTTTTAATCATATTAATTAATGATTTAATGTATGCGAAATCATGCAGATGGCTACAGTGTTACGTGATGAACCAGTGATCATAAAGTTCAATGGCGGGACCGCAGGCACCCTGAGCGAGGCTCGCTAACCACACCCAACCGTGGCGCCCGACTTGTGGCCAGCGTCTTCGCAGTTTGTGGTCACATGATTGTTGGATCAATAAAAAAATGCGACTGATTACGTATAACACGTCACTTCAAGGAGTGACCCTGCTTATGAGAGCTAATTAAGGAATGTTCAGAAATAGACCAGGCTTTGAACTAACATCCGTGATTTGTTTAAGAGGTTGCTTCACTAAACAGTTTCCGTGGGTGAGTTTGATGGTATTAAGCACCTGGAATGTTTGTAGTTTAGCAGGTTAGCGGATTCTATCAGCTGTCCTGGCATTGTATGCATTTAATCAGACTTTTGACATTTATCTGGTTTAGGGTGAACAGTGAGTCTAGCGAACAACACTGTTTCCTTACTGGAACTAAAAAATCTCAAACTGCATTGAGCTGATTATGGGATTGATAATTATGGGATTGATATCGCAGGCTGCATTCATCTTGCTGACCTTCACCCCGGCCCTTGACCTTGTCCTGGCGCTGTGCCGTCGTTCTGGTGCTGGAATGAGAAGTGCATGTGTGTTTCTGTGTATCTAAGTATGTGCTGGGTTTTAATGCTGATTACCGCAGCTGCCTACACGCACATCTCCACGGCAACTATAATGGTTGCTAAGCGACCAGGCGGGACACTGGAAATGCCTGAAGGCTTGCTAAAAATATATGCGTGTAGGACCCCCACTGTGGTTGAGCATAAGACACCCCCTTTCCATGGCGCTGTGAGTGAGCGAGCGAGCAAGCGAGCGAGCAAGCGATCTCCAAAGCAGAGTAAGAAGTACCTCAATCACACAGCTGCTCTGACTATTACACACTTCCTTATTATACTTATAGCAAATAGTCTGACAATAAGAAATAAAAGAAAAAAACAGAGATACGCGGCTGGTGTGAAGACTGGGGAAGGAGGCAGGTCAGAGGTCAGCGGCAGAGGGTCAGACAGGTATGAATGGTGGGTCAGGCTGAGCTCACACGGCACTGAACAAGCCGTTTCTCCATGGCCGATGACATCATGGAAGCTGGCTCAGCTGTTTCAGCCTGGAGCCTATTAATAGCCAGGGCAGGGAGATGGACCTGTGTGGACTGACTAATCCCAACCCAGAACAACAGAACGAGATGGATCACCCACCCCCCACCTGAAACGCACACCATATATCGCTCGGTCTTCCAAGATGTCATCGCTCCCCTCCCTTAATTGCCCCCCAGTTGTTTTGACTTGTATTTTTTTTCCCTAAATGCTCAAGTATATCTAAAGGTTGCAGCTGTCTGGCATTATATTCAAGAGGTGCTGGATTGCGATGGCACGGCACAGGGGAAGTGGGAATGTTCCGGAATGAAAGGCGCCATGCACGCGGGCCTCGAGAACCCGGGGCTTCGGCTACACGACACCAGCAGACACTCGTGAGCAGGTGTAAACACAAAATGGGCCCGAGCCATAAAGGGAGCAGCCTCACAGCAGATGGGTTCGCGTGCACGTCTGTATGAAGTGTTCAGTCAGACGGCGCTGAATGGCTCCTAAGTCAGCCTGAAAAATGTTCATCAGGGAGAAATGCACAGTTTCATCTTATTCAACATTCTTTTATAAAGGGAAAATTATTAATAACAATACACAAACGGTCAAATTGGATTCTTTCAATAAACAGATGCAGTCCATATTTTCCTGTACTCATAAATCAGAAGCCTTACATGATTAATGAAGGCCAGCTAAGTGGAGCTAAATTTTAAGATGATGGCTGTTTACCCAGAATGCCATGCAACGAGCTCACTGCAGAGATGTGGCTGTCGAGGGGCCACAAAGCAGCACAGAGGACAAAGGTGGACCTGGTGGCTTGTTAGGCTGTCCCAGAGTAAGGTGGAGCTGCAGGCTCGCACCACTGTCCCAAGGGGGAGTGGACCGGACATGGACTGAACCATAGGGAGCGGCGGGGGAGTGCAAAAGTGCACGTTGGTGTGAGCATGATATTTAGAGTAAAGACAAAGAATTGGACTGCGGGATGAACCACTGAATTTTTTAGGTTTCATGTCATCCAATAAATGCCCATCAGACATTTTAATTCTATTCAATTTATTTTTATATAGCGTCTTTCACGACACAGTCATCCCAAAGCGCTTTGCAAGAATATATGGCGATTTGTTACTACGTAATTTATTCAAAATGGTGCATGAGGGAGAGAAAGAAAGCCAGAAGACAATGGAACCAAAGAAGAGGAACTAAAATCCCCTAAATACGAAGAGGGTCCAAGGTCAAGCCCCCCAGGCATGGTAACATTATATAATACAAGGAGAATGCGCCTGCTTTAATGAAAGGATGGTGTGAACTGTGGTCAGAGTCAGAGTACATCAGTAACCCAGTCCTCCATGCAGGTTAATGGTTTAATGGTTAATGTCCAAAAATACTGAATGGAGATAGAAATAAAATCAGGCTGACGGAGGAGGTCATAGCTCACATGGCCGGTCAGCCTTGTGTCAGGTTGGAGGCCCTGGTGCACAGCCAGGTCCTCAGTAACAGTCCCCAGGACCCCTACAGCAGCCCTACAACCCATCCTTTAGCATCCTCCTAGCATCTCTCTGGGATCAACTACAGCCTCCCCTGCTGAATCCCCGTAGCATCCCTATAGCGTCTTTGCGAAGGTTTTCCCTTGTTATGTCAGACTACGCTTCTTCAAATTGAGTGTAAATGTATTTAATTGTGAACATCCAGGATTTAAAAAAATCAGCAGTGGTTTCAGTCCTATTCCATGCTGAAGGAGTGTTAAATCAGCTTGCTCACGATCCCCAAAGCAAACTCATGGCCATCCCAGTGATCCCAGTAAGCCACCATTGTTTTGTGATTATACTTGCATTATTGGAGCTCTGGTTATATTTAGAGGGGGTGTCACGTACACCCTGTCTGGTAGCACACAGATTCCATTTTCAATACATCTCTGATATTTAGAGTTAGAGTTATGGGCTGAAACAAGTTTTTAATTAGGGTGCTCGTCTACATGTCTCCTGACACAATAACTTTTAAACCGACTGGACCTCATTGTGACTGGAAACTCCTCTGGCGTGTACTCCATCCAAGTGTCCCATGAAACTTGAGATAGGGTGTAGGCCGTCCTGTAACCCTGACAAGTATAAATTGTTAGGAGACGTATGGATGATAGATGGACCTCACTGTTGCAAATTCTCAATATATTTTAAATATTGTTTAACATTATAAGATATGGCTAAAACATTGATTTAGCAATACCATGTTCGAGGCACATGTATTTGGTCTCATTCTCCGTCTTATTAGTGTAAAAATGAGGACACTCCTGGTCTGGAGACTGCCTTGGGTTTCACAAGGATGCAGTGTAGCTCTCTTTCATCCTGTGTCCTCATGTGTCCGCCAGGTTGATGGTGATTATGGCTTTTCATTAGTGCACTGTAACAGGAATCCACGGGAGGCACTGACAGCTAAGGCATATCGCGGAGTTCTTCCCTGCCGCGGGATCAGATTGTCTGTTATATCACAGCCAACCCGTTGGAGCTGATAAGGAACCCTTAGCTTTGACTTGGCGAGTCAGAGACAACAGCTTCTCCGTTAGATGCTGCAAACTAGTGTGGAAAAGGGCCGGTGAATTTTAACCGCTGGATTGCACAGCTTCTTCTCAGGTTACGATGGGGTTACGTTCCGATAACCTATCGTAAGGCGAAAATATCGTAAGGCGAAAATGCATTTTAATACAGTACACCTATCCTAACAAACACCATAGCCTAGCCTACCTTAGAAATACGCTTGGAACACTTACATTAGCCTACAGTTGGGCAAAATCATTAACACAAAGCTTATTTTATAATAAAATGTTGAATATCTCATGTAATTCATTGAATAATGTACTGCAAGAGAAAAACATTTACCCCTCGTAAAGTCGAAATATCGTAACACGGAAGAGCGTCTGTATTAGCCTCCCCTGGAAACGATAAATGCTTTAACTCTTATTTGTTTTAAGATCTTTATATAATTAAAAAAATACCTTTAAAATGTGCATTTGTTGACCTTTATACATAATACACTTCTCTTAACAATGCAACCGTAATTTTCATTTAATTAGCAGAAACGTATCATTTATAATTCATGTAAAGGCATGTAAAATGCCAGGCTAATATCTCTGGAGACAAGATGATGAATAACAAATTCTCATTCAAGACTCGCGGAGCCAATTAACCGCATTCATGAGAATTTTTCAGCCACGGAGCGCCGAAACAACACAGGCTCTGAATATCTAAGTCAGCCGCACATTTTAATTGCAGTGGTCGTTTAATTCTCATTTGCATGTACAGTCTGACGCGCTTCGCCTTTTAACGTCTACTCTTTCCAGGAGAACTTTACAGCCAATTAAGTCGGCCGGACAGCTGAGAATCCTCCAATCAAAATACACCTGATCTTGCATTGAAAGACGTTAGTCCTTTTGTTGCACATCCTAGGGCTTTAGGGAAATAACTATCAACCTCGCAATGGAGGCTGAAGCCTGCAGTCTGGTATTTAGGTAAAACATAATAAACTCAGTGAAAAGTCGCATTCAGTCGGATCAGTGGGAGTCAGTGACTGGGTCGGTGATTGAAAATCCGTGACGTCTAGTAGGGGGGATAGGACACCCTTGTCCCATCTGGGATGTAAATGTCCTTTCCTCACAGACAAGCAGGTTTTCATTCAGGTGGCAACCTGACAGTGACACAAATGACTCGCTGAGGTTTAACCCTTTCCTAGCAGGCTGTCAGGACAATGCACCTGAGCTGGAAAAAACGTGTTTCCTAGCCAAGCTGAGCCTTATGAATAATGAATGCGCTCCTTCAGCTATAGGTTGCATATTTATCGTGTCGCCCAGCAGGAGGTGCCAGAGCGCACCCGAGGGCGCCACACTGTCGGCCAATCGGGGCCGCCCCTTGGCGCCAAATCGTGCGACCGACCCCCACCCGCCTCCTGAAGCGTTAATCTCATCCCGTTTGTCTGGCCGCGAGGAGAGATGCTGAGGGATCCCGGCAGAGACAAAGCGCATCCCTGTTTGAGCGACGGTATCCACAGTGCTCTTAAGCGACACGCCGCGGTCCTAATTAAGCTGGGGTTTTGGCATCCACGGCTGAAGATCCCCCCACCCGCAGAGGAGAAGACAGGGCGAGGGGGTCGACTGCAGAAATTGATGGATGGGAAGGAGCAGGGTCTTGATTGGGGGAGCGGCAAACCTGCAAATGAGGTCTTGTGACCATCCTGTAATTGGACTAGGAAAGCTGCAGGTGGTGAAGAGACTTGTTTTCCGGTGGCTCTGTGTTCTATAACGTGATGCACATTTTGCAGGAGGCCCAACCCAAGAGCCTCAAACTCTCTTAGAACCGCTAACTGACGGACAAAATCGAGGGGAAATTAGTATTAGCCCGCATGCAGATTAGGTCCCTGTTAATCTGTCGATGCTTGGAGCAGGCAAACTGTGTCCTGTTCTAACCCAGCAGGAGTGATGTTTAAAAGTGGGCTCATTTTGTGCTGAGAGGACCTACTCTGGAGAAAAATGAGACTTTGAAATTAGACCTTCCTCCGAAATCAATGGGCACAAAGACAATCCCGAAGACCAGCCGCCCGGCATTACAGATTTTTTAGCTGATTCTGCTCTAGATCAGCCAGGCCCTCTGTGACATACACGACAGGCACGACCACTCACACACTCACACACACAGTCTGGAGCTGACACCCCCAGGAAACCAGACCCATATAGCTCAGAGGGAATCCTCTAACCTGGACTTTAAGTCCATCTAGAAAACCTCTGATCGGCTAATCACTAGCTAACAGATTAGCAACCGTCCATTGCCAATATCCAAGCCAGTTCAAACATGAACTAGGCTAGTGTAAAAGCCATTATTAAATGTGGGTATTTATGTTATGATAATTACACAAAGTAATTAGTAGTCTGTCAGTCTATGTCTGTCAGTCTATGTGAGAACGGCACAGTGGGTTTAGTGAAGATGAAGGATTCCAAACCAGAGTATCCCCCCTCCCCCTTTTCTGGGAGACCTGGAGAGCCACTGAATCTGCCTGCCCGCCCGCGTCAGCACTGTCAGCATGATTCATCCTGAAGGAACCAGGTCAGCACAGAAAAGGGGCTGCAGAATGTGCTCCGGGGCAGCTTCTAACGTACTCAGGGCTGCTGGCGGGGAGGGGTCCAGCAGCGCCACCCAAAGGAAGCGTTTGTTATGGCCACAGACATGGAATATTCAAGTGAGAGCATGTTTCTGTGCATAAATATCACCGAGAAGAGCCACGTTCTGCCAGATGTGGACATGGCCAGTGGTGTCTGTCTGTCTGTCCGTCTATCTATCTATCTATGTATCTATCTATCTATCTATCTGTAATGCCTTAATTTTATAATAGTTTTATTTGTGGGGTAATTTATCAAGTGTTCTGTAAGATAGTATAGTGCGGTGTGTGGAACCTGTACCGGAACATGGCTGCCAAAGATTTATGTGCCAAACTCTGGCCCCAGGGCACAAGGTTCGAGCCGCGTCACAGATCCAGGGCACTAGAGCCGCTCCCCCTGTAGGCTGCAGTGTCCCAAAGATGAGTCAGCCTGTTTTTTTCTTTCTTTCTTTGTATAACGCCTTGGATGAAAGCCTTCTGTGTCAAGCCAGTGCTGCTCTACCAAGTGGGGCTGCAAAACCGGTGTGCCTAACAAAGCAAATAAATAAATAATTAAAATAATCAGGTTAGCCCTGGCCGGACTCCCAACCGCAGGCCGAAGTGGGGTGCTTGTGTTTGCTAAGCAGCTTAAGCTAAATCTGTCCCATGAAAGTAATCTACGCCTTGAGCCAAGGAAACAATCATGGATGCTCAGGACACAGAGTAAGAGCCCCTGGTTATGGAGCGATTAGGATAAACCCCGATACCTTCTGGACAGGAGGTAGACAATCCTCTGCGAAACCTGGCATTTTCTATTCCTGTCCTGCTGTACTTATATGAATGTGCTGGATTGGTTATCGTTGTATTACATTATTGGTACCGGTGAGTTTCTTTTTCATTTCAACAGATATACAACACAGTGCAAAAGTCTTAGGCAGCCCAAAGAAAAATGATGTTTAGATGATCTTCATGTTGCAGCAAAACTACGCTGTAATGTCTGTCGAAGTGTGTCAGCTTAGCCATTTCGAAACCTCTGCTAAAATCAGCCCATTATTTCCAGTAGCCATCCAATGCACCAATGTATTTCTTGACTCGACCACTAGCACACCTAGTATAGCCGATCAATATGTCACTGTCTTTCTTTTTTAACGAATTGAGGTAATTAACTGAGCTGGTGGTGAAATTTTATAAATTCATGGAAAGGCTGAGGTGCCAGGAGGGGAAGTTTGGGAACTGAAGTTCACTGAAGATATGAAGATATCAGTGACTTTTTGGAGAACAGAAGACATTTTTACTAGTTTTTATTGTGTTACTCTTAATTTGCATATATGCTATAATGTTAAATTGTGTTTTTTGTAAATGTTCACTTACTACTCAGGTGAATTGCTTTAAACATTTCTTTTAACTGCCTACTTTTGCACAGTGCTGTATCCATGATGCTTTGACAGTGAAAGATGATTTACATTCCAATGAAGTAAAGGAGATTTTGTCTTTGAAGAAAAAAACTCAGTTGTGAATAAAATCAGCCGTCAACTCTTAATATTAAGAGGAAATATGTTTAAATCATTCAGTCACATGTAAAAGCACAAATAAACACCCATATATTTGTACAGTTAAATTTCTTATAGCAATAAGTATGGCCGCTTCGGTCCTCTTGACCTGTCGGCCATATTGGTGTCACACTCTAGTTGGTAAGTAGGTTGCGTTGCGTTTATTTGTACGTTTATTTGTTGTCTGTTAAATAAAACTCGTCCAAGAAAAGCTGGTCATGCCACGAAAGTTTAGCGATGTTGGTCGTATCTTATTTTTAACATAAACAGTATCGCATCTTCTGTAGTAGTCATTTTGTATTACCTGATCTCGGTCTGCGTGGTTAAACTAGTACAGATGCATGATATTCTTAAGTAGGTTTAGTCTGTACTTTTTTTCTAAAGTTTCTTTTATGCATAAATGTACCAGAAGGACGGTTATCTACAATAGTTTGTGATCCGTAAACGGAACGGTTAGTTACGCGGTGTGCTTTTCAATACCGTCAGTGCGTTGAAGCCGATATGAACTTCATTACACAGACAATCCCAGTAGACTGCTGTCGACAATTAAAAGAAATGGAAATACGCAGAATTTTAGCCTAAAGCGCAAGTAGAATAACTATCTTTGGTTTATTATAATCCAAGGATACCTCATCATCAAATATATTGTATAAAAGCGCCTCAGTTACTACTCTGCTTTGATGTGATCTGAAGCACGCTCGCCTTTTCAGCTTGTAATTAGGCACAGTGTGATGCAGTCTATGATCTCTCAAAATCATTCCCATTTCATTATGAAAGCTATTTTAATTTTTGGTTTTCCCAATAATTGGTTTCGGCGTTCGTTGTGGTTTATCCGATATGTGCTTTAGATCTTCCGCACGTAGTTTCCGCCGGGGATCGTAAACGCAGACAGGTACTGTACTTGGGAAACTCCTAAAAGGAAGGTAAAGTGGAGCTGGGGGGGACCTGAGAAACCTTGGTGGACCAATGGGGAACTCCGTTATTGAGAACCGATGACTCAAAGTCCCTTTGGCCCATAAGATTGATCTGTCACTGATGAGGACACACATACCCCCCTCAAATCCTGCTCCTAGCCAGACCTCGTCAGGATGGGCACTAATGTTAACCGCAGCCCTTTGGGACCGCCTGTCTCTCATTAGTATACAGATTTCTATGTGATATGTTCTTATTAGGGTTTGACCTAATATCTGCACGGGGAATCCATAGTATAACGATTATTTTATAAAAATGTTGTTCTCCCCTTGTTCTCCTTTTATGAATAGGTCTATTCTCCTTTTTTATGAAAATGTGTTTCTCCATTTAAGTGAAAATTCGCTCACAGATAATTAGGGTGAACCAATTCAAGGGCATTATTTGGCATCGTTTACTTCATCTGTTGTTTGGGTCTTACTAAAATAATTTATTGGAACCAGTTCAGCTGGTGCGGTCTTCAGATTTACATTTCCAGATATTCCTCAGCTAACAGAAATTTGGAAGCTGAAAAAAGAACGCGCAGTCCTCAAGTAAGGTGCGTGATTTAACTCAGTGTGCGACAGCTAATCAAGCTAATTAATTAAGAGCTCAGTAGGAATAGCGTCAGGTCCTGAGGCCTGGATATATCTACTCCTGCAGCAGGGAAACATCCGCAGTAACGGTCGACCTGTGCATAACTGGGGCCTACACTGTAGGCAATAATATTCCATGTTCTGTTTTTTAAAATGTTTCCTTTTTAAAACTAATATTACCCATGTTGACTTTTAATTTATACTCAAGCAGGGATAAGAATTTTCCAATATATTTTGGACAGTATGAATAAATAAACCGAGACTTTCTGCTCGCTGGTGTAATGTGTATACCATAAAATCATTCAAATGTCCTTTTCGCTAAAAAAGGGAAAATAGATATAAAGTTTCTGCTCATAAAACGACGTGTGTGGAATGGTCAGTAGGCCTACTTTAGCAGATTATGTTTTATGTAGCTTTAAAGCACATAAATCCTGCATAATTTTTCGTCTTTTTAATGTGAATTAAAAATCACCTTTAAATATCGTAAACATAAACACATTTATCGCGTATATCTATGAATAACGCTCGTGCCGTTCTGTGGGCAGTTGTCCATAACATCTAGGGTGCTTCGGTCCTGCTATAGCTGCTGTTACTGTTCTGACATGTTCTTCTTCAGCCCGAGTCTCATGCCACGCACCTTCCAGTCAGTTGGCAGTGGGGGCGGGAGCAGAGCTCTGAATCAGCGCTTTAGGGCCCACTCACCCGGTCCGAGTTATTGCCTAGGCCCGCTGCCAGAACTGGTCCTGACTCGATTGCGTACTGCTCGCCTATGCGCCCACATTACTGCCAAATCTGCTGTTGCTTCTTAGTCGATATTAACATATATTTAGTCTCGAGATTTATACCAAATGAAATCGGAGACCAGAAGCGAAACTCCTGCGATGACATATAATCTTCGAGCGTAACTATAACGTAGAAGATTGCAGGAAGAGAACTGAAAAGACTCATGATAGTCAGCCTGGGCGTGAGTTGGCCGGGGTACACTGCTTGTCATAGGCGCACGGGAGCTATCCACGACCTGGTGCTGAAACACCCACTCCCTTTAAGGGAGCTGTCCGTTGTCAGATGCTGAAGTTCACTCACTGACCGAAGTTGTTTGCAATCTGACGCAGTAGTTGTGATCTTCAGTAAACCTATGTGGAACGTTTTATTGATTGGGCCATATATATATATTGTCATATCATCATATTTTTATTTTGCGCATTAATAAGAGTACATCTCCGACAGTTAGTGCTCAGACTTTTAAAAAGCTCAAGCTTTTTTTTTTTTTTTTTTACACACAACTGTTCTTTCTGTCGTGTCACTTTCTGAGTTTATTAAATGCCATGGAAGCTATTTAGTTTTAAACTGTTTCAGAAATTAAACTAAACGATTCTTTTGCGTACACGTTTTCGCAAAAGCATTTTTAATAGTAATGATTGAAGCGGCGCGCAAGGTGACCTTCTGTCCTTATGGTAAAGCGATTTATACTAAGGGAGAGAACCCAGCGGCGCCCTTAAGTTCTAAACGCTGGCGTTGAACATTAACACGTTGAAAGGCGTGTAATGCGCAAACTGCGGTATACCACCACCCTCTAGTGGACTAATCATTAAACACAGGAACAAAACCGCGTTTCTTTGTATCGGGAAGCCGTTTTTTCGCCATTATTTTCAAATGAATGCACAACTAAGAGGGGTATTATTTGTGGGTGAAGGTGTGGCTGACTCCCCTGAAATAACAACCTGAAATAAACCTAACAATAAACCAAACCTAGATGTTAATATTGATTGATGAATAAAAAGTAAGATTACACATAGTCGGTAGAATTAAATATTAAGAAATGCGGTAATGTTTTGGTAAATATTGTTCATTAGTTGATGTTAATGATAATAACCATTTCAGTGATCTCGTTTTGCGTTGACGTGTCGTGGTAGTTTGCTCACCGAACAACACAAAGGGTATATTTTGAGCTGACGTTTCTCAGTCCGACTGGTCGTAATGGTGTACCAAGAGAACCACTAGCGTATGAGCGTAATCTGAAATCGGATTCCGAACAAGTATTGTACCTTAAGATCTCTATTACAGTGTATAATGTTCTGATATTCTGGCAGAATATTTGTAATGAGACTGAAAGAGTTGTACAGCTTTGTGGATAGCAGGTGAGGTAGCGGATATATATATATATATTTTGTTTATTGGGAAACACAATTTAAAAACTCTCCTCTCCTTTGCGCATGACCTGGTGGCGGAATTGTTCCGTTGTATGGCATTCTGCCATAATGTGAATTTCGGGAATGCAGTATTTACGAGAGGTGAATGAAAAATCGGAAGCACTGTATCGCAATGTATTATCAAAAAACGCTCATTTCAAGGCCCTTATAAAAAACAGGGCCACCCTTTGCCTTCTGAATAGCTGCAATCGCCCTTTGAGTGCTGCCATACAAGCCCTGAACACTATAGTTCAGCACTGCACCGTGCACAAAAACAAAAACCTCCAGCGCTATAAAGGTTGAGCAGTGTGGAAATATAGTTCCACACTGTGAGCGCCTGAAATTTCACTTATGTTTGGATCTGGTTAGGCCTATTGAGGGTGCCATTCTGATGTTTACAAAACCACTCATGAATTTGTTTAGAGGTGTTCAAGGGTGCATCATGAACGGACTGTTTGCAGCGTAGGGTGCACCTGGTTCTGTGAAATGGTCTCATTCCTTGGCCATAATAAGACCATGCAGCGCAAATCGGCACACCTACTGAGTCCCATGAGATAGCTACCCATACCAGCCGACATTATGATTTAAAGGTATCGTTCGGAATACTCCAAACAAAAACCAATGTACAATAGCTGGCAAAAAAAACTACGCTTGAAAAATTACTACACAAAAACTGGCGGTAATGTTTACAAACAATCAAAGAATATCATACTTTGGACGGATAAATACGTAACATTTGAATGCATTTCTGCAATCTCTAAAAACTGTGAGCATTTCCACAATTTTGGCCACTAGAGTAGATATAGGACAAATGGTGAAAGATGAGGCCTTTTATTCCCAGAGTTTCAGTGCTCGTTACCCCTGCTTGTGTTTCTCTCTGCGTTCAGCGTTGATAGCATTTTCCGAATGGCAGCCCCGCCATGAATGCCACCATTGTGATGAGCATGACAGCCGTGCTGATTCACTTCCGTGGTAATTTGTGAGCCTGAACGTTTGTGATGTTTAGCAGTTCTCCTGCTGTCTGTCTATCCCTGTCGGTGAGTCTCGACTTGCAAGCACTGACTCTCATTGCCGATGCAGTTTATCTGTATTTGGCACAGGCAGTCATGGATTTCTGAGACTGTTCCCCTTGACAAAATAAATAATTCTGGAGTTTTTGTGACTGGTGCAGCTGCAATTCAGGTACTGGCTATTTAGCCTCCTATTAAAATACTACCTGTCAGACCCTTTTATTGCCTCGTTGCCACTTACATAGCTAATTAGCATCCAATGGCATATGAGTCACCTTCATAGTTACTTTTTTCATTTAGTTGTTTCAAAGTTACTAATTTTTTGCCCTGTGTTGTCCTTACTTTGTGCACATCTCTATGTGCAACTTCTAGTCTATGCTGTATCAGCTGGGTGTTGAATTTATTAACATAACTAAACTTAAACCTCATCTGCTCTTTATTACAGCATTTTTTTTCTTGGCCTGTCTCCCCTTCGAGCTGATGATAACTAAGCCAAAAGAGCCCAAAATATGTGCCGTGGCACAATACCCAAGGTCTGTGAAAACAACAACAATTACAACGGTAATAATACAGCAAGATGCATTTTTCAGTAAGCCTGATTTTATAGCAGCTGAGATTTGCGTCGTTTTTTGGAACGCCAGAATTACTGTTGCATATATTACATTTAGAGTATTAAGCCAAAATTGCTGAATATACACACTATTAGAACAAAAAGATTAGCAATTTGTACCTTTCCTTGTCACTGGGCTGTACCCTAAAGCTTGAAGGGTCTGATTATTCTACCCTTAGCTGTAGGTAAATGTAGTCTGTAAAGAAATGGAGTCTGAGGAGAATCCCCAAGGTAGAAACAACATTAATGTACCCCCAGTGGTAAAAAAAAAATGCTCCTCAAAATCCATTTCTTAGACATCAGCTTTCGTTTAAGAAGAACTCGGCACGAGGACCGCTCGATATCTACAGTTTCTGAAGTCTCTCTCACATTTCTACAAAATAAAGATTTTGATATTTGATAGTTTATTGCAATATTTTTCTTGATAATTATTTTAAATTGTATTCCACGTTGTCATTGTGTGAGAGATGTAAACGACAAAGAGGGATTGTAGCGTTTTAAAGGATTCTGCATTTCTGAAGGCACGACATATTACAACTGCGGATTTGTAATGATGAGCGACCGGGTAGCGCAGTAATGACCGGAAGATTCTCCATTTCCCCGCTTGTCTTAGGTCGACCAATTTTCAGCCCATACTTTGGGTACTTGTCATGTAGAGACCGTTCAGCTCCGGTCTGCATAGGGTTTGGTAAACACCTCGCTCCGTGTCACCGTGTTTGCTGTCCTCTCTAGAGGACCCGCAGGTTTATGACCCTGCGGTTTTATGTCATTCTTATAGGTCTTCACTTTCCTTCCAGCCTTGTTCTCGGTGCTGCATCTTATCCCGGGGTGATGGCAGTGAGAGAAAGTCGCCCTTATTTTTTTTTTTGTTTTTGTCTGGCACTGGCAGTAGTATGGCTTATAGTAAAATATTCGAGTTAAAGTCGCGGAATTAAGTCACCTTAAAGGACTGCGGAGCCTGGTCGAGAAGCATCACAGCTTATTCGATAAAAGAAGGCGACTTTTCAGTCAAAGACCTAGAGTTTTACTTCGAACAAAGGTCAGGCTCTTCTTTATATAATGGAGTTGAAACCAGTATACCCACTGGTTACTGCAAGTGGAGTTATATTTAGCTTATGTGATCTTTACTTTGCCTCTGTAACTTTTGTGCAATTATTACTCAGTTTCGGCTCCGCGTCCTGTGTGACGTCACGTGAGTTCACGGGGGATTAAACGAGGTGTTGCTTTACACCAGGAGGTTTGTTTGAAACTGTCTGCCCCGTGTTACCTCGGTATCATACATATAAGAAGAATGTGACCCTTTGTTAATGGCACCGTATTTTCACGATTTAGATGTAATTCACCTTTTGTTCTCTTGTTTATTTTTTCCCTTTTAAATCTGTTGTTTTAATTATATTTTTAATTAGATTAATTTAAAGTTATTCTGAATCGTTTTAAATCGGATTTTTTCTTTCTGTTTTGTACTTTTCTTATGTGTAAAGCACTTTAAATGACCGCACTGTACGAAAGGTGCAATAAAAATAGCTTTTCCTTGCCTTGCCCGAGAGACCGGGAATAAAATCAAAGAAGCACGTACGTGAACTGTACTGACACTTGCAGTCGCAGAACTGGCGACGATGCCTGAGATATGGTTGTTTTTCTTTTGGTGTCTCAATCCTGTTCACATTTGTGGACACTCCCCCCCCCGAGACACAGCTGCCCCCCTAAACAAATGTGGTCAAAGGTATCAGCCCCTGCGTACATCGCCTTTCACCAGCTTCTGCTCATGGTTCACGGTCTTGTTTGACTTGAAACTGAAACACAGACATGAAGTCTGTGGAGGAGCCTGGCAGCTTCGTCCACTTGAACCGTTTGTCGGACGACTCAAACGTGGTCAAATCTTATGTGAAAAAACTAAGGCAAAAGGCTGAAAAGGAAGTGGAGCCACGCCATGACGTCGATCTGGGGGACTCGTCCTTAATTAAGTTTCTAAGAGCCAGAGATTTTGATATCGATTTGTCGCTTAAGGTTTGTACTCCTACTCTTCTATATCATCACACTTTAATTGAGTTACAGTGCATTTGAGGTACAATTAAGACTTTTTTGATGCAAAAAGCTAAATTGACCGCGAATAACTATGAAATTGTTTTTGATCTAATACAAACGCTGCAGCCAAATTATATTATTTGCAAGTTCACTTTCGGGAACGTCTGATTAAACCGATGCCAAATTAGTCCATAATCGAAAACATTTTTTAAGCTACGGAGGTGGAGAATCAACATCGTTATATATAGTTTTTAGGTCTGCTATGGTTGACAATCGGCCTATTTGGTGTTATTTTCTAATACTAAAATTAGCTAAACGTGCTACATTAAAATGTAAATATTTTTCTCCAGTGTTTTACAAAGCCATGGTGACGGAAAAGCTCCTTATCGCAGTGAATGTTGTAAAGCGCCGATTGCATTTTTCTAAATGACCTTTTAATCGTATGTTATGTATAACTGTGCAAATAAACCTAATAGCAGTCATTATGCTCAAGTAGGAACCATTAGTCTACTGGTGGCAGTCAGTTACTGCTGAAGTAGGTACTGAAACCCCAGTTCAGAGAAGAGGAAATGACTCACTTTCTCTCTCACTTACAATCAAATAGGATTTATTCGATTTTCACACGTCCGTTATGTTTCTTTATGAGACATAGACGCTGATGAGAGTGAAGCTTGGGCCATTGATCCAACACCCCTGGATCATTTTTTTGGACTTACGGGCTTTATCAAGAGTCCAGCAGTGATACTGTTACTCTGCCATCCCTGGATATTTGAACCGGTGACCTTCCACACATGGACACTGATTTGAATCGGTGACCCACAGAGCTGCATGCCTCCCCTTGTCTGATGGCCTCTTAACTTTGTGATGATTATGCTGGTGTAATGCCAAAGGTCTAGATAGTTATATGTTAGTGCTCTCAGCTCCTGTGTGCTACCTTGGTGCCATTTCCTTCCAGCTGCTCCTGAACTACCACAAATGGAGATACGAGTGTCCAGAGATTACAGGCAACTTATGCCCTACTTCAGTCCTGGGCCTGCTCCAGAACCAGTATCACGGTGTGCTGAGCTCCAGGGACACCAGCGGGAGTAGGGTTCTGATCTACAGGATTGGTTTGTGAGCCTCCTGTGTCATAGACAAAGACTGTGTGTGTGCACTCTCTCTCTCTCTCTGTCACTCTCACCACACACACACTCAAACACATCCATAATTTTCACATTTTTTGTAGGAACTGTTTATTCATTTATATGGGCAAAACTCTAATCCCAACAATGACGACCTTAACCCCTAAGGAGCCCTAACCTTTACCATAAGTAACCAAACAGAATAAGACTTCTGACATTTTTAGTTTATTGACTGCAATCACAGATTTTTATAAAATTGAATTTCCCTTTGTGGGAACTGAAAAAAAACCGGTTCCCACAATATCAAAATAACAGGTTTTTATCACATTGTGGGGACATTTGGTCCCCACACTGTAATACATATATGCCCCCCCACCCACACACACACATGCACACAATATTTGGTGCTAATATCTGCCATTTGAGTCACCATAAAACACAGTTTGATATGCAGGACCGGCTTTGAGCAGCAGAACTGTTCGCTTGTTATGCTTGATTCTTCTGGAGAAACTTAAAAAAATCTTCTGTGCTTCCCGATGTTCTGCTTTTCCAGGTAAGTGGAACCCGAAGGACTTCAGCGCCTATGAAGTGTTCCGTGTCAGCCTCATTACGTCCGAGCTGATTGTCCGTGAGATTGACACGCAGCGGAATGGGCTGAAGGCCATTTTCGACCTCCAGGGCTGGTGTTTTGCTCATGCCCTGCAAATTAACCCCTCGTTAGCGAAGAAGATCTCAGCTGTGCTTACGGTAGGCATTGCAATCAACACTTTCAGCTAGTTAGTGGGCAGCAGCTAGACTAGTGGTGGACAAGCAGAATTTGTAATCAGAAGATTTCTGTTTTGGGTCAAATGTGGGAATTGCTGTGAGGATCCACTGCATAAATGTGTAACACTGTCAACTCATTTTCCTGGAGCAGTTTGTGGATAATTAGTTAGAGATCTGTGCTTGTGTCTGGAAGGTCATGGGTTCAGATCCCATTGTTGTCAGACTAATCGTATCATTGGGTGTAGATTTGGGTATAGGCCAGGTGTGGGCAATCTTATCCGCAAAGGGCCGGTGTGTATGCAGGTTTTTGGGATAACCTTTAGGTCAGCTGTTCAAACCCAGGTGTGAGGCCTCTTCAGCCAATCAGTCCTCTAATTAGTAAACTGATTAGGGAGTTGCAGTGAAAACCCGCACACACAGTGGCCCTTTCTGGATAAGATTGCCCACCCCTGGTATAGGCAGTGGGGACATGTTCCTACCAATATTGTGGGAGGACCAAAATGTCACTACCAATATTTTTTAGCGATCTCCTCACTTTTTCACGTGCAGATCCTCAAAATAGGATTAAAGGCAAAAGGCTTCCTGCTGACATTTGTTGCGCGAAATCGAGGGTGTATCTCACTATTGTCTTATTTCCTTCTTCGTCTGCACTCACCGGTCATTGTTGTCCTATTGAAAGTTTGTACGAGGTTCGTGACTTCTGGTAGCGACTGGGAGTGTGCAGCCACTCGAATTTTGCATGTTGCACTATTTCAGTGGGTAATCTTTTGTGATAGCACAGTGTGCTAAGCACACGGTGACAGGCGAACTTTGTTCACTTTAGCATTAAACATTCACTTCACTGGAAACAAATTATATCACTAATGTGATGTGATTTTATGTAAAATTCCCAGGGATTTCTTTTGTCTTTTTCCAAATATTTTTTTTGCAACTTTATCATTTTTTAATTCTTGCACTTTGATATTGTTGCTATTGTCCATTTTTGTAATATATTTAGTTTGAAAACCTGTTTTTATAAGTTTTAGCAGATCTATCACATACTTATTTTGATTGGGTTGTAATTTTGGTGTTATGTTCAATTAATATCTTTCAGTATTCGATGAATAGTATTTTGAAGAGTGTGTGTGTGTGTGTGTGTTTAAGGGGTGGGGGGGTAGGGGACTGATCTTCTCGCTACCAATGTTGAAACCAAGCCTACACCCTTGGTCGCTAAATAAACAAATGTACTTTGGATGAGATTGTCATCTTATCAACTACAGTTGTTATGTCAGCCTTAAATGTAAGTTAGCTAGTGTACATTTGCAGAGGCTAACTGGATGTTAGCATTGGGTGATGTCATTTGAGGGTATCTATGCTTACATTCACGTTCACATTGTTTGCTGATTATCTGTGTCTCCTTCCTAGGACTCCTTCCCTCTGAAAGTGCGCGGCATCCACCTCATCAATGAGCCCATATTCTTCCGGCCAGTCTTCACTATGCTCAAGCCTTTTCTGCCTGACAAGATTAAGCAGCGGGTCAGTTCGTCCTAGCAAGTGTTGGTCAAACCATTAGGTGCCATTTGTGCTCATGGGAGTTTTACTTACACCTAAATATTCTGGGAGCAGAAGGAAGAATGATTGGTTCAGAGAGATAACCAATCAGAATGTAGAGGAGGCAGGACCAACCAATCAGATGTCTCGGTTCCACCTCCTCTTTTGTTTGGACCCACCCCTTCTACAATCTGATTCTTCTGACCCCCAGTGATTCTTTTAGGCATTTTATACAAGAATCATCCAGCTTTCTACTGTATCAGTAATATCAGGTCTCTGATTCCGGCTGTCAAGTGATATGGACTTCAATGTCGCGTGTCTCCACAGATCCATATGCATGGTAGCTCCTTCACACACAGCCTGAGTCAGCACTTCCCTGTGGACATCTTGCCCCCCGAGTATGGAGGCGGGGGGCAGGACCTGGACGAGGTGTGCGCCGAGTGGACGCGCTTCATCCTGAGCTCTGAGGACCAGCTCCGGCAGCTTTCCCTGGGCGGTGCTGCCAGAGACGACGACCAAGCGGGCAGCTTGCTTCATCTCCCCAGGGAAGGCAGTAAGCCAGTGGGGTTGAGCACCAGCAGCAGGTAGCTCCTCCCCCAGACCACACCCCTGGAGACATCCCCACCAATGAGAGAAGGCCACACATTCTCTTGTCTCATCTGTTCCAGTTATGCCAGCCATTAAAGTGTGAATGAGATTAGTTACAAAAACATTTTTATGCAGTTCTTTTGTGTTCGTAGCTGCCATTTTGGCCTCATCGGTGTGGGGTAATGCTTGTCCGCCAAGTCACAGTGTAAAGGTCAGGTTCAGTCCCTCTGTCCAAGTGAAGCTTAAACAATCGCAACATTGAGCAAGGCTGTGTCACAGCAAGCTGAGAGAAACACTGCACCCTGTAAAAGCTCCAAGCTACCACTGGAAAACAGGAGAAATCATTCCATTTCATTTATCTACACAAACCTCCATTATAGCTATAACTTCATGTTCTTTATTTTCCTAGAGTATTTTCTGTTCTGTATTGGAAACCTACCAGAAATCTGATAATCCCCTATTTTTTTTAGTACCAGGAACTCCATAACTGTAAATCAACAGCCTCGGGTATATTAATCTGTGTCATGATAAATTTTATCTGGATTGATTTTTACCACAATATTTGTAAAGCCGAAATAAACTGGATAATCTTAAAGGTCGTGAACTTTTTAGCGTGTCGTCGGCCCATTTTCCATCGTTTATCCAGTCATGGGTCATGATGTTTTAGTTTTACAATGAAATGTTAGTAAAAGTGTCTTTTCCTCAACAAAAAAAATGAATATTACATCTTATGTATGTTTCTTGTAAAAATGGCAGCATTCAGACCACCTAATCAATGTCAGAGGGGACAATATGAGCTAGGACAGGGCTTATTAACTACCATTTCAACCATTTCAATTCAAAGGACCCAGATTTCACTTAAGCACTGTGTTCTTGCTGTGTGCTGATTGGTCAGTCTCCTATAATCATGCATGTGTCACTAATGCTAATGTGAAACAGCTGGATGAGTCTTTCAATCAAGGAAACAAACCAGTTAGGTACAAGATGAACCAAACAATTTAGCCGAGCACTGGGCCTTTCGGTTTTAAAGTGGCTTGTAAAACCTGAAGTAGCTTATAGTGTCCCTCCTGAGGTGGATTAGGTGGTCACCCTACCTCCAAGGGAAGGGTAACCAGACCTTTATTCCAGTTTGCTTTTTTCATTCAGTAACATTTCCTGACCTCCGCAAGACTCTCTCTGTGAGCTCTGCCATCACTCTCTCAGCCTGTTGTCTCCCTCCCCCATCCTGTTTTCAAACTCCCCACAGGACACCATGGTCTCCCTGTCCTGGCCCCGTTTTGTTGTGCATCACCTCTTGAGCCAGGAGGTGTTCGAAACAGATGCTGGGCACAGTCCCAACACGCAGCCCAGTGAGTCAGCTGGTGCTGAAACGACCCGCTGTATTGGGGGAGCGTGGGTTAATAGCAAGCCAGCGGGAGAGTAGAGACAGTCTGGTCAATGTAGGCCCCTGCTCCATGGCGCCACCTCTGTCCTGAGACTGCTACACGCAGGTCGGGTAGCAGGGGAGTCACGTGGCCAAGCTGTCGGAATGCCTGGCAGCCCTGTGCTGTTCTGATTGGCCAGCAGCTCATTGTATTTATCCTGCAGGCAAGTGAACATGAAGCAACTTTCAGTGTTTACTTATTACCAAACGGATACTTATTGAAGGTCATGTGTTATAAGAGACAAGCAAGACTGGCGTACGATACGGAGGCAGTAGTGGGGAAGAACATTTACTGTAACAAGCCACAAAAGTAACTGAGCCAGTTAAAAATGCAGCAAAATTCACTATTAACTGATGTTAAATTTTATTTTTTACACACAAATTCGACTGTAGTTTGTACACAAATGTAACAGCAGACCAAATTCTTAGTAAAAAGCTGTGTAATGTTTTTTTCAAATCGATAATACTTGGTTACACAAAAAGACGGGTAAAATCGATGTGTGAATCGTTCGTATTTTACAGGGAAGGAATCCACAAAGCAGCCGGTGGTAATGGTGTTTCAGCTAGAAAATGAAAAGCTTTTCCATGTTGCAATATTGTCCTCATGTTGGGACAACAGGAATGTACTTTGAAAGACATTACCCCGGTATAATGTGTGCCAGGAGGCCCAGATGTCAAACATAAAAAAAAGAAAGAAAAAAATACCAGCAATGTGCACAGGGGGGTCAGAGAGGGGGAGCGGCTCAGTGGCCCATAAGGAAAGACAGCATCTGTTTATCTGGGGCAGCCTGTGGTGGAGGGCGGACCGAATGCCTGGGCTGCAACCAACCGGCTTATGGGACAGAAGGAATAAAATCCACAAAAGGAATTAATGCTGCGTGCAACCGAAAAAAAAAGGCGGGAGGGGGGTGTCGCTCCACAGTCGACCATCTTTTGGCTGATGACCCTAACCACTTCTACTGTAGATCTGAACAGCCTGAAGCCTGAAGCCCCCTAGTGGTCACACCTCACCACTACTAGTATTACATGCCATGTTGTGTAACAGTCCTCCAATCTGTGCTGTTTGTTACATGTCACTGCATGCCGAGCCAAACTCCCTGTGTAAACTTATACGGCAGGCAAACCTCTTTCTGACCGTAATTAAGTTAGCCACAAAGGAACATGCCACCAGACCAAGACAGTTAATGGAGGTGTACTGGCTGGGATCCCTCCCCACCCCTTGCGGAAACGACAGCTACCTAATCCAACAATTTTATTCTAATACTGCCGCAACCCCCATCAGTCCAGTGATGTCAGTCTGCGCTTCTGTTACACGCTTCCAGCAGATGGCGATATTATATCGTCCTCAAAATACCCCGACTAACCTGGAGGTTCTTCCTGTTACGCTGCGTCCTGTGAAAGTCGTCATTCACATTTTTAGTGATGATAGTGATAAGAGTGGCTGACTGCCCGTTTATACCAAAAATCTAGTACCTACAGACAAGGCCGGACTCATAGCCCAGGGCCCCGAGTTTTTCTGGTTGTTCCAGCAACAATTAGTAATATAGGTAGGGCCCCCACCCCCTTAAATCCGGGCCCTGTCTACAGAACCGAACTAAATAAATCCCAAAAACATGCATCAATGTTACATCAAACACTGAGGAACGCTGCAGTAACCCTGCACATCACAAACATCACGAAGACCACGAGCATGATCTCTCATTGGCCAGTAAAGGGATTTGTGCATCGAGTTAAGCTGCGTCGTCAATGAACTCAAGGGTGATTTAATAGGGTCTTGCAAACGGAGGTACATGCGCACAACATGCATTAGACACAGGGAAGCGCAGAAAAACGTCGCTCTGGTAAGTGGCTCAAAACTGCATTATAAATTACAATTTAAAGTGGAAGTATATACAAAGTGTGGTATATTCAGTGACCCCATGTGACCTTTGCTTGTAACACTAAACACCATCCCAGGTGAGGTTTCCCCCGGCCGTGACATCATTCCTGCCAACATGAACCTTTTTTTTTTTTTTTTTTAAAAAAAAAAAAAGCAATCATATCTAGGCAGAATAACAGAGTTACAAGCATGAGACATGGGGCTTTTTGTGAGGAATATGCCTGGGGGGGGGCAACTGGCTGGTCTCCATATGCACGCAGACTGTCCCACAATGCACTTCCATTGTCTTCTTTTCCCACATCCTTGAAGGTTCATCCCACCTCTGTCCATCTGACAAAAGAAGGAGGACAGATTTAGATGCAAACATAATGATGAAAAGCTCAATTTTTCCTGGTCAAGCCCTGTAACATTCATCTCTGAGTGCATGTTAGATACGTGGGTCGGCAATGGAAGTTGGAAGACCTTCTGCTTCATTACTGATTTTATGGTGTAGCCGTAAAGCACCCGCATAACTACAGGAATATCATCGGTGATAAAACAAATCAGCAAACAAATGGTAGTGAGAGGGAACGGCTGGCAAGAAGTCATTAAATCATGGAGGAGATTTTGGGCCACATGAAAGCAGATAATACTCGTGGGTGTTTTACTTGAAAATGTTATGAGGGCAGAACGAAAAATGATCGGTTCAAAGAAATAACCAATCAGATTGTGGAGGAGGTGGGTCCAAGACACCTGATTGGTTGTTCCCGCCTCCTCTAGTAGCTTGGACGCACCTCCTCTACAATCTGATTGGTTATCTCTCTGAACCAATCATGCTTTGTTCTGGCCTGTGTAAGTAAAACTCCCATGAGCACATATAATATTGGGCCTCCTACCCAGACCAATCCAATTATATTCCAAACTGTTTAGGGCCCCTGTCGCTCAGAGACCCTTGGAATTGTCCTAATTTCCCTCGTTACTGCAGCCTGAGTGGAATAACGCAACCATGTAACTGGTATATCCTTCTTTCTAGAGACGGCTCCTTCCAACTGGAAGTCAAACTGATTAATATCCATGGTACTTTAGCCTCATTCACAGAACAGACATCTGTAGCATTATGAAGCGCGAGCCTATAATCTCTCTGCGGCTCACCTTGGGGAAGGGGCTTCTGGCAGGGGCTCAGTACTTGCAGTGCTCCTCTTCCTCTGCGAAAGCGCTGATGACGTAGCAGGCGCACACAAAGCCCAGCAGCTACCGGGATGACCAGCAGAGGGAGACAAACTCATCAGGCTCAGCCACACAGCAGACATCGCTTTTCGAAAGGCTCCTCTGACCTTTAATCTGTTAATTCCCTTCCCGTATGAAAGGATTCTCTTTGATCGCTTTGAAGTAATTCTGCCCAGAATTATGATTCTATTTTCTTATAAAGTTAAACCTTAATGATCCTGGTGACTTATCCTGGACAGAGTGACTGAGGGGGTAGGGATAGCAGGCAGCACAGGGCATAAAGCTGGGTTACAGCCTGGACACTATGCCAGTCCACCCCCGATCACACACAAGCATCCAATGGGACGTTTCAGAAATGCCAATTGCCTCACCCATAATAATTTGGTGGAAGGAAACTGGACTATATGAAGACAACCCATGCAATACAGGGAGAACACATTCATTAATACCACAAACATGTCCGTACATAATTTCTCATTCTCATTTTCTAAATGCCTTTATTTATAAAAGAGAACATCTACAGTATAGAGTGCTTGCAGACAGGTGCAGGATTAACAACAATTGATGCAGTCATTTTAAAGCAGACTAATGCGTTTGCTGGTGAAATATGCAAATAGCTAGCTAATATATTCAGGGAAATTCTGCCTAAATGCCTCTGAAAGGAACTTCATATGAGCTTCACCAGACGAGATCCTAATGCATCATGACGGAGGCTATAATTGGCGTCTCGCTCAGCGCCCGGCAGGGATCCGGGTACGAGCGGCACACGGGTCACACCGGAGAGAGAGAGAGCTGCTGTGTTGCATATTAGCCACATGGGGTCTTAACCATACAACCCCTCCTCTCTCACCCACATACACCCAGGGCTCATATCCTCAAAAACCAATCGGGGGGGCACAGGGGCAAAATCAGACACTCCAAGTGTAAACATCCACAGGGTTATTAAAATAAACAGGCTATCTGCTCACTATAAGTCCAATGTCTGAAATTGGATTAGATATAGACTGGAAGCCATCTTAAGGTACAAAGCATCTCACAGCAAGAATGGTGAGAGACAGACATGCTTATGGAGTGATCAGCCTATCTAGCTTCCTCGCAGCTTTGTACCATCTGTACTATAGTGTTTTGCACTTGTCTTGTGTTGTTTAGTTCCTTTGTAGAAAAGTATGGCTGAACGAACCAGCATTCCAAAGCCTCTATTACACATGGCCAATAAAGATCCTGAATCTGGAAGCGTGGTGGTCACCCCCCCCCCCCACCCCCACCAAAGTCAGTGTATGTGTGGGTGTGACTACTTACAGACAGGATAATACTGACGGCCGAATGCGTGACCTCTAGGTACTTGAACTCCAGCATGCAGCCAGTGATGGAGATGTAGGCGTGACCCTCAGGGGGAGGGGCCCCGGGGGGCGGGGCTTCATTACGGACACACCCAGGGCCGTTCTCGCGCCACCAGGACCGGTGCATGGAGATACCGAAAGTCATGACATCGGAGTCCTGCGAGAGGAAGAAGACTCTGGGCAAGGCCGTTCGGGACAGCGACCCCGGTCAGCTAACGGCAAAAAAGGAACAAATTCAAGCATAATCTGACAGGTAAACTTTACCCAGCATGCTTTGCTATATGTCTCTCAGCATCATGTTAAAGGATTCTGTTATGAAGCTCACCCCTGCCCCTCCCAACACACATGTACACAAACACAGAAATTTACACACTCAATAGATGTCACACGACAACAAGAAATAAAAATGCAGGACGCTTTGAAAGCGTAAAAAAAGCAGCAACGGCTAATGAGCTAATGAGCCTGATTAGCATGTGGCTCTGGCTTCGGAAAAAAAACAGAAAGTCTGGCTCGGCTCACGGCGAAGCCCCCCCCCGTTTCGTGAAGTGCGGTTTGAACGGCAGCAACAGCAAGGCCTCCCCTCTCCAAGCAGATCGCCGAAGATGGACGGGAAGTTCGCGCCACACCAAAGTCTTTCAGACACCCTTGTATAGATAGATAACAAGGGGAACGACTTCATGTCCGGGGCCCAACCCTGCAGATTATCATGATTAAAAATGAATGACAACTCTCGCTCTCTGACGGAAGCCCGCTCTGAGTGGGGGGGCGCAGATGAATAATTTAGGGGATAAACCGCGACGTTTAGGGTAGCTATTCAATCTAGGTCTTAATCGCCGCCTCTCTCTCGAAGCCACACGTGTTTCTAAACACAGCCCCTAGGCATTCATTACAATAATTAATATTAATGGTTTTTACCAAAGCTTCTGATCTAGGGTGACTTCAAGAGCTTTACTTGGCGTCTATTTATAGAGCGGGATATACACTGGAGCTGAGCGCCTTGCTCAAGGCTGTAACAGCATCTTTCCTTTAGATACCCGATAGAGAAACTCTATGCGGCTAAGCTAATTGCTTAATCACACCTGACCTGTGCAAACATGGCCTGCCAGGTCAGTCCTACTCAGTCTCCTTCTGCCCTGTAAGAGGGTAATGAATGTCAATCGGCAGTGGGTGAGAAGCCTTAGGCTCTGTGCTAGCATCTCCTGCTGTGTTCGTGCTGTGGCCGTTCGTTAAGGGCCTGGCTGATGCTGAACATCCTTCACTGAAGGTCAGTCTACTCTCACTATGCCTTAATGACCAGGCCTATGCACTCACACCAGCTGTGGACGTCGCGAGTAATAACTTAGGCAAATCTTATAAATGACAGTCGTGCTCTACGGCTATTAAGAAATTAAAGACAGACTCCGCAGCTGGGTGCTGAAACACAAAGTCACGCGGACACACAGGACGGTATTCTAGTCCCAACGCTGTCTTGCTGCAAAAAGCAAATCATATTTTCAAGATGTAAATACATATCAACAACCCACACAACTGAGATGACAAAATACAGAACAGACATTCCAAAAAATGTGTTAAAAACCCACAAATCCACAAAAAAAGGCAGCAGGATGCTAGGCTGGAATACAGTGCCATGGTTTAAATTAGCTTAGGGACATTTTGCAAAAATTCACTGGAGACCATGAAGTTCAGCCCAAAAATACCCATAACAAAAAGATATGTAGCACCTACAGGTCCATCAAGTGCCAGGGGGGCCCAGGATAACGCAGGAAACAGAAAGGGCTCATTGATATTTAACCAGGTGTTTCTTAGTAGACCTCAGGAACTAAATCCAAGACAAACATATACTGGTGTTGACAGGTCTATCGACGAACTTGCAAAGCTTCTTGCTGCGTTGTATCTGATATCCTTGGTAAGAAACACCTGTTTCTCTGTCCTTGACTGTCTGTCGCAAAACTATCAGTGTCAAAGAAATCAACCTCTTTCTATATTCACTTTCAGCTACGTAATACACTATCAGTACAATACAACTTTTTTTCAGTTAACTGTTTGTTTGGCTTTTAGGTTTTGTGTAATTTTAATATTATTATTGTTATCTAGTTTTTCTTATTTTTATGTGATTTTAATGTCAGTTATTTAAATGCACTTTGAATCGCCTTGTGTCCGAATTGTGCTATATAAATAAATCTGCCCTGCCTTTCTCCTATCTCTCGTCTGTTTAGACTTAAGACCTAGCAGCTAGGGAAGAACTACGAGAGCAAATGATAACAGTGCCTAAACCAGGATATGGTCCGATGAATTCAACACAGTTGCTATGCAAAGCACGTTACGTGACGGTGAAGCAGAAAGACACAGGTTATAAATGGTCACTCCGTCTCTTAGCTTCGTTGCTTGTGTCATGCTGTCGTCACACATGGGATCTTCCAGCTGCTGAGTAAGACCTTCCTTCACCTGATAAAACACTGACGCCCTGAGCAACACCGACCAATCCCGACCCGAGGCGTTACGAGCAGATGATGAAACAAAGTAGATCTGCTTGCCCTTCTGCTGCTTCTCAGATACTTCAGTCATGCTCACAGAGGAGGACAAAGACACTGGTGCCTTATGTTCTAGTGATGTCAGTGAGGAGCTCAGCCATCTCTGACAGTCTAGTGGTGATGCAGAGTGTTGCTGCCATTGGCGCGAAGGCTCGTTAAATCCGCCAATTCCGCGCTGGAGGTTCTGTCAAGAGTGGCTCTGATGGACCTGAAACTCACTTCTGGGCCCCCGGTGTCATGCCAACGTGACAGGAGCCAAGCAGAACTGCAGTACAGTTTCAGCAAACCTGGTCCATACCGCCTACGCAGGGCAACTTGTGATACAGGATCAGATGCAGCCATTTGCAGCCTCTGAGTAGCTTGGGTTTGTGTGATTGGTACAAATTGACCGAGATTCCTGGGTGTATGCGCTCTACTTCCGCGAGGTCTGTTTTTTTGCTTAAAGAAGTGCAATTTATCCTGTAATTTCTTACAAGCTAATTGGCCAGCGGTTCCCCTGATAGACTGCCATCATCGTAATTCTACATCGCACACATGCCACAGCAATTTCCCCTATGAAATCCCAGCCTACTCCTGCCTTAGGGTTCGCTAGCTCTGCCGAATCCCGGTGACGGGGGTAGGGAGCTCTCATCCGCGTTTAGCTGCTCAACATTACCCACTAAACCCGGTGAAAAATCCCTTATTACAACGATAATCCTCCGTTCAAATTACAAAAAGTCACAGATAAACTACTTTAGGAGTGTTGGCGTTAAATTTTAAAGTTTCTCATTAATTATTCCTTCACAGATACTTTGTGGAAAATTAATATTAATGATGTATTCTGCATATAGGAATGCCTTAAAAGGCCTGTGTACTGCCTTCAGTTTTATATGTCATCTGTGATTGATAACACTACGATAAGTTGCTAGCATGCTAGCAAAGCTAGGAAACTGGTTCTCGGCATTGAAAGAGAGAGTATGCCCTCATTTAAATGCTAATTCGAGCCATTTAGTTTCCTGTGTGAGAAGAGGATGATGAGAGAACACTGTCTTTACGATTCATCAAGGCACCAGCACAATCAGGCATGTCTGGGTAATTATTTTTTCCCCCTCTTATTTCCAAGGCTTTATCTTTGATTTGGATACTGGGGGGGGGGGGGGGGTATAAAAATCATACTAAATCCGTGACCATGTGGCAGTGTCATGGCAGAAAGGCTGATGGTGAAGGATGGGCTGCTTGGAATGTTATTAGCACACTGTGTATGTGAACGAGCAGCAACATTAGCTGCATATAGTAAAGCCCGCCAACATTATCCGGCCAGACTATACCTTGGTAAGGCCGCCTACTTCAAGGTAGAAACAGATGACGAACACGTTCCAGATGATCCAAACAGCAGCCCAGATGGAATACTAGATGGAGAAAGAAGAAAAACAAAAACAACTGTCATATCAAGGCTGGAAACGTTTCTCAGTTTTGCTGCCAGTGCTCGAGCACTCTGCGTCGCGGTGGTTAATTGCCGATACTCAGATGCTTGAAAGAGGCCCCTGGTGAAAGCTTGTGTGACGGCGGATGGCAGACAGGTGGATCTGAAGAGCGCAAAAACTAATGAAGGCCCTGGCTCTCAGAGAGAATCGGAACATTTCCCAGAATCCTCAAGAGATTTCGAATTTAACTCTAAAACCCTCTTTTTGAGTGTTTCCCTGGCAAAGGCTTCCCAAAATAAACAAAATCAAGCCAAGACACATCACAAGGAAAGGGAGATGTATTAAAATTTCAAAGGATTTTCAGGCACTGTCCTCAACTTGCTGTCTTGTTCTCTTATGCCAGATACTTTCTTTTCCTGCTGACAAAATCCATACGCAGTCTGGCCAACTCCTGTTTCTTTCCCCATGTCGAGTAGAAAAGTAAAACTTATATGGATCCCAAACTCAATTCTTCCACTCAACACCCTCACAGTGCAGAACAGTTTAATTAAGTCCATAATACCCATATCATAGGTTTGGGTCACATACAGGGGTGAACTTAAGAATTTTTGCTACTAGCCAATTGGGCCATTTCAGTAAAAAAAAAATGTAATCACACAAGATGTGTCACGGTGACGTAGTTTTGCGCAGTTGTCTCACACCTCTAGGACCAGGACTTGAGTCTCTGCCCTGGTTCCATGTGTGCAGAGTTTCTATGTTTTCCTCCAGGTAATTTCCCCCTATGGCCCAAAAGTATGCTGAGGTAAACTGGAGTTGCAGACTTATGGGCAATTTGGCATGTATGAGTGCACCCTGCGATGGGTTGGCGCCCCAACCTGGGTTGTTCCTTGCCTTGCACCCATAGCCTCTGGGATAGGCTCCAGACCCTGAGTAGGACAAGTGGTTATAGAAAGTGTAGGGATGTTCACACATAGAATTGTTCAGTTTTTATCACTAACCTTTTGTCTAAATGACATCCAACTGAATGAGAGAATATTTGAGCTACATGAGCTTCTAATGAGAGACTAACCTGTCTGTTAACCTGGCATAAAAGCGAACATGCAGTTTGCAGTTAACGACTCGTCCTACTATTGCAGACTTTACTGGCTCCAGACGTCGTCTACAGCTCAGCCTACAAAAGGAAGTGCAGAGCTGGCAAGAAGCTGAACATGAGCTCTGCTGGGAGGGTTGGGCCGGGCCAACAATGGGCTCCGAGGTGTAGCAGCCAAAAAATGTATTTATGGCACACATACATATTTAATGTATGATCAAATCCCTTTAGAAGGCAAACAGAGAAGAATAAAATACAGCTCATTGATAGAGAAAGTTTCTGCTGAGACAGGCTTTAAGGGCAAAGCCAGAAATTCCTTTTCTGAAAGTGTGGTGAGGGTGTGCACGCTCACACATGTGGGACAGAAGACTGTTTTAGGATTCAATGAGATGGATTCATCTTGAAGGTTTCACTGCTGGAGTGCAAAAAGAATGTTATTAAAAATGTAATATCAATGGAATTATATGTCTATTTCAAGGCTGAAGATAAGATTAGCGACCCTACAGTGCAATTAAGTTGGATTGTGGATAATTCTGTCATTTTAAGGTCGCATTTCCAATATTGTCGCCTGACAAAAACAGAAAAAACTAGGCCTGTCACTTTTTCGACGATATTCGAACATTCGTTTGACCACAATGTGAAAAATTCACATTCGAACAATAACTAACCCATTCGAATCTTAAAGTGCCACTGTAGGACGTAAGCGAATTAGACCGTTCGTTGTGATTTTATTGTTTACCGTCCACGGAGTACCTCAAAGATCAGGGTGAGAAAATATTTTTTAAATAATTTTGTGACGCAATACTGTTGCACTTGCTCGGTTGCTATTTGCCCAGGATAAACCTAAATAATACAGACATGTCCTATAAAATGTGCTTTAAGCATTAAGCTATGTGAGCCATTGTACACCATGTATCTTTAATATTACGTGTTTTTATACGTATTTATTAATAATTTCACTGTGTCTATTGAGAACGTTAAGTGAACACACAAACACTTAAATATATTACAAGCACTGAAAGATAATGCAGCCGGAAAAACTACATATAATATCAAGCTTACCGCGGTTTTGGAGTTAAGGTTTAAACTCGAACCCACTTTCTGGAATATTTCAGCATAGATCCACATGTCCCCAGATACGTCAGCAAGCGAGAATACCAGGGAGGTGTAACCGAAAGTGGGTTCAGGTGTAAACCTTAATGATAACGCACGGTAAAGTTAGGCTTTATATTCAGTTTTCTTTCAACAAAAGCAAGCAACACCCCTTGGGTTTCTAGATTCCTTTAGAGCGAGTTTTAAATAATATTTCATTGTTTGTGTGTGCACTTCACCTTCAATAGCACAGGTGTCTTGTTTACTATCACTGGCGGTGAATGGACACAGTGCAATTATTAATAAATATGTAGGGTGAGTTCAGCAAAAGTGGGACATCAGGTAAAGTGGGACATTTAAGCTTCGTCCTAAATGTTACTTAAAAAAATCTCTTTTGTTTGCTTTTTTCTTTAGTTGCTGTTCCACTTTTACTGAAGGTGCTAGTAAAAGTGAGACAGTAGTTTTCATACTTCTCGGGTAAAATGAGACACATTTTTACATGTAAATAATGTAGATCGGGGGTACCATACTCGTCGATCGTGATCGATCAGTGTTTCTAGGTAGATTGCGATACGATAAAAGGATAATACTGTATTTCATTGGTGGCGAACCGGTCAATCGCGATCGGCCGAAAATACGAAGGGAACACCGGCCCCCGCCCAAAAGTCGGCAAAATATACCAACAAATGTTTCATGGAGATTTAAAGATACTCACGAAGTGAAAAAGAAAACAATTGCTTATTTGAAGTAGTTGGATCTTGTGAACAAAATATTACAATGAACGTATTTATGGATTGTTTTCTTGGTCAATAAAATATTGCTTTGTCCAATTAAAGTATATGTTGCCTCTATACAAAAAAACACTGTCCCACTTTTGCAGAAGAACTGTCCCACTTTACCCGAACAACTCATTAAGAAATGAGAGGTGCCTCTCTATGTTTTATCTCATTTAAATATTACATAGATTGTTTAAATGTCCACACAAATCTTTTTAAAGAGACATGCAGCTAATAGAAAAAAATATTAGTTTAAGTAAATGGCTTTCATGAGATTTTTCTAAATCATTTACCACTCACTTTTGTATAGTTCACCCTATAAAACCACATATATTAAAGTTACACGTGTGCATTGTCCCCCATAGTTTAATGCTTAAAGCATACTTATCATGTCTGTATCGTTTATATTTATACTTATTAGTCCATTAATTCTATGTTTTTAGTTTAAACGGACACAGTACAGTGATTATTAGTAATGCAAAAGTATTGCGTGGGAAGGCAGAACTATTTCAAAAATATAAGTATGAATACTTATTGTGCAAGGCTGTGGGGGTCCAGAGCCGTGTTCCGGAAGCTATGGGCGCAAAGCAGGAAATATGGCACTCAAATAAGCAAAAATACAAACAAAATTTAAGCACTAATTACCTGCCAATTCTTTCTTTGTAACCAAAACTTTTTTAAAAAACAACTTCATTGGTACTTCTTAGCAATAAAAAGCCAATTTTTCTTGGTTGTTACTGCATTTTAATAGAGGCTTTATTTGCTTATGTAATTTATACACTGTGTGCAGAATTATTAGGCAATCAGAAACTATTTCCAAACATATTTTATAGCAAAAGTTGGGCAGACTCTGAAGTTTTCTTTTGCTCCAAGTGAATGTATTTAGATAGAAACTTTCACAAACTAGACTTTCACAAACAAAAATAAAAGAAGAACACTTGATTTTCAGTGTGCAGAATTATTAGGCAATCGGAAACTAACTGGATTTTCTCACTTCACCATCAACAGAAATAATAATAAAATTGTCTTATTCAGTCTATATAAGGAATAACAAACTT
>JAODLD010000088.1:13437978-13454209 GCA_026781065.1 Mormyrops boulengeri | reverse complement strand
TCTAACCTCCCCCCCACCCCTCCATATCTTTCCCCACCCCCCCCTATACCCCGCCCCCCTGCCCCCTCCCCCCCCCCCCCCCGCGGCCGGCCCCGGCCCCTGTTAAGAGTTAAGAGTTGTTCAGAGTTTAGTACAGATGCTCCCCAGGTTACGATATTTCAACTTTACGACGTTTTTCACTTTCGGTACATAATTCAATAAATTCTATGAGATATTCAAGACCTTATCATAAAGTCGGCTTTGTGTTAATGATTTTGTCCAACTGTGCTAATGTAAGAGTTCTAAGCATGTTTCTAAGGCAGGCTAGGCTATGGTGTTTGTACTGTATGAAGATACATTTTCGCCTTATGGTGGGGTTGCATTCCGATAAACTTATTGTAACCTTGGGAGAGACTGTATTCTGCATTAGCACTATTGGGTTCAAGAAGGACGACGAAGATGTGGAAATGTGACTTCTGTCACGGAGGCAGTGGAGGAGGTGAGACAGGCAGTGATGCTCTGCAGGCTAATATGAGAAAACAGGTGTTGAGGTTGAGGTTCACACAGTCACAGTGCCCCTAATGGGGAGGATCTGTAACAGCGACCCAGTTGTTTTCAGCTGAAGAGATGGCTGGTCTTTCACACTGTAGCATATGACGCCCCCCTCCCCTCCCCCACTAAACAATGTTTTCATACTTCTTCTGATGGATGATCTGATATAAACTAAACAAATAAAACATGTCAGAAAGCAAAAAGAGATACTTAAATGTACAGAAGAATCGTGACCTGAAAACTTGGACCTACTGCCAAGAACTTGGAGCCCGAGAGCAGCACTAAAACAGAATGATAAACACAGGCACAGAACCCTAGGGTTCTACTCATTGCTAGTGAACGGCATGTCGGGAGAACAGTCAGTACGGGGAAGGACCCTGGAGGAACTCTAAGGTTGCACTGGGTGTTAGAAAACAGTTCCACTTCACAGCGTCAGACCGAAAAAGGTCAAGTTTCTGTGCACACTGTTTTACAGCCACGCAACCAATCTTTGCTTTCTGTGTGGGTCATGTGGGCCCAAAATGTGATAAAAGCCTGTAGACATGAATGGATGGTCCCCACAAAGATGAATACAAACATGTGTGCGTGTGTCCAGAATGAAAGATCGCATCTGTTTCTTGACATCTGCCATGCACACAATTCCATGAAGGACACTGTCTGACCATCCCAGCAGATCATGTGCGACCCCAACCAGGATAACACATTGGCTCACGTTGTGTTACATTTTCTGTCCTATGCTTCCCCCAGTCGTCTGTTCCAAAGCATCAGTAATAACAGCACATCTCTCCCCGAAACACTGGGGCAACCCGCCCAAGCTGGCTGTCAGGAACATTCCGGACCTGGCGGAGACTAGCGGCTCACACGTGAGCCCTAGACGTACGCGGCGGCGGCAGGATCCTCGCAGATCAGACGAGCCGGAAGCCCTGTCAGGCGGCTCGGAAAGAGTCTCAGAAGAAGCCCCATCAGGAGGACAGGAACACCCTATCTCTCCGACTCCAGCATGAATAAATGAACAAAAGAATAAACAAGATCAAAACGAGACTCAGCGCTACACAGCAGCTGACAGAAGCACCTCCTTTGCTTGCATAAACTCACCCTCCCGCCAGGCAGGCCTAAGCAAACGCAGAAACCCTAGCCCCCCATTTTAGCTAACAGGGAGGTGTCGCCTACACTTGGAAATCTCTGCCGTCTTTGAGCCAACAGCCCTGGGAGCAGATGGCTCAGTTTTACGCTAAGGGTTGCAGACACCGCAACGGCTGTGGATGAGGGGGGTGGCGAGTGGCTCAGTCTCTCTGCCGATGGTCAGAACATCGCTAGTTCGAGCCCTGGGCTCGGCAGAACAGTCACATATCCGTGGGCCCTTGAGCAAGGCCCTTAACCCCCAGCACTAGGGGGCGCTGCATGCTGACTGCTACTCCCATGCTACAGAGAGCATTATAACGTCAGCAAAAGAGATGCATTCTGTCGTACAATTGGCAAAGAGATCATTGCTTTTGTTTTTTTGCACGTTTGTCTCTCGATACATTCGAATTCAAGGCCATGGAAGGAAATTGTCCAGCTCCCCACCTATCCCAGATAAAGGTGTGGCGATTATCCTCTCAAGCAAATGATCCTCACAAAAGATTTGGCTAAACACAAGGCCTGGACACTAGAAACATCTGCGCTGAGGGAGCAGCTGCCGCACTGAAGCGTGTCACAGAGGCATGTTTCTGAAATAAAACAAAACAGCGACAGTAAATTTATCCCTGTAGAGAAACTGTAGTTTTTTCCCCCATTTTGCTCTTCCTGAGAGACACAACCATGGATTTCTATACCGGTTACAGCCAGGTTTGGGTTCAGAGCACAAGGTTAGCCAAGGTCCCTGTACCAGCTGGACTAAAGGGCCGTATCCAAGGGCCCAACGACGATGTGATTATCCTGCTAGACACAAGATTAAAACCTATGCCCTTCCACACACAGGTGTACCTCCCTAACCCACTGACCCACACACCACCCAAAAAAATCACATGACCCCAGCGCTTATATTACATATCAAACACAGCTGCCAAGTGATGCGTAATCGGTATAACAGACAGGAAGGGTGAACGATTCTTTCCATAAATGTGTAGACATGTGAGCTGCAAATATCAGCACACTTCTACTGCCATTGCAAAACCCCATGACCTGCATATAGCCCAAGATCAGAGCGTCCCTCCCGTGCTGTTCTCCGTTATGTATGTATCATCTCCAAGACATGTGAAATTGATCCGTTTTCAATTAAGCTACATATTTAATCCAGTCATATGCTAATCTTAGCGCAATATTTGTATCTCAATAATTTCAATGACTTCCCAGGAAAATACATAGTTGGCAATCTTCAAGGATTCTCTAAGAACTCAAAGTGTTTGCATTAAATCTAAAGTTTAAGAACTGCAGCAAGCTGAAGTTAATATAGACTCTGCATCTCTGTATGCATCTCTGTATGCATGTGGATGCTGTGTCAGTGCAGGGGAAAAAAATAACATGAAAGAAACGTTACTGAGAAAAAGGCAAAGGACTTAAACAAGGCGAGACTCATAAAAACAAAGCCGCTCTAGAAATCAGTGTACTTTGAAGTTGAGCAAATTACTCAGTAGCGCAACCCAGTAGAGGCCGGGGACTCAATCTCAGCTCGAGCATCCTATCCATCAAATCCCAGCCACAGCTGTTAGCAAACGGTGTCCCGGAAGAGGAGAACAATAATGTCACGCGCTCACCATCTCATGTCAATTTGCTTTCCAAATGCATTCGCCTGTTCCGCTCAGACGCTATGCTGGACATCAGTAAATACAGTCCCAGGACTGTAGCAGGTAATAAGTGGTTCACCACAGGATCAATACTACTAAATATGTTTCCATTTCTCCGTAATTATCCGGAAGCCCTAAGCTGACCTTTTTCCCCTTTGTAGGCCAGCGGGAGCACCAAGAATTAGTCCAACAAAGCAAAGGGCGTACAAGAACCTGGTACCTAATCAGCTTTTGACCTACGGTGTGAATTCAACAACTTGGGTCAAGTCCAAGTCACGATTAATCTGGACACACTGACACAGGCGTTTATATTTTATCGATACGTAGATTATATAACATGAGGATTTCTACTCTGAATCTGGAATGTTAGAAACACTCATTTGTGTACATACATATTCAACAGATTTCGAGAAGCATTTTGGGGCTTTAGGGAAGTTTCACAAGGCACTCATCTGCATGGCTTGTGAAAGCAGACTTGTTTTTCGCAGGGAAAAAAGAGCAGACTTATGGAATTATAAAACCCCAACTATCAACTTGGGGGGAATAAATCTCAGGAATTAACAACCTCATCTCTGTTATCGGGGCAGGCAGCCTTCCTGGCTGGATCTGCTAAGCCCCAGACAGCTCTGCTATTCACCCGATCCTTTGTGGCAACTTTCTCCTTTTATAACTTCTGCCGTAATTGCAAAAAATGCCTACCCACAATCCCCTTGCGTATCAGCAAAGGATGTCAGAGGACACACCTGCTTCAGTGTATCTGCTAGTCATGACTAGAGCCAAAGAATCATTCGTTCACATCTTTTCCTGTCAAATTTTATGCATCCTGAAGATGTTCCGTGTTTTTCTTCACTTGTAGTTTTGATAGTCTGAAGCACAGTCTGAGGTACAATATTAGTGGTCTATGTGTAAAAAAGAAATTCATATTCAATAACCCAACACCATTATACTAAATGAGCATTAGGACTGTAAACAAGGATGTAGCCAACAGATAAAAGCAACTTTTTCCTGCCTCAAGAAGTCACGATGAACGAAAAAAAAGGACTTTGGAATTATGAAACAAACATAAAGGATCAGATCACAATGACTCCAGGCGATCACTAATATCAATGTTAACTCAGAATGTGTGTGGCTCAGCTCACGGCAGCAAGAGGCTAAGAATGCAAGGCGTGAACCTGAAGTATCATGCACTGCCAAACTTTGATCTGCGATCAAACGCCGTCCTGGCTCCACTGCAGTTACCCGTGCCAGTTCAGCCTCTACCCTTGCTGCTAATCCTCTTCCAAATACCTATCGGTTATACTTTTTGCAGTCATTTTCAGAGAATAAGTCAAATATGTAATCTTGGGTGAAAGCACATACTTTACTATAAACAAAACATGGACAATGCATATCAAGACCAAAACTGCTCTTATTGTGTGCATGATATGAGGACAGCAAGTGCCTAATGCCCTGTGCCTTACCGGACAGACCACGATCTACGGTGTCCAGTCCTGGATATGCTGCTAACAGACAGAGCTGGATGACTTGATGATTAGTGGCTGAAGGAGCCAGGTGTCTAAACAAAGGGACGTACGGAAAATCACGAATAACGTCAGCGGATGCATGCTGAAACGCCATTAGCACAGGCAAATATGATTTCACTGGCGGGCCTCACGTGATTCAGGGGTTGGCCCAGGATGCACAACCACAATTACGGTACACAGATCCTTTCATCTCGCTGCCACTAACACTTTTAATTGGATTTTAGTTGTCCAGCAGCATGTTAGAGATTTCTGAGGCAAAGCGTCAGACAAGCGTCCGTAAATCATCCCACATTCAGACAGGGCACATCTGCCTCAATCGTAGAGATGTGTGGCGACAGCGCTACCCACTGAACTAGCACCGCCTGTAGCCTAGCCACGTGTTGCGCTAAATATGCCCTCTTATTCAGCTCCAGACTGACAATTCTCACGTATTCGTTAAGGACTTTGTTCAGTGCAATCGTTACGAATCGGGCAATCAAAGGCTTGTTCTCCTGGCACACTCGATGCTACCAGGGGGTCGGGGATAAACACGGCGAGTAGCTCTCTTTAGGTCTCCAACTAATAGATCTGCAGCTGATTGAAGAGCAGGAGGGACTGATTATTCTCGAACTCAAGTTGCCGCAGCTGGAGAGCCACCAGCCACCAGAGAAGCGCGTCCCTGCGGTTGGAGGGGCCGATATCGTGGCTCCGAGAGAGTATGGTGTTAAAGCAATGAGGACCCACGTGGAGTTCAAATTACACGTGGAAAAAAAAACCTCTTATGTCCAAATCATAAATATGTGAGATATCCAGTTGCTCTTCTCTGAAATTGTATAACGTAGATATGGCAACAGATAAAAGTCAATGCAAAGATCACACAACCATGAGACTCACAGTTTGACATCTTGTTGCTGAACACCTGTTAAATACACTAGAAAAATGAAGAAGCATAACACTGATTTAGCCAGTTATTCTACCTATCGTGTTGACTTTTATATTTAGGAAGCCCAAGTTTTCCGTTTACGCCAAGCAATTTCACCCAGTGGCAACTGTATCTTGGTGCTTAACCAAGCTTACACCTGTGCTCACTTGTTTCTGTTCTCAGAACGAGCGAAAGCCTTTGTGGTCTGGGAGCACTGATCGCTTTAAAGGATTCAAACACACCGCATCTGTTAGGAATGCCCTAGGCTACACTTTTTCTGCGATTAAAGAGATTAAAACTCAAAGCTTCTTCAGATGTAATAGGTAAAGTGAGGTATCGCACACATCATAACTCATTTGATATTTCATATCTGACTGTCACTCACTTGTTTGATATTCAGGAGCACAGCCCACAGCAAACACTGACAGACACTGATAAAACGACTAAACGAAACCGGACAGTCCTACAAGCCCCCAGAGGTCATTTTGGTTTTGCTCCCCCTGAAACTTCATAACCAAGTAAAACTGTTATAGTTGGCGCCAAAATCTTCACAGGAAATGAATGTGTATGCGCAGTTTTCTATTAAGCAAGAATAAGAATTATAACCTGGACTAGGGCATAATTGACTATAGATAAACAAAGCCAAAATGGCCTTTTCTTGCATGAATCCACCTGACAAACGCTGGATTTTAATTCACAATGGACATAATGGCAGATAACAAGGTGCTGTGCAAAAACTATAGGACATTTCGCTTCTGGATAATAATGTACCGTTCAAGCTATCACCGGCTGCCACATCAAAACAGTCCACCTGAAGGCAGTCTGCAGTCTTTGTGATTTGTCCTGGTACAGCTCGACAGCAAGGAAGAAAAAAAACAACAAAAAGCATATGATAGTTATAAATAGGTTTTACAGAACGGCTCGCAGAAAGGCTTTCTGTCAGAATTAATGTAAGTTCTCATATTTCTGTGACTATTTCATACCGTGCAGCTGTATAACTATAAGGATCAGAAGAAAGGCTTCACCCTGCTTCCTACACATGCAAACAAAGCTCATATAAACCAGATACAGTCAGGGGTGAGCTATGCACTTGGTGAGCTGATGGTGATGTCAGGCTCTTCATCTGAAAAACCATCCACATCCCATTGTAAGCCATTATCTGGATAGATCAATCATCACTAATCTGCACCATTTCACTAATATGCAGGTGGCTACATGCTAGCAAGGACAAGTCAATCTGCAAAGATTCAATTCAATTCGATTTATTTTTGTACAGCACCTTTCACAAGAGAGTTGTACTTTACATGAGTATGTTTTAATAGATTCCTGCAAGACAAAGAAATTAAAATATATATTAAAAAAGATTCTTCTAGATTATGACCCTACAAAGATATATTTGACTTATATGCACGTCCTTATGTGTGATTGTGCTCTGCAATGGGTTGGGGCCCCATCCTGGATTGTTCCCCGCCTTGTGCCCCTTGCACTCTCCTCAGTGTCACTATTAATTGATTGGTGGTTTACAAGAATTTACAGCAAGTTTGAATGCAGCCCCAGCTGTGTGTGGAGTTCGCTTATGCCCCATGCAAGTGCTGCATTGCTATGTTTTCCATCCCACTATCCAAAGTCATGAAATCTTACAGTGTGCTTTGCATGTGCCCTGCAATAGACGGGATGCCGGTGGTCTCTAGACATGACACAGTACAGGAGTGACTAGTCGGCAAAGACATGTTTATTACATATTGCATAAAAGAATAAAATTTGGAAGTACTTTGTTCGTTCTGTGTGGCTCTCCACTGGACCGTTAGTATGGCCAGACGGACCATAATATATAGCAGATGACAGGAAACCTCACGGTACACATCATTTGCTTATCCGGCCCGTGGTCTGTACGGTTGACCTTAAAGTTCACGTCTCGGTGCTGCTCAGGCTCCAGAAAATAAAGTTCCTCGGAGCTACTAAGCTGCCTAACCTAATACCGACATGCGATCGTCGTAAATCGTGGTCTATTAGTCTTCTAAACTGGATTATTTTGGTGTCTCAGGTTACATGCGAGCCTACAGACGCTCGTAAAATCGGAAAGAAATCGAAGCTGTAGCCCCGTCTGCCCGCTCCAATTCCAGCGCCTCCAAATAACGGGCAAGCAGTCCGCTAAACCATCGGGTTTTAACAGTGAAAAATAAACCGGGGAAACTTCAGTCGTCGGTCATAGCACGTTACCCCATTTCAACCATACAATGCGTTATTCACATATCTGTACAAATGGTAATAATCCACAGCGGCATAGTAAATGAATGCGGTTTACGCTACAATTGGGAAAAAAGTCTTCAAGTATTACATATATAGCCATCTCATGCAGTGTATATAAATAACCTAATGTACTATATGTAAATGCACTAAATTTCGTTGTGCATCTTTGCACAAAAGACATTCTATTCCAAATCATCTCAAATTGTTCTAAATCGTAATACTCCCGCTAGAGTGAACGCTGATGTTGAATTGAATCACCAGTTTCTCCATAGTGTTACTGAACTACACGCGCCTACACCATCAACTCTTTGAAGCGGTGCACGCGTCGTGCTGGACAAAAGGATATACTAGATGTAGCACACATAATGTAGCACACATCCCTGCCATGCACATACTCACCAGCTGTAAAGTGCAGAGAAAGACCATCATGCATCGACCGCTACAGCAGCCCATGCTTGAGCCCCAAATTATACAGAAAGCGTTTAGTGAAAGAGCGGTGGATGGCACCGAGGAGCCGCTGTAGCCAGTATGACCGCCGATCTAGAAGTAACAATGCACATTTAGAGAACGGTCCATGGAGATGAGTCGGATCAGATCCAGAAGTTGAAAACGTCCCCACAAAGTCATTTTACAGTATGAAACCGCTAATCGATTTTCTTTATGTGCATGAGTAAAAACATCTTGCATGTATGTAGTTTCCCAAAATCTATCTTTTGGAGATTTTAAGCCCTCTTCTCGCACAAACTTCAGCAGCCTGTGATGGGGATTCGGAGAGCGCGCCGTGGGCGTGGCCGTGACCGTGGCCGTGGGCGTGACGCGACTGTGGGCGGGGCTGCATTCCCGCACATCTGGAAACGGTGTATTTCATTCAACATTTTAACATTTCTATACACGACGAGTGAATTGTTTGCTCGTCCACTACTGTAAAATATCATTTGCACATACGGGTAAACTTGTCGACGACTCGTGTAACTTGAGTAAAAACTTAAAATCCCGACAACTTTCGCGGTTGGATTTTGCCAGGAAATGACAGGTGTCTTACGTGCATTGCTGACTGAAATGGAAAGCGTGGGAATTAAAACATTAAGTCTTCACGAACACTTACAAAGACGGGATATGACGTACAACGACAGGAATACAGTGGTTTCCTCTCTTTTCTTTTTCTAAGTCGCCCTCTGGTGGTAAGAACATCCGAAAACCCGACAACGTTTTACAATATTACCGATTTTTGGGGGGAACAAAGTTCGCTCGATTACCATTGGTGTGCCAATATGAGTTATTTTGTTGTTTTACCATCAGTTTAAACATTGTTCTGTCACTGAAAGAGGCTCAGTGGGTAGGGCTTTTGTGTCAGTAATCCTAGTTAATAGTCTTCAAAATATGCATGACCTCTGACACTAGACGTCAGATAATTCCAGCATTGTACCTCCCTGCTGATCACACTCCAAGGACAGTGATAGTCACACCCGTCCTTCATCGAATCAGTGCCCTTTGCTCCTTTGTTAACCCTTAATGGGGTCCCAGAGTGATAGCAAATCTCCAAAGGGTGCACCGGTGAAAATATTAACAAGAATGTTTCCAATAATCTATAGGCTAAATGTAAGGGTTCGTTTTATCTGGGAATGAGTTTCATTGTTATAATTGTTCCTTCAACGTCATGTTTCTTCTTCCTAATGGATTTGGAGGTTAATCATGTTAACCCGAATGACGCATATAACATTTAATGCACATATATGTGATGCCCGCAAGTAGCGGACTGAGGGCTTCTGGGTGAAAGGTCAAAGACAATCCAAAGTACAATTAAACACCAATGACAAACACGATAAAAACCAAATCACATGAATGATGTGAAACCAGCGTATTTAAACCAATATTCATAGTGCTTTAACTACTTTCTAGAATTCCGACTGTACTATTACTGTAGATAACTTCATGAGTAATGTTATACAGGCATTGCTATCTAATGTAATTGCCATGAACTGCGTTCATGTTTTATTTTTCAACATGGTATAATATTCTACAGTTGTATTGCACGGTTAAGTGTAATGTGAAGAAGTAAGGATACCTCCCGCAATGAGTATTCCATCTTTATGCTTCATACTGTGCACATGTATTATTATTATTGTAATTATTATTATTTTTAGTAGTATTATTATGATGTAACCAGTCCAACCCGCTCTCGCGAGGACTGGGCACTTCCATGTTGCCACGTTCCAATACTTGCAAACACTGCAGGCGCAAGGCGGTTCTAACCTGCGGGTATCCACACGATTGAATCAGACAATCACTGCTGCATCGCGATTGGCTAAAATAACAGTCTTCCCCGCCCCTAAATCATAAAGTGGCTTTGGATTGGTGAAATTCAACATCACTCAAAAGTCAACGGGTTGCTATGGGCTTCAGTCTCAGAGCATAAGGATTTGATTTTAGTAGGATACTATACTTTAGTGTAGCAATTTAGGAATTGTGGATCGAGCAAATAGATTCTTTTAAATAATATTTAGAGTTGATCGCAATGACTTCGAAGAAAAATGCCAAAGGACACCCGAAAAAAGGTTCGTTGCACTTTTATTATAGTGATGCGCAGCCCTTTTACAGTAGTACCAACGGCGTATGAAATTTTTGTTTTTATTAAGACAGAATGTTTATTGATGGTAAACTATATTACACAAAAATAGTTCGCAAATAACACCGACATATAGTGTCATCTGAATTTACCTTATACTGCGAAATGTAATACTTAAAAACTTTTAAAGTGGTTATGCACACTTGCAATATATTACAAGTGATTGAATTTAAAAGCAGACGAATTCGATGGTTTTTGAAACATTGTATTGTATTAAATCGGGCAGTTGATGAATGTAGCGTTGCAAAAATTTTCTGCGCAGATTTTTCATAACAGCTTCAGGTAACTTAAGGATAACATAAAACTGGGGGATCCGTGCCACACGTAAGCAGTATACTTATCTTAAACATCGCAAATGTTTATTGTAAGCGGGGGAAAACGTTTTCTGAATGTCTCCTATCCAGGGGGAGAGGTGGCCGCGGATCCCTTTTTCCACGATGATTTCCTCAGTGCTCACGTGTCGATAAAGGGATCGTGTGGGTGGGGTTACACGTGGCTTTTACGTTCCCTGTCTAAACCCAGGACCCCTGCTGAAAATCCGTCTTTCAATATCCATTTTTGGTCGCTGCACACGGGATCACAGTCCTATCACCAGTTGCTAACGAGCTTTAATATTCTTTAAAAAGTTTAATATGGCGATGCAATAGTGACCTAGTATTTAAAATAATCTAATTACATTAAACTGCATTAATATATTGTTGGCTGAAATACACATTCACCAACTTAAAAGTGACGTGTCCTTACGCAAAATTCGTCCCCCACAGGCAGAAATTTCTAAAACTCACTTGTTATAATTACGTACCTCGACTTTTCGCAGAACTTATGATCATACTTATTCGGTCGTGCCAGGTTAATTATTGCTTAATATTCAGTGATGCAAACGCTCTAATGACAGTAGTCTGATCCAAATGTTCATCAAAAACTCCTTTAAGACGCACGTTAGATGTTTCAAAAATTGTCCTGCAGGTGAGATAAAGACATCCATAATTTATTTTTTTTTGTGTGCGTCCAGCGCCCACAACGGACCCTTGTAGCTTTTAAGCAGGTATTATAAGTAGTTTTGCACCTCCAGCGACGGCTAAATGAGGATAATTTTCTGGTAGATTTGCTTGCATATTTGGCACATTCATTCTGCTTATACGTTATTTGCTAACAGTATTGCCAACGAAGCCAATAAAACAATGTTTGCAATTAATTGCAAAAAAAAGCAGTGACCTCATTGGCAGCTGGAGATAAACAGGAATCCTGCCTTTCAAAAATAAACATTTCTCATACCTTTCTCTCACTTTTGGGAGTCCCTACAAAGGCGTGTTGGTCTTCATGTTCTCTTGCATATTCTTTTACATATTCAGCTCTTTGATAACCTTTTGAGAAGGTAACCTTCCTGCTCCAAGGCTGGACAACAAAAAATAAACCCAGGTAAAGATGCTATCGCTTTGTTATTGGGTGCTTTTTTTTGGTGATCCACCCAAAGTTCCTCTGGCATGAACTGTGGGTTTTGTGATAAGCGCCGGGCTTGCCTGCATGGACCTGTGTAACGTCTTGTGCAGCTGCATGGTTTTGAGATGGTTACAGAAGTTAGCACAGCATAACAAATGAATATTGCTATACTCTGATGATACTCTCATTAACCCTAAAGGAACCACTAGAGTAACCAATGTGAGTTAGTTATGCCAGGCAGTAAATGGACAATGTGAGTTAAAGCAGTCTGCAAATGGAGACCGCACAACAATATTCCCCAGTGTGGACAGCGAGGCCTCTGCTCTCCCATGTCTATGAATAAGGACTGTATCTGTGATCATAAATAGCACAAAGGGAAATTTCCCGTCATTAATGTCATACTGGAACCGCTTCAGCAAACATCCTGCTAGACATTTTGCTTGTCTCTAAAGTAAAAGTCTATGCTAGGCTAACAGAGAAGGTGTTAGTTCCTGAGGTGTCTCCACCTTCTCCCGCGATCATCTTCTTGGCCTAGTATTAGCTGATTTCGTTTGTCCATTTCCTACCTCACAGAGAACCATGGGAGCTTTTGTCTGCAACCAGTGGACCCGTTTGATCAATATTAGGCATTATTTTTGTTTTGTTTTTACTTTTCTTTTTGGTTTCTTGAAGGATCACAACTGCAATGTGGGACTGTTCCTGTAGTTCCATGTTTTTGTGCCTCTGGTATCAGGATTTTAGTGTTTTGTCCTTTTTTAAAAACTTTTACGCTGCATTAGCTAATGTGCTCACAAAACTCTTGTCTTGCTCTGTTTGCGAATGCAATTGAAATCATACACCCAAAATATTTAAACTCCAATAGATGGGTGTGCTTACACACTCTGTCGGCTGGGAGTGTCAGGAGTGAAAGATCATTCCAGCTGAAATATTTGCAAGCAGGAGGTGTTTAAGTGTCATTAAGTGCAAGTAAAGTGTGGGATGAGCACGCTGACTGAGAGTACGACCTGTTGCGTGTGTCATCGGGTCATTTTACAGGAACTGGAACAGCCTGTTTGATGGTACGAATGCAGGCTGTGGATTGGGCGTGTGCTGAGAAGGTATGGATGTTCACCTTCTTGCATGCCCTTGGGTGCGGCTTAGAGAACCCAAGACGTTTTTGAAACCTGAGAGGCTGTGCCACCTCGGATTTTAGTGGAGCTGGGAGTGAGTCGATCTGACAGAGGGCTTTAAGTTATACAGTTTATGGGAGTCGGCCATTTTGGGCTGTGGTTGCTGAGGACAGTCGTCGGTGAGACCCATGTGTGAAACGCCACAGCGCATTCATCATGGCGCAGAAGCTTAAATAATATAATACTTGAGAAATGCGTCTTCCTATCCTGTTGTACGCCTAATAAATAGCCTACAGGCCTTGGTTGCATAACATAGTTGGTTGTAGTTTTAGGCTGTTTTGAGAAGTGGTGTCCATACATAGCTGAAGACACTTTTAAGGGCAGACCATGTATGGAGTCAAGGGTGCAGGAGATGCCAGCCAAGTAGCTGAACGCTTGCCCAGACGTATCAGCTGATAAAAAAGCTAAGCAGAAGGGGAACCGCTGCCTTTCAGAATCCCGCTCTTGTTGATCAGTCCACCTGGCCATGTCCGGATCAATGGCCTCCCCCCCTTTTCCGTTGCCGGTGTATAAGGCTAATCCCCAAGCTGGATTTTAGCTCGTCTCAGGTCACTGCACTTTTACCGCGCTGTTTGGGGTGGGTAGCTCGAGCATGGCCACTCCATATGAGTGCTGAAACTCATCTGCTTGCCCACGGGGCCGATCTAAAAATAACGTCCTCCCCCAGGCTGGGCAGACGGGTATCGGGTTTTAGCTGAGTTAGCTGTCCAGGAGACAGCAGCAGTGGTACTCGGTAGTTTGGGGCAAGAAAGACCAAAAACGAATTTCTGCAGCTCTCTTCGGTTCCTGCATGACGTGCAGGAATGGGGGACCTGAAGGAGGACCTGAAGATGATGGCTGACGAAGGAGGTAGGCCGATAAGGGAGGTAGATGCCCCTGGTTTCCTGAGAAATGTCTTCTGTCGACGGCCCGGTAGCATCTGGAACGCTTGTTAACACTTTTTGGAGATCTGCAGGCACGTGTTTGCACACCCTGGGAGATGATAATCCAGGAATTTGTTTGTTTACACATTGTTTTAAAGCGGACCAGCAAGGCTCCCAACAAGGAAGCTGTTTTTTTTAAGGCACTGAGTGGAGTATAAATGCGGTATGCCTAAAATCGCAGTTGGCATTTTCCATTTTAAAACATGGAATAAATACTTTGCCGTGTTAAAAAGGGACTTTGGACTTTCTGCTCAATATCACACAGCAAATGGATTATCCGCTTCTGTACATGCGGGCTTGTTATTTTTTACATTATGATTCTTCAAAGAACATGCCTGTAATTGAAATAACCAACTCGTAGCCCTAAATGTTAATTTGTTATTCTCCAGAAGAACATGAGCAAAATTGAGCAAGCAGATGAAAAGTTCTTCCACATGATTCCCCCCCCGACAAATGCATTTTAAACAGTAGTGTTAAAAGGAGTAAAATCCTTTCCAGTAAGGGGTCAGAAAACTTTGCTTTTGTTCATTTAGCTGTATGGTCCTTTACGGTATAGAGAACATCTTTTAATGGGTCGAGTTAGATGTTTGTGTTTTTCTTTTTGCTCTGCGCTTTTGAGTTTTGCAGGATGTATTTCTATACTCGCACTTAAGGATGAGCCAGTCAGACAGGCAGCTAATGACCCCTGTAGTTATCTAATGACTGTGAGGCTGAACTGGAGGCAGCCAAAACATCTCCTTCTCTGTGTGGACCAGACATACTGTGATTAAGATGGTGTACAGAAGGATTGAATGATGAAATATATGCTTTGACCAGCTGTGCGTGGAGTGAGGAATTGGCTGATGTGAATGATCTTACTTGATGTTACCGCAGCATGAGTCCGTTTTCACATTTGTCTCCTGAGTGGCAGTGAAGTCCAAACAGTAAGGGGTCCAACTGATTACAAAATCCTTCTGCAAAATGTAACATTTCATCTGTTCTGTCAGAACAAAACTCTTTCAGTTATAAAGAGAAATGAAGAAGCGATCTGGTGTAATGCAAAATCATCACGTTTCCCTATTGAATTTTACATCATTAGCATGCAGTTAAAACATGTGTGTGTTGTGTTTGTGCGGCCGTATGCTTTTTGGTTTTTGTTTTAAACCCCCTGCATGCTGTCAGCATAACACATCCCACTTTAGGCGTTAATGACTGGGCTGTTTTCATCCCTCCTTAGACACGAAGCAGCCATTGGCCGGTAGGAATGGCAAGAAGTCTGAGCATGCCCAGAAGAGCTCGTTCTTCACCTGGTTCCTCGTGCTGGCCATGCTGGGCGCCTGGACATCCGTCGCCGTAGTGTGGCTCGAAATCGTGGACTACAAGGATGTGCTGGGTGTGTCTTTCTCTGCCATTGGTGTGGTCTTAACTCACTGCAACAGACAAAACAAGAAGCCATGTGACATTTGCGTTTTGTAGGTACAAGTTTTGAATTATGATATGGTTAAATATAGATGGCGCGTCAAAATGCAGTTAAATTCAAATTCATCTGAAAGTTACAAATAGGGCCGCTCGATTATGGCAAAAATCATAATCATGATTATTTTGATCAATATTGTGATCACGATTCAGCACTACCACTCATTGACTTTGGAAATATCCTCTCTTTTTAACAGTGGATTTCCTTGAACTTTAAATATAATTCAGCTGAGAAGTAAAGGGCTGGAGAGGAGTGCACTGGATTTGTAACAGAAGACGAAATGGGAGTATCACTGCAGAACAAAATGCAACACAATAATCATTTTTATCTCGATAATTTTGTTTTGATAATCGGAAACCAAATTCGTAATTGAGGTTAAAATCTGATCGATTACCTAGCCCTTGTTATTAGTTGAGCTTGTGAATGCGATCCCAACCCCTGATCGCCAAGCCCTGGCAGCACTCGCTGGTCGACAAGGTTTTCAGGTCTGAGAAATCTTTCCTGGCCCGCGCGTCATCAAATGGTTGGGAAGCTCTAACTGAAAACAAATAACCTGACCTGATAACTTTTTTGCCATCTTGGCTTTACACGGGCTTCCCATCTGACCTATCTGTTGTCACTGCACAGCTGTTGAATTCTTCAGTAGC
>JAODLD010000088.1:13415053-13432052 GCA_026781065.1 Mormyrops boulengeri | reverse complement strand
AGAATGTAGAATGTATACATAACATTACACAAAACAAACAAATGCTGGTTAAACTATATATGCATTCGGAATGTTTGAATGGCCCTGTGTCGTGGGCTCCCTAAAATTTTTTCATGAATAAATACATGTTTTAAAAACCTGGTCTACAGAAGCTGAGCCAGAACTGATACTAGATGTGGAACCAGTTGTGGAAGAGGAGGTCCAGTTGAATGTGGCAGAAGAGAAGACTGCATCGGGTGTGTGTGTGTGTGTGGAGCCAACAGTTTGTAGTCATTATGGCCAATAGGCATCGCACGATACAATCTGCCTCAACTGCTTTTGAACACCATGACCCTCTTAAGGCTTGTTTATGTTTTGTCCCACCTTCATATTTGCTCCAGTATTGTCTTCCTAGCTCTATCCCCCTTCCAGACCAGCCTGGATAAGTCTGTGTGTGTTGCTTGACAGAGCCCAGTCTTTTGGAGGAGCCAGAGGCTGAGGAAGAAGTAGATGCATCAGAGCCAGTTCTGGAAATAGAGGAAGTGGAAGTGGAGGCCATGCCTATAGATGACACCGTGGGCGAGGAGACCCTACATACAGGAGCTGAGAATGCTCTTCTGGAAGAAACAAGTGGTCCTGTGGAGGAGGAATCAGAAGAAGGTGATGCACCTGAGGAGGAAAACGAACAAGAATACTCTGAACCTTTGGAGGAGGGAATACGGTGTTACGTTCCAGATGATCACGCAGTATTTGAACAGGAATTTACAGAAGAACCTATACAGGAAGAAGGTGCAGTGGTTGAACAGGAAGTTGAGGAAGAATCTGTAACGGTAGAGGAGGAAGGTGCAGCAGTTGAACAGGAGATTGAAGGTGAATATGTTCCTGTACAAGAAATTGCTTCAGCTATAGATGACCAAATGCAGCAAGAGGAGGAATTTGCAGCTGGAGTAGAAGTAGCACAAGAGCAGGACATATATGTAGAGGAGGTACAGGAAGAGGGTATACATTTAGAAGAGGAAATGCAGCACTGGAAGCAAAAAACACTGGAAGAATCTGAGGTTATAGAGGAAGAAGTAAAGGAAGAAGCTGTATCTGTAGAGGAGGAAACACAGGAAGAAAGTAAAGAGGAAGAAGCACAAGCAGAAACTGTGTCTTTAGAAAAGGAATTACAAGAAGAGCTTGTACCTCAAGAGGCAGAAGTACAGAAAGAGATGGTAGAGCAAGATGCTGCACCTATAGAGGAAGAGTCTGCACTTGTAGAAGATGAAATTCAGGACGAGATTGCACCTGTAAAAGAAGTAGTACAGGATGAGACTGTCCGTGTAGAGGAAGATCGTGAACTTGTAAAGGGGGAAAGGCAGGAAGAGGCCGCATCTATGGAGGAAGCACTTGAGCCTGCACAAGAGAAGGTACAGGATGAGGCTGTACATGAAGAGGAAGATCTTGCACCTGTAGAAGAGGAAGTACAGGATGAGGCTGTCCCTGTAGAGGAAGAATTTGCAGGTGTAGAAGAGGAAGTACAGGATGAGACTGTTCCTGTAGAGGAAGAGCTTGCAGCTATAGAAGAAGAAGTACAGAATGAGGCTGTACCTGTAGAGGAAGAGCTTGTAGCTGTAGAAGAGGAAGTACAGGATGAAACTCTTCCTGTAGAGGAAGAGCTTGCAGCTACAGAAGAAGAAGTACAGGATGAGACTGTACCTGAAGAGGAAGACTTTGCAGCTGTAGAAGAGGAAGTACAGGATGAGACTGTACCTGTAGAGGAAGAGCCTGCAGCTGTAGAAGAGGAAGTACAGGATGAGACTATAAATGAAGAGGAAGACTTAGCAGCTGTGGAAGAGGAAGTACAGGATGAGACTGTACCTGAAGAGGAAGACTTTGCAGCTGTAGAAGAGGAAGTACAGGATGAGACTGTACCTGTAGAGGAAGAGCCTGCAGCTGTAGAAGAGGAAGTACAGGATGAGACTATAAATGAAGAGGAAGACTTAGCAGCTGTGGAAGAGGAAGTACAGGATGAGACTGTACCTGAAGAGGAAGACTTTGCAGCTGTAGAAGTGGAAGTACAGAATGAGGCTGTACCTGTAGAGGAAGAGCCTGCAGCTGTAGAAGAGGAAATGCAAGAAGAGGTTGCACCTATAGAGGAACAGTCTATGCCTGTAGAAGAGGAAATGCAGCAAGATGCTGCACCTGTAGAAGAGGAAATACAGGATGAGGTCTTACATTTGGAGGAAGAAATGCTGGAAGAAGTTGTAGAGAAAGAAGTACCGGGAGTGAGTGCCCCTTTAGAAGAGGGTGAGGATGAAATGATAGAGGAAGAGTTACCTCAAGAGGTAGAAGTACAAGATGAGATCATACAGGAAGAGACCACACCTGTAGAGGAAGAGCCTTTACCCGTAGAAGATGAAATACCAGAAGCGGAAGACGCTGCACCTGTAGAGGAAGAGGCTGCACCTGTAGAAGATGAAATACAGGAAGAGGCCACACCTGTAGAGGAAATGGTGCAGGAAGATAGTATACATGTAAATAAAGAAGCACATGAGGAGGTAACGGATGAATACTTCCCTCGTGAAGGTAAGACCTTTTTTGATGGAGTACATTCAACAAGAATGTGGCTAAATATGGGATCAATTAAGTAGCAGGAAGGAAAATAAACTCATAGCACAATATTCTAAGATTTAAAAACATGCTGCGTAACTAATATTGAAAGAGTTTCCAAATTGTCGGTCTGGTTTAAAATAAAATACAACAAAATTAGCTGTGAGGAACTGCAAGAATATTGTATGCAGTTCAAACACAGCATGTGTTAATCTGATTTATTCAACAGAAGGATACAGGTGTTTGTTTAAAGATTTTGCCTAATTGAATAATTTGCTATATTACTTACATGGTGTAGAGTTCATTTTACTCAGAACTCAGAACACTTTATTGCTAGTATGTGAACATACCAGAATTGTTTGTGATTTAGTGCAAACAGTGAACACAGTGACGACTACAGTTAAGAGGACACAGTGCAAACAGGAATGGAGGACAACTGTTCAGTGCAAACATAAGAGTACAATAGGGTTTTAAAAATAATAATAATAGAGTTAATGTGTCCATAAAGTGGTGAACACCACACTGTTCTTATTTACCAACATAGGCACTGAAAGCCTTATTTAACCCTAATTAGAACCTATTTACATACTAGAATAGACCATTACCAGAAACTGATGGTGAAGGCTTTACATTGGATGTCAGAATATTAGCAGGAGCTGATGGTGGGGAACCTAATATTACCAATGTACTACCCCCAAATTAAGAACATTTTTGCATTAAGAAAGTGCAAAAAAAAGGAAAATGCAAATTACTGTGGAAAAAAAAGATTTGTTTTGAATGTTTTATACTCTTTTTACATTCATGGTCATATAAACACCGCTTATCATGGCTTCTGGTGTCCCATCTGTCGTGATGCGTTTTTGGCTCCGATAATGATCCCTAAGATTGATATCGAGTTTTACAAATGGCTGAGGATCTGCAAAGACTTTCACTTTGGATGTATGTGGCATTTTTCTCTTGGCAGAAGTAACTGGAGTGGAATTCCATAAAGACATGCCAACAGGTAAATACTGTTTGTTCCTGTTGTATAAAAGTTAGGGTGACCTGATAATTCATGCCAGGGAGGTGTTTGAGCTAGGACAGGATTCATAAACTACCATTTCAATTAAAAGGACCTGGATTTCACTTAAGCACTGAGTTCATGCTAATTGGTCAGTCTCCTGTAATCGTGCATGTGTCGCTAATGTTAATGTGAAACAGCTGGATGAGTCTTTCAATCAAGGAAACAAACCAGTCAAAGCGCAAGAAGAACTGAACTAATTAGCCAAAAACAGGAGCCTTTCAGTTTTAAAGTAGTTTGTAAACACTGAAGTAGCTCATAATGTCTCTCCTGATATTGATTATCTGGTCACCCTAATGAAAGCAAGGCTGTTGCTACATGTCTAAACGCTAAACAAACAAACATAAATGACTTGTTGTAGCAGTGTAACCTGCACATGCCGGTGTTAGCATTTATTCTGTCATCACTCAGTTTTTTGCTTGTATTTTAGCCTGAGGTGTGCAGTTTCAGGCCAGGAAATGTGCTGCAGACGTGATGCAACTTACCGAGTCTCTTTCTGGTTGTCCCCGTTTTCCAGACACGTAAAGCTTTGAGGCCCAGAGAAATCTGATGCGTTGGGCTATGGGGAGGCAAAATTCAGTTGAAAATGAGCCCCCACAATACCACAATCTCTCTCTGGACCAAGCAGTCTGCATGTGAATATCACTATAATTGTTTGTCAGATTTTATTTGATTTTGCTTTTGTTTTCTTTATTTCCATCAATTTTCCTTCTCCAATGGTGTGGGAAATATAATAATTTTCTTAATGTTGGTAGTATATTTTTGAAGGTGACTTTTGTCCTCACTCATTTCGTTTCATTTTTGTTGGGTTCCACTTGGACTGTTAGATGCACAATTCTTTCTATACGGTTAAAGCTCCACAGTCTGTATATGCCCGGTTGTGCATGTTGATCTTAAGTGACACATTGAAGTGTCACAGGGTGATGATGTCACAGGAGAGCTGTGCATTGGATGTACAAATGTGAAGGTATTATGCAAAAGCTGCACTGACTTCTCACATTGAAATATCCTCCACTGAAGTGTTTTATTACCAGTATGTATTGAGTCTTCTCATCTTATAGCATGTGAAATATTATTTATGCTGGCAGGTTAATTCACGACAATCATCTGAGCGCTTGCTCGGTAACAGTGGGGTGTGTCGCTGTCTGTGTGTGTGATTCGTTCAGTAAGGAATTTCTCGGGAACTGTGATCATTGTCACATCTAGTTTAAGGTCGAACGTGAGGTTTTATCTCTGTTTTAAAGATATATTTTTTTTCTTCTGAAAGCGGCACAGTAATAATGCAAAAGATAGTTGTCTATTGAGCCTCAGCCTTAAAAAGATGACAATTTCTTTTGGTTTTGTTTATTTCATATGTTGCATTTGCTGGTCAAGAATTATAGGTAAACTACTATTGTCAGTAAGCCTCTGACATTCTTTGTTCTTCCCTGTGACTGTGCACATTGGATGAGATATATAATCTGGGGCAGGTTTCTAGTTCTGCCCCTGTTTAAAATGCAGTTCTTAGCTAGCAGGAGTGCCTGTGCACTGCTGTCAGGTAGGACCCAAGAGAGGTGCCCTGGGTGCTGCCTGTGTGTGAGTGTGGTTCAAGACGTGAGCTACCCGTTTTTGGGTTTGCTACATCTATTTATCAGAAATAAATCAAACTTGAACACAATCTTTGTTGTTTTTTTCTCTAGGTATGTTAATTGTAAAGTGAGTTTACAGCCAGCGACATTGCTAACCATTGTGTGATCACTCCTTTGTCCTGATGTGGGACTTTTGATGGATTTTGTTAGTCAGGTACAGCCAGTGTGGCTTAACTACGAACCTGACACTCGTGAAGGAATCCCGGTCTTGCGTTAGTGTATCCCACTGGGCCCACTGTGTGTTTGTTTGCTGGGCTTGTTTGCTGCTTTGTTCCCACCCTGCTTCTGTGGACATTGTGATCTGGGGCCTGCCAGAATAAATTGTAGTCATGTGACAGGAAGTGTTGACATGCAGCTCCATTCTGATTGGTGGAGGCCAAGGGCCTTATTTTGATTTACGTATGAGGTTGTGTTGCGATTTTTTTATAGAAATCATTTATGTTTTTTTTTTTCCTTTATGCCTTACTATGTTGTGTTTTCTATTGTTATTGCGCTGTGAAAGTTCAGGTTGTTGGATTTTACAGTATGCATTTGCTCCAGAGTTTTGACACATTTCTAGATATCGAAAATTTATCCCCCCCCCCCAAGCTATATATATGGGGTTCAGGCATGGCGTTCATATGCAATATCACTTCCAGGGATAGATGTTTAACAACTAGCAATAAAAACGTAAAAAGAATAATTGTTACTGCCGTTCATATTTGAACAGAGGTTTGCAGAATCAGCATATTTCGTCAATGGTTTACATAGTTCTGCTGTAGAAGTGTCACTTTAAATTATTCAGTGTCTGCATTGGAGGTTTCCCTGTCTTTTAGCTCCAATAAAGGTTTTCAACAAATTACACCATTTGTGCTTTTTTGCCTGGTAATTTCCATATTTTATTAACAAAACAAATAGGAAATAAGTTGTTTTGAATTTCATGTGAGGGTGGTTAAAATTCCAGGTTCATTTATTTTGCTTGAAACACATGGACACCTGATTGAACCTGCGTCTCCTACCTAGACCGGTATCATTGATTCAGATAATCCATTTTTACATTTATTCAGACGCATTGCTTGGTTTGGCAAATGAGTCATTTAGAATGCGGAAGTCAAAAGTTAATACCACTGACAGGACTTTAATCACAAACTCTTACATTAGATGGCTCCCAGCACTAAACAGATCAGGTGAGAATGCTGATCTATTCTGTGTAGTACCTCTAGAGGGCGCCAAGGGCGTCTAATTTATGCACAATACTTAGTGTATGGCTGTTTAAACTCTATGCAACAAATAATTCCTCAGATTTTTCCATTTTAATTCTATTTTCTGTCCATCAAATTGTACACTGACTGGTTAATGACTGGTGTGTGCCTCCCACATTGTGGAATCTTATTTGTTTTGGTGCACTTAATTTTCAGACAATGTATCTAAAGCGGCATAGATTCACTATTTATAAGTACCCAACTGAAATGTCTAAAAGCAGGTCCCTACTTAGAACCTTTGCACACTTAATGATAACTCCGAAACCTTCCATGCAACAGATCACGTTGCCTAAATGTTGTCACCCTTGACAGTTTTCGAGTTGAGTTTGGATCGACTATTTAGTGATGTGACTCTTTACTGCCCTGTTATAACAACTAAAATACTGAACCTGACCAGATGGTGTGTGGCCTTGTATTTGCAATCAGACAGGAGCGGAGAAAGGAGGTTTTCCTGGGTCCCCGATAGTGGGACGAGCTGCTGAACCACATCCAATGATCAGTTTCTGTCACTCAAACACCTCAAGATCTATCTGTTCCTGAACACCTATACTAGCTAACACCACCATGTTCCCTGAATGTTACACTTTAATATTACACTTGCTGCTGATTTGAATAGTTGTTTTATTAGGTTCTTGCATTTTTTGGAAGATTCTGTGTCTTGCTTACATTTGTACCTGGGCATTCATTAGAAGCACAGCGTGAGGGACCGAGATGGAAGGCACGAGGAACACAGCTAGATTAGAAAAAAAATCCCTTTTTTGATTCACAAAACGAAAACAATTTAACAAAAGAATAAACTTGGGCCCACAAAAAGTCAACTTATCAAAACCACAGCTAACCGTATAACTTAAACCAAACAAACTGACCTTCCCCTAGACAAGACGCCATGAGGATTGTATATTCTGGTTGGCCAAACCACAAGACACAAAATGGGTAAAACAATGACAAATACCACAAATAAATCAAAACAGAACAGTCAGCTAATGTTTCAATCAAAATAAACAAAATCAAATTAACTCCCAAAAATATACCTAAACAATAAAATAAAACTAAATACAAACTATTCCACCCCCAACGAACGGCCAGTTGGAGTTGTCCAATTTCCTGCATTTAGCCCAGCTTCCATGTTGGCCACCTCTTTGCCTGGAGCAGCCGGGAATCCCCCCCGCACTCCACACGGTAAATCAAAAAGAAACAAACAATTAAACTGAAATACATTGTTCCACAGTTAACTAAACGTGTGCGCCTCATCCAGCAAACTGTTAAATGTGCTAAATAGGGAAACAAAACGGTTAAATGTTAATTATCAATATACTGCACCTTAAACTAAACAAACGCAAACATAAAATAACAACCATGAATGATACCGGTGTGGCTGTGCGGGCAGCCATCACACGCGGCTTAACTGCACTTATGCCTAGTCGGCTCCTTGACAGCGTTAGGTTTGTAATGTGCTATTTGCGTCAAACAGGAGTGCTAAATAATATACAGTAAATGTGAATATCAAATTAATGTCAAGAAATGTCGAGCAGCCCATATTATTTATGACTATATGATGAATCTACGGGCGACTATTGTAGATCAGCGTAAACCAGAGGAGACTCAGCTTTGCATTGACCAAAAAGACAAGTAGATCCATTGTAAAACTGTCATCTGCAGCTTGGAAAGCTCGTGTGAGTGATTTCCTGGAGTCGACGCACAGTGACAGGCCGCTGTCTGAGGGTTTGCCTTGCGGACATCCGCTCATTCGCCGGGGAGTTTCCATGCGTGTCTGCTCTGGGCCCCGTCACGTCCAGTCAGCCTTAGCTCGCCATCAGGTCCAGCTGCTGTCCTGTGCCATTCCTCTAAACGATCTTGTGGCAAACAGAAACCTGGGGTCCTGGGCAGAGTTACAGGGAGTTCCAGGCTTTGGTGGGTGAATCCAGGCCTCACTGCCCAGAAGGTCATGCTGCTTTCGGTTCCGGCTGAGCTCTAAATTAGCCGTGATTAATTTGTTTACTCAATCTGTGGCGTGTTTCTGACAAACCCTGATAAAAATTGGGTGCATTTAAATTATATCCCAGAGTACACACTGCTGCTTCCTTTAAATTTACATGTCGTTTCCTGCTGATAAATGGCACAAATCCCAGGGATAAAAACTGGGATGTATGTCCAGCATAATCAACACTTTTCATTGATAGTGTATTAACGTATACTTGTGGTGGACTGGCATCCTGCCCCAGGTGTACCCCTGAATGGTGCCCTGTAATCGACTGGCATCCTGCCCCAGGTGTACCCTGATTATTTTGACCGGGATAACTGACTAATAATGGCATGGTTTCCAACTTTGCTCAGCTGGCTGGCGTGAGATTTTCAATTCAAGGTGAGTCTGCACACACATTTACATGTATGTAACAGTTTCGTTAACTTGTACATACTCTTTAGGGTTTGCAAACTACCACAATGCTTTTGATGTAGCTAATTTTAGGTTTACAATGGAATAATATCGATTTGCTGCCTGAGCATGAAAGTCAGACTGCGTGAGGCAGCCCTGTAATGGGCAGATAGCCAATTATATAATTTTACATTTTGTCATTGAGAGTACACTGTTGACACTAAACAGAAAACTATTTCAGTATGACTGTCCATGAATAAATGTGGCACATATTTGTATCCCAACGTAGCTTAACTGACTCTATGACAGCATCTTAGAGGGCGGAAAAGAAAAGCGGAACCTTACAGTCCGTTGTATGAGTTGTGATATAAATGTAGTTTTACAGACATTATTATCCTGCTCCTATGTCTGTGCACAGGCTGAGGCTGACTCAAGTAGCACGAATGACAAATGTGCAAAGTGTATTTGTGCCTTAAAATCACTGTGAGCATTAAACGGAGTGTGGATCCATGTCTGTGTCCTTCCCGCGGAACGTTAAGGACTTTAATTCATGCTGCCTGGTAGCGCTAAGAGAAAATGAGGTAAAGGACGCTGGTAAACAAGAGCGTGACTTATGTGGGCGCCGGAGCGGCACGCCAGCATCGAGGTATGACAGTGCAGGAACTACAGGGAGGCGTGATCCAGTTCAAGGGCAGACAAAACGCCTTGTTTGCTGTATTGGAGAAATGCGGTGAAGGCCTCTCAGTGTCACCGTCAGCAGATTCCTGCTGCGTCTGGAGTGTCTCCACAAGCTGAGTACAGAGCACAGCTACACAGCGCGACGGGGGGGTCAAGCTGCAGGCCTCTCAGGTCATGGGCATCACCACCACCACCCCCCCCCCCACAATCCCAACAGAGATCTTAATTAACCTTTGTGTGCTGATTGCGCTCCTGGAAGAGCATCACATGGAATAAATAACCGTAGGATGCTGGATGTTTCAAAGTAATGTGTCCTGAATGATAAGCAAAATTAAAAACAAGGTAAAGCCATATGTAAAGCTATGTCAAACATTTTGCCTTTTAAATGAATACAATCAATACCCATTTTTCCCATTAATTGTTTTACATCTGTAGTCAGCTACAACTAATTCATTAATCCCAAGTAAATTCAATTCTAATTTATTTCACAAGGAATTAACTAAACGGGAGTTTATCTTATTAAAAGGGCAATGTGTAAGTTTTCAAATAACAATAGACACATTTGAACTCTTCAGCACTGAAAATAATGGAGTCATCAGCTAACACATTTTGTTTAATTTAATCATGCAATTCATTCAACAATTCAATTAATACATAAAAATGGTACCTCCCTTTATAGAGTAACCGTGTGATTGATTACCCATGTAAAATTGAAGCGTTTTTAATAGCAATCATTTATTTTTGTAATTTATTTTTGCATTTTTTTTTTCCAGAAATAGATTAATTCTTAAATCTTTTTTTCCTCGTAATGAAATCTTATTGCTGTGAGTGATGTGTTAAATGTAGGCCTGCACATTAGTGGAAGTTACCCTGTATCTGTTCAGTTTGGTGTTTAATGCGTACAGTTAAAAAAAGTGTCTTTCAACTTTGTTATGAAAAACATGTTCCTTCAGACACCTTTCTATAAAGTAAATGGGTAACACTTAGTCGTCACGATGCATTATTCATACCGTCATAATGAATTACAATGCATTCATGAAGTATTGTAAATACAGCTATAACTATTTACGAAGAGGCATAATGCATTATAGCCACGTTTCTCATGGCTGAACATGCTCTCATCTAAAATTCACTATAGATACCTTCGTAATGCATTATAATGGTCAGTATAACAATAACAATTAAGGATGCTTTACTGCATTATAAAGGTATCTATAGTGCATTATAGATGACAGCTTCATAGAACCTTCATAATGTATTATGCCTTTTTATAAATAGTTATAGCCGTGTTTGTAATACTTTACGAATGTGTAGAATTATAATGCATTATGAAGGTATCTATAACGCATTATACATGAGTGCCTTAAGTAAAGTGTCACCAATAACTGGAATCCAAAAAATACAAAAAAACATGGTATAATACTTCAGTTACTAAACATTCTCAAATTTATGACAGAAACAACAAACACTTAAATACAATAAACATTATTTAGGGATTTGGCAACATGTAGGGGTCCATCCCGTACTGTATGAACACCAAAACAGCCACCTTTAACTGCTTGTCCATATTCTGTGGCTGTATAGATTCGTCATGGTATTTAGATTGATTTTTACATTCTTCTGTGGACACTGAGCCCTCAGCATTGATCTGGGAACAGAGATTGCACCATTGAATATACCGTGTCCTTAATACAGACATACATTATGAATATGCAATAGGTTAATCATAAACCTTGATGCACTTAATACATTTCCCTGTTTGTAGCGAAACAGGTTACATCCTTTTGGATGGTTGTAAATGGGAGTGGAAGGTGACAGCTGCTGGATGTGTAGGAATAAAGGTCCGGTTGGTCCCCTCCTGCTCTTTCCACTGTGGGCGGAGTGATATGTGTACTGTGAGCGGAGTAATGAGGCCTCCTTCAGGTGTGTTCAGTCCAGAGCCAGCAAGGGCCGTGTGATGGCGCCCTCACCGAGTTTCAGCATCTTGGGTTCCAGAGCAGACTGGGACCTGTGAGAGGAGGAAGAGGACAGCCCCCCCCCTCCCATGGGTCTTCAGGACATATTCCTCCATCAGCTACTGGAAGTTTTTGGTTGCCATCTATCAAACGCAGCTTGTTGCATTGTGCGACTCATTCAATCACCAGCTCACTCGAGGCATGGAGGTTAATAATCTGAGCTGCGCGGTAATATATAGCAGCACACCTCGCGTCCCACCAGGACAGTCTGAACCTGACAGTCTGAGCCAGGAGGAAGCGTGGAGGCTTCTAGACTGGCTCATGGAGGTAGAAATGACCTTGGAACAGATGCCAGGATCAGAGAAGGCGGTGGAGAGGTGGGGTGCATGATGACGGTTAGTAAGGAACCTGACTGCACCAAGCCGTCCTTGATTAAAGGGGCAAGACAGAAAGCCTGGCCTGGTCTGAAGGACAGCAACCCTCTCCAGGGAAGGAGACCTGCAGACCTCAGGCTCACACCCCCGTCAGCATCCCAACTGTAAAACACCTGCACGGATGCGGCCGCTGTGAGCTCCGTGCCTCGGCCACTGGGCTCCCAGAACGACATCTTTCAGCACACCTGTGGCAACACTGTCCAAACATCGCAGCTGCCGTCTGACGAAACACGCAGGCTTTCGATTCGCATCAAAACAAATATGGAACGTGAAATCCTACCCCAGACGCAGCTAAAGCCTGTAAAAGCTTCGCCATGTCAACAGCTGTAAGCCATTAATTCTCTCTGAGCCCGAGGAATCTGGCATCAGGCCAAATTTCAGTTCTGTTAAATGAAACTGCGATTCACAGTTATGAGGTATAAGCCTAGCCATTTATTTATATATTTATACATACACACACACACACACACACACACATATATAATAACCTAATGACTATAAATATTATGCCATGCTGTAACAGCTGCCGCATTGCTTAACAGTTCATCTGAAGCAATGTTTATTTTTGACTCCTGTAAAGTCACCTGACTCATTACAGACATTATTATTGGTTTATAGGTACACAACGTCATGCTCATAAAATGCGAGACCTCACGGTCCGTGTGTGCGGCGGTAAATATCTCACCTCCTCACTACGCTCTCAGAATCGTCCACAGGGGAGGTGCAGAGCGACCCCCCCACATGTGGGGCGTGGTACGTGTGCGTGTACTCCATCTCATCGTCGTAATCTGGGCCCAGCAGCGTCCGGGCCCAAGTCCCCATGTCATATGGCGGTAGAGTCCCCCCGAATTCGGACGGCAGGCATTCTGGGTAAATCAGCTGGTGTAAACTGTTCAGGTTGTTGCCGTGGAGAAAAATCTGTAAGGATTCATGGGCCGGGTGGGTGAAAATGCACGTGATGTGTCAAGAGACATGTTTACTTACGATTGACAATTCATGTCATATAGTTTCATGTTTCAGGCCAGATTTGCAACTGAAGATGTAAATAAAACATGTTGGACCCTTGAACATTAAGTGATGCTTGAGAGAGAGAGAGAGAGAGAGAGAGAGAGAGCACAAATCTCATTCTCATTATGTGTTGAGGGTCCAAAATGCCAAGTGCAGGAAGATCTTCATCATCTACAACGACGGCGTCCAGGCAGTGGTGACCAGCTAACTGGAAGCAGTCGTGAAGACCTACGTTCCCCCAGTTTCACAACCAAGTGTCCAGTGCAGCAGCTTGACTTAAAAAACCAACTCTTTATCCTGCTGGCTAAGGCTGAGCAGATGGTCACAGTATAGCTGGTCAATAAATATCGTCACGCAGCAAACGTGAAGATGGACTGAGATACAAAAGGGGCAGCATAACAACTGATTGGGGAAGAGGGAGGAGACCAAAGCACTGCACAGTTCTCTGTGGCTTTTGTTATCGATTATTTCATTATTTTATATCAATTGGAATTTTATTTATATATGACTATACAATTTTATTTATAAAGTTACTTATTTATTGGATGTGTCTGTGTGTAACATGATAATTCTTCAGCAAACCCAGAGCAGCCGGTAACATTAGGGAAGGTGTCGTTACCCGTTTCCTGGTCTTGTCCTTGATGAAGGGCCTGATGACGGTGTACAGGGCGTGGACGTACCACGGCTGGTTGACGAAGTGGATTCCGCCGAAGCGGGCAGGGAAACTGTCCTGGAAGAGATGAAATGGGGGCCACCGGTGAATTGAACAGAGGCCAGGCGCTCTGATTCGGCGCAATTATCATTGTTACTGCTTCATTACCATTCATTTGCTAGTATATAGAAGTTTGTATAGGTGTACATTCTGCATACTAGGCCAGATTTTGAAAATAATGATTTTAAATGGAGAAGGAAATGGACTTTGGAGTGGAAACCAACTTCCAGACTGCAGGGTATAAGAATGCACCGAAGTACACCCTATGAAATCACGAGGGCACCATTGGGTATTTATACATATTACATTCATTTTCTAAAAGTGCTAGCAGGGAGATTTTTTTATTGGAAAGGTTTTTTTTTAAGCCAGTTAGATTGGCTCTTCCAGCAGACCAGGTCCTGGGTGTAGATAAGCACGGAACAGCCTATTGATTTTCCAGGGGACTCAGAGCCCAGCCAAATGAGGTCCAAAGGAAAAACATCCCATACCCCCCCGATACTGTCCCTCTGTGAATTCGGTGGCAGAAAACCTGCCTTAGCAGGAGAAGGAATTTGGCCCAAAAAAAAATTAAAAGAAGATCCCAATTTCAGAGATGCATTCAATGTCAGCTCAGGGAATCTACTGGTCAGCCTAATGCCATCTCCTGCTCAGATAAGAAATCGTAATCATCAAGAAAGCTGGTTGTGATCTCCATCAGGAGATGTATCCACATTTCAGTAGGGATCTCTACCAGTATCCCTATCTGCGAACATCTGTAAGTGTCTCCAATGAGTGATGTCACAAAGGGCTTTGATACATCCTATCTGTAGGCCTGAATAGCCTATATATGTCACCCACCTGCAGTCCCTCCACAGCAAGTCTCAAGATAGCCGGAGTCAACTTGGATGCCTGCTTGTATGTGAAGTTGCTCCAGTCGATGATGAGAATGAAGCCATTTATTTGCAGCTCGGGGTCCTCAATCAGGACTTCCAGGGACAAGAAGATGGCCCTCAAGATGTCTGTGAATGAGCTCCTGTGGAATATGCGAGAACCAGCTTGATTTTAGTGCAGAAGCATCGATTTCTCTTTTGGCCAACCTGCAACCCTCCACACCTGCCTTTAATAAGCTTTATAATTTATATGGTCATGAGGTGTTCAGGTTGTAGCCACAGACCACAGTTAAGCAGCAAATGGAATGTTTATTCTTGGTTGTCAGTTACTTTACACATCTGACATATGAAAGAATCCATGAACTGGAAAAACAAGGACCAAGTCTTTGCTGAGGGTAAAAAAATAAACAATCAGTGATTTGCAGACCTGGGAACAGGCTTGGCTACCTTCAATACATTAGCGTTTTTCTGGTTTGCTAACAATTGAAAGGTAACTTGAATTACCAGGTATCCATGCATGACCATTTCGCTCATGGGAGCTCACCATATATGTTCTGAGGGCAGAACGAAAAATGATTGGTTCAGAGAGATAACCAATGAGATTGTAAAGGAGGTAAGTCTAAGCAACTAGAGGAGGTGGGGCCAACTAATTAGATGTCTTTGTCTGGCCTCCTCTAGTTGCTTGGACCCACCTCCTCTACAATCTGATAGGTTATCTCTCTGAACCAATCATTTTTCTTTCTGCCCTCCAAACATTTTTGTGTAAGTAAACTCCCATGAGTGACCACATCAGTCCATGTGGTTTGGGTGTATCTTTCATTTACATACAAATATTTGCATTGTCTTGGAAATCATAAACAATGTCAAATTGATATATAATTCCTCAGTGATATTACACATTGAATAGCTAGCTAATTTAATAAATTATTTAGGATAACCACCTTTTACGAGGAGCCTTCAAGATACTTAAAAGACCTACTCAAAAGTTTAGCTCCTTAATCACTAGTGACTGGTCTTTTAGGTCCTTCATCCACAACAATAATGCTTGCAAAGGTCGTGTTACACAAGGCCTGCAAAGGAGGTGATAATGGGACTCAAGTTGGAACATTTACCTACTCTGGTCCCAGTTGGAGGCGAAAAGGAGGAGGATCTTGTGGCCGTTCTGATCTGGCGCGCCTAGCACCCCTGGGAAGCCGTCCATCAGGGCTCGCTTGATACCCGGGTCATCGGCCCTGAAGCTCTGGAATAAGTGGAGGTTCTGCTGGCGGTACTGAAAGTACTGGGCCAGAAGCTTGAAGGTCTCAATCTTGTTGAACTTGCGGGCCCTGAGGAAGCGGAGGATGAACGCATCGTCTGTGCGCAGGAAGCCCACGTCGGGGCGGGTGACGATCATGTCCCGGACCTGCTGGATGTCCCGGTGCAGTGTGTCTGGGTTCTCACTCAGCTCCAGGCGAGCTTTCTCCGTGGTTCCGGAGCTCAGGCCCCCGTGCAGGTGGTTCATGCCGCTTGTGATGGTCAAGTCCACGTGAACCGTTGCCATGGAAATGGGTCCCGGGATTTCGCACTAAAATCCACAAATGTTCGAGTTTCCAAACATAGCTGAAGTGATCTCTGTAGACCTCGTAGGTTCTGTTACTGTGTCCCTTACCTGAAAAAAGGTAACAAACGTTCATGGCTGAAATGATAACACCTTAAAAATAGGTACATATCTACAAATGTACGTATTTGTATCGATACACCTCATCAACTCATCATCAGTTCAAAAAACGTTACTACAATTAAGGCGTTCAATTTTTCAGTAATTCTTCCACGTTTTATACAAAGGCTGGTGTTAAGTCCTCTGAGATATTTATATATTATTGAAAATACCGTGACCGATCTGGACTATTTTTAAGGTTCATAATGTTCTCCCGATGCACCTTTTCTCCTGTCACTACGGTGACCTTCCGATGTTCACCTAACGCGGTACTGAAGGAAGAGCGCCCATTTTAACCACTCTTCACGTAAGCAGCTATCCCACGTGAAATATTTTACTCTATCATAAAAATGCATTTAATAACTGTGCAACTGCTCCACGCATGCAGTGATACTCTGTGACCCAAAGTATCTATTATTCCTTCTAAATATGGTATTCCATTGCATTATCATTGCTAAATCAATATCAATGTTTAGTTAGGCTATATTAGGTATTGCAAAATTAGATTCGTTAAACAAAATTAATAAAAGAGAAAGCCGAGCAGCGGTAATAATATTAAATGACAAGCTAAGCCGTAACACACCGTCCGGGTTACCTAGTACCCACCGTGTCCTTTTCAGTACCGTAGCTACTACACTAGGAGCCCATTTGACAAAACGCCACCTGGTACATTTAACATTTCTCCTGCAGCTCTGAAAATACACTTAACCGTAAGGCGTAAAACCTCCTCCCTTGTCCCGTCCCGTGGTCGATTCAGCAACTTTTCTTTGTAT
>JAODLD010000088.1:13392617-13405708 GCA_026781065.1 Mormyrops boulengeri | reverse complement strand
CCCCCCCCCCCCCCCCCCCCCCCCCCCCCCCCCCCCCCCCCCCCCCCCCCAAAAAAAAAGACCAGACTGTATAATGTCCTTCCACCTGCCACATAGTTAAAAAGTCTGTAAAGCTACCCCTTTGCTTCACTTGGTACGACCCATCAACAATCACACGTCTGAATAAACATCCCCAGAGTTTGAAAGGGATTTATACTTTCTTGCTGAGAGACTCAATCTCTGACAGCACCGGACACCAGGTCCCTAGGGGACAGGTCCCCCATCTGGTCACTCCAAAGCAGGTGACACATCATCTGCTACAATTAAGGCAGCAGGGAAGCCAAATCCAAGAGTCACGGCATATGGCTGAGGTCCTGGCAGGATGGTGTGGAGACGTGTCCGGAAATGGCCATGCTGCTGGAACCGTGAGTCTTTAAATACAGCCAGACCTTTCATATTCCAGCTAGCCCTGCCATCACTGGGAATCTGGTCAGGACGTTATGCCTTTGCTATAGCAAAGTAAAGGTCTTTTTCTGATTTTTTTCCCCCTACAGTAGTGTTACCCAATCCGGTTCTTGGGGACCCACAGCCAGTCCACATTTTTGCTCCCTCCCAGCTCCCTGCCAGACAGTCCACATTTTTGCTCCCTCCCAGCTCCCTGCCAGACAGTCCACATTTTTGCTCCTCCCTCCCAGGAGCTGGAAGGGATCTAAAACACTGACTGTCTGTAGGTCCCTGTGGACTGGATTGGAAAACACTGCCCAATATTAACCAATGTTAACTTCACATTCTTTAGATTCTGTTGCAGGCCTGTCAGAAACTCATAAAAATTGATTCAGACAGGAATAAACCAACATTATTTTTATGGTAAAATATTATGGTCATCCACCCATTGTAGGTAATGCATCAGTACAACACACCATTATGTCAATTTTTGGGGAAAGCCAAATGCGTACCTCATTGTTGATATCAAAAACGCCCTCCTGAATCTTCTCATAAATCTCCTTGGCTGTGTTTATAAACGCCTGAAATGAAGAAAACACCTTCAGCGGCAAGGACCGTATAAGAGCTGCCACGCTGACCACCTGAGCAAGACGGCTCAATTTTAATCGCACACCACCACCCGTCTCATGGGGCAACTAAATCAGGAGGGGAGAAAGATGTGGAGCCTTCGCATGGAAGCGAAACCCGGGGTTTTTACTCCGCTGTGAAGTAATCAGGGAGAGATTAATCAGGAAAATGAGTGAGCTGGGATATGGATAAAACACCAGGAAACAGTTTAAGGTCTGCAATGCACTGATAGGACGACAGGGGGCAGTCTGTCACATCTGAGCAGGCTTCCAGCAGCCGTACCTCCTCCACATTGGATGCGGTCTTGGCGGAGGTCTCCATGAAGATAAGCCCATGCTCTCTGGCAAAGGCCTCTCCCTCTTCCCGCTTCACCTCCCGCCGTGACTCCAGGTCACTTAGAGGGCAGAGAGGAGTCCAGTTCAATGATGTAAAATAGGCCACGCCTTTATTTTATCCGCCCAATCAAATTCCTACACCCAATGAAAAAAATTGCAGTAGCCCCAAAAAGTCTCTGCCTAATAAACTGCCCTTTAGTAATCAGACTGGCAGTAAGGGGCACTCACCTCTTATTCCCAATCAGCATGATGACCATATTAGAGTTGGAATGTTGACGTGCATCTTCTAACCATGTCGTCAAGTGGTTAAACGTGTCCCTTCTGCAGACAGATCATAGGAGTCGTCTGTCGATCCATGTACAAACATGCAACTAACATTTCCACCAGCAGAGGGCAGACGGACACAGTGCGAGAGAGAGCTCCTCACCTTGTGATGTCGTAGACCAGCAGGGCTCCTGCTGCCCCGCGATAGTAGGACCTGGTGATGGACCGGAACGACTCCTGTCCGGCCTGAAAGTCAAAGTGATGCTATTAACAACACATTTGCAGGGTTAAACAGGAGCTGAAACTGGCCTGCCGCTTAGCCACACCTCCACAATGATGTGGCACCCCATGAACGGCCCAGTCCATATATAGTCTCTGCCCACCCACTGCCAGCTCCAATCATAGGCCACACTCTCAGCCTTCCCATTGCGTTCTTCATACCCACACCCAAACATAGGTCAATGACCTCACCATTAATCAATTACGACATCAGAGCAGGGGTTCCCAGTCCCCTCCAGGATCCATCACATGTTTTTATTCTAACCCAACTAAGATCTGCTGCCCTGGTGTAAAATGAGCTCAGGGGGCCACCAGGGACATCTACCTCCCCACCCCCAAGGCCTAGGCTAGCTCCTGTAAACAGAGTCCACAGTAAATAAATAATAAGTAAGTGACCCCACCCCCAAACTGAACTACTCAGTCAACTTCAGCATGCAAAGGGCTACATTTTTTACTATCAAAATCTATCAAACCTAAAAAGGATAGATAGACAAAAGACTGCAAGCACCAGGAACACAGCTTATTCGGAAAGTCCATGGAGTCAAATGAGGTAGCTGAAGATGAAAATGGTCAAAGGAGTCAGTCTCCCCCTGCAGACCGAAGGAAGTATTTACAACTAAACTGAAAAAAGAGAAACTGCAGCCCAGTACTGCAGAAGCTCCTGATAGGGTCACGCTGTCCACACACAGGGGACAGCGAAGGACATCCCAGTCCATGGCAGAAACATTAAGCAACGGCCCTTTCACACATGTCCTTAGGTGGTTCACGTTTCATTTTTATCGTGCTTAATAGGTATAAATGTTTAATTACATTTATTTATTTAGCAGATGCATTTAGCCAAAGTGACATACTAATGAGGAAGCAGGGTCAGAGTGTCTCTGGAGAAGCTTGGGGTTAAGCGACTTGCTCCAGGGCCTAATGGTGACATCACCCGCCACGACAGGGATGTGGACCAGCAACCTTCTCATCATTGGCGATAGTCGTAGCCTGCATTGCATTATATGTCAGAAAAATGGCGCGGTGCAAGAAAAACAAACTAACACACTTACCGTGTCCCAGATCTGTAACTTGATTTGTTTTCCGTCAATGGTGATCATCCGTGCGCCAAACTCCACGCCTGTGAGAAGTGCGAGGACGTCAGACACACATGTTTACGGTCCTCCTAAGGCTTGCGAGAGTTTGGCACGCTGAACGGGCTAAAAATATCACCGGTTCGAAGGGAACTTTTCATCAACCAGCAGGATACCTTACGGGACTAGTGTTCATAAGTTCAGATCATTAGCCACAGTGTCATTTATATTTATGTCCTTGAGTCAAAAAAAAAAAAAGTCAAGGACCAGAGTTTTCCCCTGTTGATCCACGGAACGACAAACCAGTCAAGCACATATGATGTGTGAGGTTAGCAGCTCCTTACCGATGGTGAGGTCATGCACGGGCTGGAACCGTTTGTCTGTGAACTGTAACAACAAGCATGATTTGCCCACTCCTGAAAGACACAAACATGATATGCAGTTAAGATTCTGCCCACAGATCACCCCTAGCCGCACCTCGCAGGAGAGGCACCACCCGCCTACAGTTACACTCCCAGTCGCTGAGGCTTGTTCCTGATTCTGGACTCTCTGAGCCCGGTAACTGGGTCAAACTTCCACATCAAATGGATGCAAATGCTAGGGGTGGTACTATGTCGGCAGATGAGTCAGGCAGTGACGTCCTGAGCTGATAAAAATCGGAATCAGGGCTGATCCAGGCATTTTTTAAATTGATCAGCATCGGCTACCACAGCCTGATCCAAAGCCCGATCTATTTTCTTTCCCACGCGCATCTAATTCACGTCAGTCGCGCAGACTGTAAGGTGCCGTGACACGCTACAGTAACCCTTCGGCACATGGCTTAAAACTACAGACTATCAAGATCTCAGCCGTACTGAAATTCTTTACACTGGAAACTCAGTGTAGCCCAACAACGACCTGCGATGTTAGCAATGCCATCCTTTCAAGATAAAGTAGCAGGCGAGTGTCAATTAATACGACAAAGCTAAGTGGAGAATTTCACAATCATCATAAGAAAGAATACGATGAAACCGCGAGACTTAGACAAAGAATGAACCGGCGCCTGTTGTGTGTGTCTGTGGATTTAAATATTCATTAAAAGATCGGATTGGGATGGGACTGGGCAGATATTAGTGGTGTAAGATTTTCCAAATCAGCAGTTCAGTTCAGACCTCGATTCTTGAACCACAGTTCAGTTCATACCTCTGTTTTTTAGGGGGGGAGAGTGGGTAGAGGTGGGGGTGGCTGGATAATTATTTTTGGGTTTAGCAAGTCACCAGCAATTGGGCAACCTGGAACACTGAAGAGGGTCGTTATCCATCTTGAGCTAATGAAACTAGTTTAGTTTTTAATGCAAGCATGATCACTGAATCATGACTGGACCCAAAATAGTCATGTGACACACAGTCGGAAAATGATAGGGATAATGTTATTATTTACAAAACTTACACTTTGCCCTTATTTTAAATAGAGTAATTTTGTGGTTTATGTGAGAAGAGGTAAGGAGCGAGCACTGATCACAGTGTGTTGCTGCACTCACCAACACGACGTACCACCTCAGGGATGAGAACCCGAGTGCAGCCACGCAGTGGGTGGTACCTCAGCACCACACTAGTCTGAATGGAACAGCGAGAGTTTTTTCCGGTGGCTGGACTGCCAATCCTGCCACCAACCCCCAAATTTTCCCCGTTAGTTGGAGGACCTATTTGCAGAGCTGTATGTAGATTAACGTCAAAAGCAGGACGAAGCAATTGCAGGTTAAGGGCATATTGAATGGTCGGATCAGGGTACCGAAAGAGGGGATTGGGACATACATATGGTCAGGCCCTAGGGTGGGACATCTTCATACATATGCATACATGTATATATATACATGTATGTATATACACACACACACACACACACACACACACACACACACACACATACATATATACATGTATACATACACACACACATATAAAGATAAACATACTACCGGAGTCAAAGCCACACACAGGCACATATAAACAAAGAAATATGGGATGGGTTTGGCTGATCTTATGTTGCCATGGTGATTGATCACCGACAACAGTGAGATTGGACTGGCGCTCTGATATGGATGCAGTCAAGTTTCGGTCATGGCCACTGTGAAAACACGCTGCTTGAATTGGGTTGTAGAAAAACTATTGTCCGGCTCCCGAGGTTACGTGTTGACAGTCTCTCCTAGAAGTTCAACAGCCAGCCTTCTTCAGGATCTTAATGTCGCTGACCTGACACAACCTTTTAGATTTTACAGTGTGTAGGTATGAGGTCACCTACTGTGCAGCTTAGACAAGACAAAACAGAATCTATACCGTCTAATGTACCTGTTGGGCTCGTGGATGGAGCTCGAAGGTTTGAGGCACTAGGTGTATCGTGTACGTAAACACAGTCTCTGCAGCCATTGTGAAACGTTCAAAGACATACAGGTCCACATACAGCTGTGGATCGCGGCGGAGTTGATCAGACAAAGGAACGACTGAGACCGACGTTAACAGTCATGACAAGTCGACACCCTGCTCCCCAGAAGTACCTCAAAGACCACATGTCAGCAGAACAAGCTCTAAACATCAGAGCACGCCCACATCCCCTGTCTCGAGAACGACTGCTGTTGCCAAGCAGGGCATGCTTCTGCGTGGGAGGTGGGAAACAGCCTATCGATGGCAATGCTCCCTCTTCTGCAGTGACATCAGGAATTAACACAACAAACCCCATCAAATGACAGGTGTTCCAAAACACACAAGTATAGGCCACTGTGTGGAAACATAAAACATGAAGGATTATGGGGAGAAAAAAAATGAACACAAGAAGCCAGCATCAATGTTCAAGCTTTGGTACAAGTTTAGATCTTAAAGATGTACGTTTCCTCTCTTCAGAACAGACTGCGGTGCTTCTCCATGATAACCATGTATATAACAAGCATGACACCAACAAAAGACCTGTGCTTTGGGCCTGGTGTGTCGATAGAGGGCGTTGGTACAATACTTATGAAGTAAGGCACATCTGCAGCGACAAGGTAGATGGACTCGAGCGGGAAGCCTGAGGATGGAGTCAGAAGACTGAATGTTCTGGAAGAATACCTTCTACATGGTGACCAGGACTCGACAGAACAGGAGGAGAGGACTGCAGATGTCAGATAGGCACAGCTATCTGGCCCAAACACAGGTGCAGAAAAACACCACACATATCAAAACATATATAACACACATATATTTATACACACACAAGTTCAACTACTCCTTGAGTTAAAACCATGGAGTTATAGAGCCAAATTTTGTTGCCCAGTGAGACAGCTTGGAACAAAAAAACAGGACAACCTCTCGAAGCCACTATGGGCACGCAACTGAACCAAAATTACTGTACAACTCAAGATTAATCAGTATTATCATAATGTATATTAACATGCATCGATTCCTACTGGCTGCCTACCTAAACTGGGCATACGGTCATTGAGTAGGCATTCAGATGGGAACGGACCTTATATTAGTAACTTCAAATTTCCTTCTGGGGGGCGGGATTAACAAACACTTAGCTGAGTGTCGCCAATTCTTACCGCGCTTCACAAAGTATGAAGTACACCTTCATCCTTCATAATAAGTGGACTCCAGTAAAGGTCAGGACAAGCCCACTGGCCATCTGGCTGGGAATCTGTCCATCCAAACAACCAGCAAGGTCTCTTCAGCCAGAAGCACTGCGCACTGGACGGTTTGAGCTATATGAGCTCTTGGGAAGCCCTCTAAAGAAAAGGGTGCAGAATAAGGTGCAGGTGTATCTGGTGGGAGCTCTCTCTCCACACACCAGGCCCAAAGCACAGGTCTGTCACACTTGATATACATATCGCTATAATGGGGAAGTACCACAGTCTGTTCTGAAGAGCCGAAACAAACATCGTGAAGATCTAAGCTTCAAATGGGACTACATTTCCACATAAAATAATTCCAAATTAATCAATCAACACGAGTGAATAGGATCAACTAATAGACAGATGCAGCGTGATCCCACAACCTGACAAGAGGGAGTACGGCCTTAGAAACTTCACAGGTAGATCTATTAATGGATATGCTCCCGTGAAGCTTAAAATTCCCAGGCCGCACGTTACATAATGTGTAATATTGCCATGTGGACAAGCCACATGGAATGAACTCTGATCTGTAACACACAGTCCAACTATAGTCTCTCAAAGAGGCTGGTGCCAGCACAGCCCATGTGAAACTAGGGGGGGAAACTCTGAGGACTGAACAGTACACCTGAGATCCGGACCAGCATGGATGACTCTGCATTGTTAAGCAAACAGTTGTGAAGCTGGAATCAAGACACTCCCTCGGTTGTGCCGGGGCCGGTAATTAAAACAAACAGTCGCGGTTCAAAAGCACAAACTGTTCATTCGCATGATAGATGGGTCCGTTTGTTTAAATAAATTCATAGCTCCAAGATCACCACTTCCGCTGACATAATGACAGAGTAGTACACGATCATTCGATTGCAGTTACAGCCAAGATAGAAGGAAAGCGGGGATGTATATATTAATCTGTAAACCTCACGGAGGAAGACTAAAGACCGATAAGTAAACACTGTCGATAAATTTACCGTAAACAGATTAGCTTGTCTGGATGATTCCCAAAGCAGTTTAAACAAGTAAAGCACAAGTTCATGTTTACTCTCTATGCAAAGGTACTGTAACCTTAACACGCCAAAATAACCGTAGATAAAACGTTGGCGAGAAATTGGAATACAATTTTACAGGTAAAATTCGAAATATCGGTAATAAAAATGCCTAGAAAGACTTATCACGAACAATATTTTGACCCTAATTAAATTATTTAGATTAACACTGGTATCTCAATACAGTTTATACAATAAACAAACGGCCTTTATACAGTTGCATCCCGTGTAGCTAAAACTGCACAGCGCCATCGCCTCGATGTATAGTGATAAAACGCAGCGATGCCTAATCCAGATATATGGGCAAACCCGTTAATTAATACAGAAACAGATTTAAACGCTTGGTTTACGGATCTTGTCCCTAGTTAGCCGCCTGGAAAACACCCAGATGGCGGCCTGGGATAAAGCAACAGCCGAGCAAACGACAACGCTGCCTGACGGCCGGAGCCATCGGAGGCTTTGTTTAACATCACCCAGGATCCACGGGCAGGTAATGCAGGACCAGCAAGGTCACAAATCCCGGCCAAGACGCAAGGGCGTCACACCAAACAAGAAAGGAAGAGAGGCAGAAGTCTCTGTAGACGTACACTTATTAACCGCATAATCAAACGTGGCATTTCCAGGAAAACAGCGAGAGGATCGCTGCCAGGGGGGATTTAAAGAACTGGAAATGTTATGACAGCTAGACACCAGCGCGCTACAATGTTATTTTTCACTCGGCACAACAAAAGGGGTGTAGAAATGGCAGATAATTAAGCGGACGTGCATTTAAAGTGAGGAGGCTGCGGTTTGCATGTCCACACCAAGGCCCAGGACGCCCTGTGAAAACAGGCACGCATTTCACATGCTTCTTTTCAGAAGTCCATTAGCGGCTTTGTTCCAGTAACTTGTTGGATCGCATCACGAAGCGGGCCGATCTCTCGCCTTCCGAAAGGAGCGTAGTAATTACGCGGCGTGGGCATGGCTGAGCGGTCGTCTAGGCAGGTGTTAAGCTAGTTGGGACAAAACGTAGGTAGCCCTCCCCACCATACATACACTGAAGACACCGGCCTGCGATACCACGTCACTGACTTCAGCACTGCAGGGATAGAGAGCCCGATCGGCCACATAAGTAGCCCTTCCTCCGGCACACATCGCCCGCTCTCGCTCCCTCTTACCCGTGTCCCCGATGATGATGTATTTGAATAGGTAGGCGTAAGCCATGGCCAGCAGATGCTGCGTGTAGCACTCCCGAGCCCCGTGCGCTTTCCGTGTGCCGCTGCCTTCGCTCCGCTATCCGGCCTCTTTCTCTCCCAGAAGAGCGAACAATCGGCAGCCGCGAGCCTCGGCCGGCGACGTCACGCGCACCGCCTCCGCCACGCACGCGGAGGCTGACTTTCTGCGACCGGAAGTGCTGACGCCGCACGGGCGCGAGCGCTGCCTCGAGCCGGCCGTTGCGCGGGTAAACTTCTGTCCAAGTTGTTAAATAATGCACATGGTGTATATTTATATATTTTTAAGGAGTGCTTTCGAGGAACTCATGTTTTATATATTGCGATCAAGTAGCTGTCTAGTATCTCGAGATGTCATTTTAGGGGAGTGGAGTTGCCGTCAAATTATGTGCGCCATCTAGCGGTCATTGGAAAAAGTGAAGAGACATATTCCAGTGGTGCCACAAAATAATCCTCTGTGGAATTTAGGATTCACTTTGATGTTGTATTATCCACCCTAAGTGCACATTTTCATTTACAAGTGAAACGGCCATGGCAGTGTATTTTGCCACAAGTGACTAGCGATATTGTGCAAAAGTAATGCATTACTGGACGGAGAACATGCGACACACACACACACACACTCGCGCGTTATACTCATATCTTTGTGGGGACCATCCATTCATTTCTGTGGGCATAACCCTAATCCCTACTAACTTTATCCCCTGCCCAGCCCTAAACTGAACCTTAAGTAACAGAATAAAATGCAAGATTTTTGGCATTTTAATTTTTTTTTAATTTCATTCGCAGATTTCTATAAAATTGGGTTTTCCCTTGTGGGGACCGGAAAATGTCCCCAAAAGGTCAAAGTAACAGGTTTTTATCACATTATGTGGGACCGTTGAATCGAGCCTACTACAGTACCTTGGAAGTGTGACGTCACCCAGGGAATGGTATTTAATACGAAGCCTTGGCATCACCACGAAGGGCTTTATTTTCTCATTATGTGTAACAGGCTGATCTTCATTAAAACCAAAACGTCAGCAGGATTTACGAGCGGTACCTCACTTAAAGTGGCACAAATATTGCCTGAATTAGCATCCTAGCAACTGGTTATTGAACGCAATACAAAATATATATCTTTCCCAGCCTTCACGTTTAATATTTTTCCATAAATCAGTACCATCAGTACGATGGTTTTACTGAAGATACTTTTGATGGTTTTAAAATATGTAATTAAAAGGACTGTGTATTCGTTCCGCACGAGCAACATCGTTTAAATTATGTAAAACTGCAATAATCAGAAGATCTACACAGTCTCTCCACAAGAGTCATTTTAACGCAAGTAACATTTGGCGGCTTTTCCCTACATCAACAAAAAGCAGGATTTTATTGAGATCCTTATACGAGAACGGATGTGTGGATGCAATTATTAAATCTGCCACTGGGTGGCCTACCAACTGTGTCATTTGTCAAATTCAGTGAAAGGTCTGATGAATTATTCGGAGCAAAGGTACTGGGCAAAAATATTCAATTAAGATTAAGATGTAAGACAGTAAAAGCATAAACTGGAAGCCGCACGATATGAAGTGCGTCGTTTATCAGTTGCAATCCTAAAGATTGTTTTATGTTTTAAAATACGACGTTATGGAGGCTGAATTTATTAAGAAGAAAAAACAGAAACGAATACTGCATCTTGGTTATTCCGCAACATGTTTTGCAATTTCGCAGATCCGCATGTCATCTGAGAACATGTGTATTGATGGTGTCATATTTGAATGCATTGAAAGGTCCAGGTTCAAGGTGAAAATCTGTCGTGAAAGAGTGGGGGTCCTGTAGAGAGAATTTTTAGGTGATTTATCTCACGCAGCTTATTGCGATTCTGTAAACCAGTTACACGGCTTTTGAAAATCTCAATTTAAATGCGTGTACTTAACCTCCGCGACCGACAGGGGGAGCAAACACTCCACTCCAGAAACAGCTGCTGTTAAGCATTTCTGGGCTGTGTACTGTGCTCATTGTTCAGAAAATGCATACAAATGAGATTTCTCAGCAGAAATATCCTTAGCTCAAATAGCACCCAACCTGAGATTAATCCTCTTCCCCTCAGCTTCGCTCCCCCAATTAATCCAGCTGAGCGTATCTCCAGCATTTTTCAGGTTACTGTGATCCCTCACAGAAATGGTTTTAGTTTGAGGGCCTGCACTGGTGATAATCTTTTATAAATTTTTCCCGCTTCAGTCTTGCTGGGTGGTCTTCTGGCTTATGTTCCAAGAGCAACATCACAGCAAACTTCATCATCTTCAAAATTTCGGTGCTCTAGCTATGTACGGCCTCTTCAAGGCTGGTGAGACGCTTACAGTGAGATGGTGTGGTGGTGGGTGCAGAATCTGACATTTGGCCTCCTCTGCTGCTACATGCTGTGGAAGACTGGGCCACTATGGCTGCGGGTGTTCTGCACCCCCAACACAGATCTGTGCCAAGTTAGCCTTGTCGCAGTTCCTCTACTGCACAGTGAGGAGAAAAGGACACAGACAGAGAGAAAGAAAAACAGGGACTAGCAAGGAAAGCAGGAAGAATCTGAATAACATAATGTGTCATGATTATCAAGTGTGAATCCAGACTCACAGGCTGGAAAATTACCTTCAGGTCATCAGAGAACATTCTAGATATCGGCTTCTACAATTCTGGCTTGCTGATCAACAAAAGAGAAAAACTGGAACCCTTTTCCGGAGATAGTAGGGGAATTTCTGAGTTTTGAAAATTCGCTATGGCAGACAACAACACTACAGGAGTGTCGGGTTACAGTCCTGAGAAAGATGATTTAGAATGGGGTTATGATGAAGGTAAGTCAAAGATTAACAGCGGCTATCGGTAATCTCGACGCTTGAGAACTTGGAAAGATATTTTTTAAACAGAATAAGAGTCTCACCTTCTGGGCTGAGTCTAAGACTTCTAGACATTATAGAGAAATGAAAACCCGTTTCAGCCTCAGCAAACTAATTTTTGGTCATGCACCAAGAAGTTAATTCAATTTCATGGGCTTATTTGGAATTAAGTGTTTCATATTTTGGTAACCAGTTTCTAGATGACAGAAGATCCATAGGCATTTGATTAGGTAGTTAAATAAATTCAATCTTCCCAGAAAAAAAACATGGGTTACATGATTTCTAACTTCCAGTAGAGTTTCACTGAGCTCATAAAATTGACCTTTCCAGGATGGAGTCTTATTAAGTAAGGAAGAAGTTATGTCTATTAGATTTACAGTCTGACAGTTCAGTTCTCTCACCATTAATTACATAAAACAGTCCTGAGGGGATAAGTATTTATTAACTTTCACCCTAACTGATTTTGGCAGACCTTATTGAGACTTGGTTTTCAGTGGATTGATTTTACCTTAACAGACCTCTGAATTAACACCTGGTTTTAGTTTATTTGGTTGCTTAGTATATGAGTTTTTCCATAGTAAATTCAATGGCTAACAGTGAAAAAAGGCTGGATATTTTAATTAAACCATTCGGAACTCTCTTGAGACTATGGGGGGGGGGGGCAATATTTCTTCACTCCTCCAGGGTTTGGGGTTTGAATGACGACCCTGCTACGTGTGTGTGTGTGTGTGTGTGAGAAGTTTGCATGTTCTCTCTTTGTTGTGCTGGTCTTCTCCAACCAGACCAAGACGCACAGTTTAAGTGAATTGGAACCTCTGAATTGCCATCAGTATAGAGCTGTGGAGGTCCTTGTGATGGACCAGCATACCATCCAAGGATTTTCCTGCCTCAGAGCCCGTGCTCCCTGCGATGGACCCAGGCTGCCAGAAACCGTTCACTGGAAGAACATTTAAAAGTAGAAAGGATGGGTTTCAGAACTCATACTTTACTTGGTGAACATCAATGATCTTGCACGTAAAGTGCAGAATGCAATAGACATGTCAACTTTCTGTGCGCCTTGCTCCCAGATGGAGGCTGTCCTTCTTGATGAATGGTCCAGTATCGCGCTATACTCACTGCAGGACCTGCATGACTGCATTCCAACAGTTATGTTGTAGTGGGTGTGTATGTATCTTTGTGGCAGAGACTGGGATAACATTATGGTAAATGAGTGGGGTGAGGGCAGTATGTTGTAATATAGGTCAGCAGGTTCTTTCTGAGTATCAGAGGACAGATGGTCTGTTTGGGGGGGGGGGGGGGGGGGGGGGGGGGGGGGGGGGGGGGGGGGGGGGGGGGGGGGGGGGGGGGGGGGGG
>JAODLD010000088.1:13376468-13389122 GCA_026781065.1 Mormyrops boulengeri | reverse complement strand
GTTCACTTAAACCTGTATGAAGACCGAGGTACATAGAAATCCAAATGAAGATAGAGGTTCACTCAAACCCATACGAAAGTAGAGGTTCACTCACACCTGTATGAAGACCGAGGTACATAGAAATCCAAATGAAGATAGAGGCTCACTCAAACCCATATGAAAGTAGAGGTTCACTCACACCTGTATGAAGACCGAGGTACATAGAAATCCAAATGAAGATAGAGGTTTACTCAAACCCATATGAAGGAAAAAGTTCACTCAAAGCCATATGAAGATAGAGGTACTGTCAGTTCTCCTGCTTTCAGGTAGGAGTCTCCAGACAGATTTATCAGCATTAGCTCTGAGACTTTGGTGACCTCTCCCTCGTAGATGGATGAATTCCGGCGTCTGCGGACCCACAGGAAGGGGGAGGAGCCTCTCGAGGGCAGCGACAGTCTCCTAGGAGACAACTTTCGCCCAACGCAGCCACTTAGCGACCGGGTTGTCAGGGCCACTTTCCGCTAGAGCCTTTGGCAGTGAGACCTCCACGGACAATCAGGGGCGAGACAGCAATTCATCTGTAAGATCTTGGCCCCAGCTGCTTCCAGTGTCGGGTTCTGCAGTTAGAATGGAAATACATGTGAAATGATCCACCGCGGAAGAAGACATTGGCTTTTGCTTCATGTGTGGAGAGTAGTATTGATGTGTCATTCCCAGAGTATTTTATTACATCCTAAAATGACCAGTTATTCCAACTGCTTTCCATGGAGCTGAGCCAAAACTGAAAATAGTGCTCTTAGGAAGCCTACCCAGTTCAACACGCTATGAAGCAGACTTAAGAAAAGTGGACATAAAATAGTCATGTGATCGACAAATAATATAAAGACTGACACACTACTCCTCCCACTGCTGATGTAGAAGTTGCCAGAAAACAGAGGAGCGTTTACTCAGTGGGCATCCCCCTAATTTGCCAAGGAAAGTGGACCCTTAATTTTGCTCGGTGCCCTTTTCATTAGGAAGCTGGCATCGTTGCAGAATCGCCGCACCACCGTTTGGCCTTCCAACTACATGGCTCCTGCTCTCCACAGTGTCTCCAAGCAACAGGAGAAATCATTGTTTAGTTAAAATGAGCGGCCAAAACGCCTTAAATTCAGGCCGGGTGCTTGTGAAGAGATGGTAGAACAGTATTTCCTGTCCAACAGGCACGTGAGCGGGCACCTTGCCAGCACTGAGGGGTCCTTGGGCAGCCTAACCCAAGAAAAAGTGAAGGGAGAGAGAAAGAGAAGAGATTCATAGTTGGCCATGCTGGACTTTGTTCTGCCACATTCGGGGAGCACAGGCAGTAAGTAAGCCAGTTTTGAAGGGCAGTAAGGTACCGTGACTTTTCTGTAAGTTTTATTTAGCTTTCAGTCAGTTTATGACTTGTAGCACTAGATTTGACTGACCATGCAAAGAACTTCAACTAAGCAAGTTCAAGTTAGACCTTGTGCCCTTGGTGACTGTGTCTCCATAGTCCACAGTAGCATCATCCTTGCCCAAAAGATGATGTTTTCTTTAGCCTCTTCTCTCCTGCTCCGTCTGCACCACCGCCGGCCACACCCAAGCATTCCACAGAGCCTCTCCACCCATGGGCTCGGTTATTTACAGTCTTGCTTTCCTTCAGAAACATGAACACTGGCACTAAAAGGTAGGCCAGAATTTCCCAGGGCTAAACACATTAGCGTAATGTAAATTGTGTGATTGAGCCAATCAACAGCTTTCTTAAGGTTAACTATTTATGGGCTCAGCTGGAGTGCAAGCCAACTTACAGAATATGTTTCCAGGTCCAGATCTGTGCTGTAGCTAACTGTTAGGCACCATGTATGAATGAACTGTGAGAATGTATCAGGTGGGATTTGTAACTACCATGGGCACAAATATGTTTTTGCCTTCAGTTTCACGTCCTTGATGATTTTGTCCCAGGTGTGGTTTACAATTTACATCTTCGTCTACCCTGCGTCTGCAATCTCATAACTTGTGGGAGTTTTACTTACACAAAAATGTGCTGAGGGCAGAACAAAAAGTGACTGGTTCACAGAGATAACCAATCAGATTGTAGAGGAGGTGGGCCCAAGCAACCAATTAGATGTTTTTGTCCCACGTCCCCTAGTTGCTTGGACCCACTTCATCTACAATCTGATTGGTTATCTCTGTGAACCAATCATTTTTCGTTCTGCCCTCTGAACATTTTTTGTGTAAGTAAAACTCCCTTGAGCATACTCATAAAAGAGGTTTGGAACCTTGACTGTTAATTTACTTCTGCTTACTGACCAGCAGGGAGCAGCACATTCCACAAACGGTCAGAATGCGCTTTCATCGGCTGTAGGCCTTTGCCTGATCGCGAAGGCAAAGAGCCCCAGCATAATTCATCAGGCACAAGAGATTTTCACTAGTTATGGGGGAAAAAATGTTAAATGTTGGTGGACCATACAGTTCTCTGCCTGTAAAATCTGTGACTGAATATCAGCTATAACAAGTCGCTTGTAACAGTGAGCTCAGCACTGACTTGCTGTGGAACATTTGGTGTTCGATAAAATCATAGCTTAGTATGAACACATTGAAAGTTAGAACATTCACCCTGTAACTGTTGACATCCGAATAACACTGAATAAATATTAACATTGCTATGTGTTTGCACCTTAATTGGTGTTTGATATGTTTCACAAGAATTCATCTTTTGTTCCCTGCCCTCTGTTTTAGTAATTTGTCCTCAAACCCTGGCCGTAATGAGCACCTAGTTTGTCTGAACCTGCTAGGTCAGTTTTTTCGGAGTGGGGGGGGGGGGTGGACAATCCTTTTAACTGGCCACCCAACACCAACCTAAGTCACAATCTGCTCAGCCTTTTAATTTATCTGTAATATTTTGGTCTCTCCAGTGATCAGTAACTGTCATCCAGATCAGTAAGCCATGAACTTATTTTTAAATGTGTCTAAGAGGTGTTTGTGTTCTGGTTGCACCTCATTCCCACCTTCTCAGCCTCGTGACAATCAAAACAGGGTGTCAAAGTATGCATCAGGAATGGATTTTTTTCTGGAGTGGCTTTGGAAGAACGATAGAATAAAGGCATCGTTTAGAAAGGCTACAAAGGCAAGATATAGGGTGAAAAATTACAGTCTTGCTTGTGGTAAAAACGTCTGTCAAGTAACTGTTTCATAGAGAACCCGTGGGCGCCTCTGCTTTTCGTATCAAAGTCAAATCAAGGATAGAAAGTGACCCGTCTGACGCTGAAGCCAAGCGATGTAATTCTCCCTGATGGACAGAAGGTGGCACTGTGAGCACACGAGATCTGGAGGCGAACCGCACTAGCGTCCGTGAAGCGCCCATTGTTTAATCACGCCCGGCCTTTGATGAACGGCAAAAAGGCATCAACGCCGGCAGATCATCTCATCTGACAGGTCTATTATTGCTGACCACTGGATCACTGCACTGGTTACACATCTGCTTTGCTATAAATTAATCATAAATATTGTTAGGGGATATTGCCTGTGAGAAATTAATACAGTTCAGTTGACTGAATTCTATAATGTTTAAAAAAACATAAAGAGCAATAAACAATGTCATTTGCATAGAAAAATGCAAATTTTTATGGAAATGGGACTGGGATTACAATATTTTTGCGATTATAGAGCAAAACGCGCTTCTGGGCAGACTGCTGTGAGGTTAGAGATTTTCCAAATACTTCTTTTCACATGTTCTGTCATGGAAACAAGAGGAATTTCCCAGACAAAGGTAAGTATCAAATTCACCTTAACCCAGCTCCGATCGTGGAAATTCTGACCACGGGCCGGTAGAGGCCCCGCACTGACGCAACCGCAACAAACCTTGTTGCACCACGGATTTTTCTGATGAAGTACCCCCCCCCCCCCCCTTGAAGATGTCCTCAACGGAATCTTCATTTTTTTTCCGCGAGGAGATCCTGCATCACGATTGGTGGTGAACTCACTGTCGTTCGACCAGCAGTGCTGACACGGGATACCTAAAATAAAAACTGTTGTGAGCATCGTTTTTAGACCGCTAAAAAATAGTGGGTTATGCTTTCGCTGCCCCCCTCCACCTCTGCTATCCTCTATCATAATCCTTCTTTAAAAACTTCTATCCCAGAAGGGATTTATGAATATGAATGGAAAGGTGCCACTCCTCCTAACCCGAGCACAAAGCGCGCCGCTGCCTCACCGACTCACACGTGGAGCATCGCGCCCTGAATGGCACCGAAGAGACGCGCAGTTCTTAATTAGGCTGAATTGTGCAGCCTGCCTACACTGCCTGTATCTGGCCTCCTCGTCAGACGGTCTTTTTTAAGGAAAACTCCTGCTAATCCGAAACAGATAGACTTATCTTCTTGTTTAGAAGTATCCCTAGCTTTTAAATGGTAAGACCTGCAAATGCTAAAGCTTTAGCCCCCCCATCTGCCGCCCTCAATATCGAAATTTGCTGACATTTCTGTTGTGTAAAATTGAATAAAGTGCTTCCATTCTGTGGGGACTCTAAATGAGTAACAGTATTTGATGGCAGTTTGGAGTTTTCCCCTGATTGTGAACAGCAGACAGGAAGGGCAAATCATTATGCGGAAAAGAATTTTTACCTGGTTTTCAGAGGGTACAGGTCGGGCATGACCAGATTAGAACCAATTCATACCTGATCATTGGGGAACAGGAAATTCAGTGGGGACTAGAGTTTAAACCTGATTTTTTAGAGGACTAAGCATTCCTAGCAATTTAGGTAATGGGAATGGAGTGACTGGTCATCAAAAGTTTGAACAATTTTGTTCAGAGCGATTTTCAGTCTTTTGTACAGTAAATCCTGGCCTTTCTGCCTCCGGATCAAAAGTAGAGATAAAAACCAGTGTTGTCCCACAGAAATGCCCCAGAGGAAAAGTCTGGCTGCTATCAGAGAACTTTAGATCCATGACTGAAAGCATAATATCATAGCTCCAGGTAAGTCCCACACAGCATACGGTCAGCTTTTACTCTGAAGTGAATCAGCCAGGCTGTGGGGCCTGAAGTGGGTGCTGTACTGGACAGGAAGTGTCCCGAAAGAACTAGACAGAAACAGGAAACTGAAATACATTTGTTATGCGAAGTGCCGTATTTCTCAGGCAGTTTCAAAATATGTTTTTTTTCTGCTAAATTTTCCCTTTTGGCCCGTTTAAATATTGTGCTTTCCATTCTGAAAAAGTCAAGTAATCAGTCAGATATCTTTTCATGGTGTGAGTTTGCCTTTGTAAATAAATTGTTTCCTGTATTACTTTATCATCCTGGTCTGGCACTACACTTGGCGGTGATATACAGTAAAGAAAAACATCTAAATATGTTTATTCGACAGGTGCTATGGAATATTATTTAGCACTGTACAACGTAGAATATAATCATTATGATATTATCAAAAAACATGCCAAATACCCATGATGTAATCATTACAATGTAATCAACACAATGTAATCAACAGAGTATGTATTTGCACCTTGTGTTAGCCTCAAAGTTTCTGTTAGCTGCTTTATGTTAGCCCTGAATGTATGAATATCCACCATTATTAGTGTATACCTTATCACTATGCTGAAGGACAAATATATTCTCAACCCTCTAGTTAGACAATGTGCAACAGGCTGAAGCTGCCATGGTTTACTTCTGAAGGAAGGGATTCGCCTGAGTTCACCAGAAGTTCACGGCTGAGCATTTTCAAAAAACCAAGTAGAAATGGTCGCGCCACCATTATGTTTGGTCGAGGGACCAATCGGTAAAAGAAATGACTGACAAACTTGTCACCTAGGGGTGTGGATCAAGGGAGAAAACATCGATTGTGAATGGTTGAAGGAATGTTGATGCTCAAGTGACGAGATATTGTTAAATGATAAGAACTTGTATAAAAATTGGTGTAAAACAGTATTAGACACACTTCTAATTGTCCGGCATTGGTTGTAACTTCATTGTTGCAATAAAGACTGAATTAGGATCTACACAAACGGCTTCTGACTTCTGATTTGGCGGGGAAGGAAAAACCACAACAGCGCTTCAAAAATAACATCTTTGTATAAAGCTGTAAAATAAAGGCACACTGTATACATGGCGTTTCATGTGCATGTAATTGCCTTGAACTGGGACAGTTATCTGTAACGATAGATAATGTCTGTATTAAATAACAACTAGATTTTCTCATTGGGACTATTTTTGGTTGTCCAAGTCATCAACCACTGAAACATGAATTCTGAAACCATTTTCTTGTTCCAGCCCCACAAATCATATCAAGATTTTCATTCTTTGAATTCTCATTGCGGTCGAAAGAGTTGTTAGTCTTACCAGTAATCTTTTCTGATTCTTTTGCCTGATGAGAGCCAGTCGTAATCAACAGGAGTGCAATTCTATTGGAGCAAGGCTGTATGTGTTTCTAAAGCCTGCAAATCCAGAACAGAAAGTGATATCAATGATGATCTGATTGTAAGGGGACAAAAACAACAGATGTCATGGAGTAAAACCTAGAATTTCTCTCAGAATGTTGTTGTCTTTGAAGAAGACACCAGTAACCAGTAATGTAGACTTTTTTTATAATTAGGCAACACAACAGGAGTAAACTATACATATACACTCCTACGATATAAAAAAATGTATATCATAAACTCTCAGAATTAATATGACTGGCTAGTATATGTTTGACCCATATTTCCCCATTAATTCAGTTCTTTAAAATTTATTTGGAGAGTGTTTTCACATGTGCTCTTTCTATTACAAAAATATTGCTTGCAGTATGAGTTATACATTAGTTCCTCAGTGGCTCTGAGATATTTAAGTAAATGTTAGGGCAGTACACTGCCCCATATAGTTTGTAATGTGGAGTGATTGGTAGACCAGATGGCTGAGCCCCTGAAAGTCATTTCCCACTAAGAGATGAGTGAAGCTGTCAGTCAGTCAGCCATCATCACAACCATCAACCTCTGAAATTACATTGTTCCTCCTCAGTGTCTCACCCTGCTGGTAGCCTGCAGTAAAACACGGTCCCTAAAATGACCCTAAACAGTAGTGTTTTTGTTTGAATCCCGAAGGGAGGAACTCTGACTCCACCCCAAGGGCAAATAAAATCTCATAATATTTTTTCAGATGTCACAGGTCACTGGTGGGGTGAAGACAGACGAGGAGTCGATATATTTCTGGAGGGTCTGGTTACTTATTTCTGAAAAAAGCCCCCATTCATAGCTGCCCTTCTGTGCCTAAATTCAATCTAGTCTTGAGACCGAGATGATCGTCTGTTTTGACGGTGCGTGATGTGTGCATAGTATGATTGCAAAAGGAATTGTATAAATCTTGCATTCTGACATCCAAAGGCTTTTATTTCTTTGTTTATGCAGGTTTATTAAGCCGATGCTTTTTTATAATTCAGTGAGTTTGACTGGCTAATAAATAGAACTGATCGTTCAAACTGATCTTTCACCCTGATTGGCTGACAGTGTCCTCGTTCTCGAAATTGCCTGAGCCGCCTTGAAGATGGCTTCCTCCGACTGATGGCCCAGAGTTCCAGTTCCATTCCCCTCCCCCCACCTTGCACTCTCACTAAAGGGAAATTGCCTTCATTCCTCCATTCAAGATGAGTCCTCCTTTCAAAACAAGCTTGATGCAGCCTGAGATTCTGCCTGATCTGAGGAAAACACCATCAACTCATAGACATAGCTGCTGCCTTTGAGACGACAGGACAGCCGGCTGGAGAATGTAAAAGCTTCATCATTCCCGGAGATGTGTGCCAGCCCGTGTGTCCAAGCCTGCTACAGTCCCATTAGGGAAGTATGAAATGCTCTTTGCAATCACAGGCCTGCCTTTAAGGTAAACGATTAAGGTAACATTCGCTGGTGCTGCTCTCGCAGTCACATTCACGGCTGCTCCAGCTTTTTTGTATGACTGCATTCGGCCAGCCCGGTTTTCTGTATCTCAGTAATGCCAGGGCTTCTGGTTCTTCTGACCTATGACCTATGACATCATAAGCAAAGTGACGCGTGGACTAAGTCAGCCAATGGGTTAATCCAACACAACGTAACAATATCTATCACTCATTTTCATGGGGCTGTCCTGCATGACCAATCACAGGTGACCTGCGGCCTCGCTGGCCACGCCTGTCGCTGGGCTGAGCAGATGTCACAGTGAGGGTTTCCGTGGTTACATAGAGTATCCCAGTTGCAGATTTGTTTCCATATGTGTGTGTGTGTTTTTTAAAGCATTTGATACATTTCTAACTTCAGTATTTATATCTTTATTATGAGTACAGGAAAACTAAATAAAATCGCGAGTATGTAAAAGCATTACAGTTTTATTAGTGGAAAAGATGTTTTAAATAGCCAGAACGGAAATGTAATACTCCTGGATAATTTGTATTTCTATTTAGAATCCATATATTGCGTAGGAGACATATAAAATAAAACTACAAGCAAGGAGCCACACAGAAGCCACAGACTCCTTTATTCATGCTACGCCAGGAGCACATTGTGGCTTTCCATAGAATGTTTGTACAGGAAATGACATCGCCATCTGTGATAACAGTCAATTAAAGGGTAACCATGACTACAATGAGCGCAAACAGCACCTCAGCCTAACAGCAGCAGGACGAGCGCCAAGCCAACAGCTGTTAGCGTTAGCTGCACTCAGACACCCTTCACTTTACGCGCTGAACTTGGGGTCCAAGATGCAATACCCTCCGAAAAAAAAGTGCATTTTAAAACCTCAGTGGCTGCTTTTTGTTATGAAGAGGCCATTACCAGAACTTGTTGGCCCTCTTTACTGTTGCCAGGCATCAAGATGTCTTCCAAGAGGTCAACATTAAAAAAAATAATAATAATCCCTTATTTCCTCTGGGACACCTAACAACGGGCTTGGCTCTGTATGTAAACACGTGATTTAACCCTAACCCTCAAGTTCCAATTGTAAATTTCTGCTCACCATAAAAATCCAGACATTTTGCTACCATGATTGCTCCTACGGGCCTTAGACCTGGAATGGGGGCTGATAAATTATGACCGATTCTTCTGCTTCTGGAAATGTTTCCTCAAGATAATTTCCAGTGACCTTCAGATCAACTGCAGGCAATCTCTGTATTTGTCTTTATTAAATTTCCCTGGGGAATATGAATATCTATTGTATTAAAATGATGGATAGCAGTAATTTCCTATTAATTACCTTTGGAAAAACTGTACAGTGAGACCGCAGTGTTTCAGGAGAATAATTTGCCTGGTAATTTCAGTGTAAACAGAGTCTGAATAGCTGTCTTTGAATGGCTGGGTAACTGTGTCTTTGGCAGTTGTCCTAGAATTACAATAAGGAGGGACCACAATGAAGTCATCCATTCATCTAGAGCACGGGAAACATGCCAGTTTCTGGGCTTATTCTGAATCAAGCCCAAACAGACTCCAGTTACAGTCTGGACACAATCCTGGCTGCTTTTCGGAATCCAGCACCGTGGTTTGAAACACATGGATTCAGATGTGTATCAGCCATATAATCTTTTATTATTAAAACGTTTACAAGCGGAAGATATATGGGAGAGATTATGGATTTTACAGACAGCTCATTCTAAAAAAGCAAAAACGGGTATGTGAGCTACCTAAAAAGGGAATATTTTAGCAACTATAAATATTTAATGCTTTCTCTGAGATATACAGATCCCTAATTATCTTCAGTAATGATCTGTGATACTGTCACATTTCATCGTCAAATACAGTGCAGCTGAACAGTCTTATACAACGTGCCCTCATTCATCTGAGATCTGTTTTTTGACCTCAGACCATTTTATGAACATTTTAGGAGCTCATTGACAGGGACTCATCTCACCAATGTGTGGCGCTCTTTCTGCTGAAGAATCCTGGCTTGATGCCCAGCGGAGAGTGTGACCTTATCTCTGTCCAAGCTGCATCCTCTCATCAAGAAGGAGAACTCAAGACTATAAGCCAATAGTTGCCCACTCAATGACACTGTTAATACTATGGATACTAATAATAGCATCTTTTGAGAAGTACAGATTGACTTGTTAAATCTTACTAACAGAAATGACCTTGTGACAAACACGTGAACAAATATAGAAAATAATTTATGTTTTAAATTAAACCCATCGATTTTGTGTTAAAAGAGAAATCCTCTGCATAATATTAGAGAGGCATAAACATGTGCATTAAGAGAGAACCCCCCCTTGCACATCATCAGAGAGGTATAAACACCCGCATTAAGAGAGAACCCCCCTGCACATCATCAGAGAGGTACAAACACCCGCATAGAGAGAACCCCCCCCCTCCCCGCACATCATCAGAGAGGTTCAAACACCCGCATTAAGAGAGAACTCCCCTGCATATCATCAGAGAGGTACAAACACCCGCATTAAGAGAGAAACCCCTTGTACATCCTCACACAGGAATAAGCATCTGCATTAATTAAGAGAGAAACCCCCTTGCATATCATCTGAGAGGTATAAATATCTGCATTCAGCGACAAACCCCTGCACATCATCAGACTGGTATAAACACCTACATTAAGAGAGAAACTCCCTGGACATCAGCAGACAGGTATAAATACCACCTCTACATCATCAGAGAAGATCCCTTCTGCCACCAACTTTGTTTTCCTCACCCCAGTCCAAAGAGGGGATTCATATTATATTACTGTTTAGCCAGAATTTTTTTAAACACAAATCCCAACTTAGTTTAATACTTGGATGCATTGTTGGAAAGCACAAAAACAGCAATAATACAAGGCAACAAATTCCGTAAACTCAGTGTCCTTAATCATGCTGTCTGCAGCCTCTTCCAGCCACTTATTTAGTACTGGGTCACTGGGTATATAAAATATAATAATTAAATGTATTTTTTTCTTTGACTAGCTAAACACTTTATAGCATTGAACACTGTAATATCCTCTAATGTAACTGACCTGTAGCACATGTTTAAACCGCTCGCAAGATGTAACCCCAACAGGAAAAGGTTTCCTGGATCCATTGCTCCATATGTAATCAATTATTTATTTATGAAAATCCTATTCCTGTCATTCTTCACCTCTAAGCAAAAAGAGGATTCTCTATCACATCGGGTATGGCATTAATAAAACATTATTTCTTTCAGTGTACTCATTTTTATTCATTTTTCCCCCGCATAGAAAGTTTGAACACTAGTGCTAATACTCAGAATGTAGTCAGAAATGAGGGGGCACCATGAAAGACTAAAGGAATCACAATTTACCTCGCAGAGGCTGTACTGGTGAGAGTCGGCCTTATGAACAGCAAACTGATGCCTTAGAGTGAAACTAATGACATCACTGTGTCACTGCTGCAGTAGGTATTGCTGTTTCCACCTTTTGACATATGGGTGTTTCGTAGCATGTGTTTACACGGAATGTTCGGACACTTTTTGAATGTCGCTGTGTATGAAGGTGTCTGTTGGGTGATACAGTGTGCAGAAGCCCAAAGCTGTCTCAGAATTCTAAGGCAAAAGCTTCAAAGTGCCATGATGAATTGGTGGTTTAATACAGTCCCTCTGTTTTCGGCCTCCTGATCCGGCACATAAATGGCTGTGAGTTTTATTAGTAATAGAGATAATAATAATAACACAGACTTGAAGTTTACCTTGATATTGGACTAATCTTTTAAAACCCGATTTCTGCAAATGAAAAAAAATACCGTATCAATAAACACCCTAAACCTCAATTAAACTCTACACAAAATTAAAGGTGCATCCCACAACAGATACTTCAGATCGTTACAACCAATTTTATTTCCATTTAAGTGGAAAAAAAATCAGCAATCCTGATCATTAGTAATGATATATAACATCAGTAATAAATTATCAATAGAGATTTACTACAATGTGGTCACTTTGGCTGTCAGATTTTGCTCCATGATTTCTGCATATGGACTGTCCACTGTGGTTGTGTTTGTACATAATCCAAGAGCGGCATGATGACTGCAGAGCAGGGGGAGATCTGAAGAGTGGACAAAGAGTAATTATTTGTTCCTCTGATCAGCTTCTGTAGGCGGAAGCAGATGTCTGTCAGCAGCACACCGTACAACTACATCTACTACTACTGTATTAACGACAACAGCAACAATAATAATAATAATAATAATTATTATTATTATTATTAATGGGGAAGTAGTGCTGTTTTACCATGAATGGCCTCTATTCGTAGATAAAAAACTGCAGCATTAGTGGGACTTTACGACCAAAAGGAAATGTAGAGCACTTTATGGCCATAAAAAGCAGTTCAACATCGCAAAACTATTTCACGGTTCTGAATATCGTACATAAAACATTTCCAGAATAAGCCTTTCAGACACGATGTGAACATTTAATAGCTAGTAATAGGCATTAGTTTAAGAAAAGGCTGAAATAATATAATTTAAACAATTTGAAAGAGTGTCACTTCATAAGAGAAAAAATCAGCTGATTCTGTGTTGTCATGGTGATTAGTCACTAACCTGGTGATGTCATGGTTAATGACGCTGGTCAAAATGAGACTGATTTCGCTGATTTCATTTGTGGGGTAAATTAGACCAGCTGGGAGGACTTTAGGATATATACACACACACACACATATACAGAGAGGTTTGTAATTATATTTTTGTGGGGACTCTCCATTCATCTCTATGGATGTTTCATTTCTAAGGACGACCTTAACTCCTTA
>JAODLD010000088.1:13363432-13375113 GCA_026781065.1 Mormyrops boulengeri | reverse complement strand
ACTTCCTGACATCATCTAATGTGAAAAACCACCCCCCCCCCCCCCCACCACTGAGCCCTTCCCCCACCCCTAGACATGCCTACCTAAATGTCGTTTGCAGACATGACATTCCGGATGATTACATGTTTCACTGTTGGGGAGAATTAAATGTACACATTGGGCCACTTCAGATAAGGCAGTGGTGACCAGTGGCTGCAGTGAAAAGGCCAGGAGCCCAGACAGTACAGGCCCTGCAAATGGCCAGCCTGCCACTGGATATGCACATCACTGGAAGGATGATGCTTTTACATTTAACACCGATTAGAAAATGCTCCTAAGGACGGACATAATTATCAAGTGACATCTTAGCTATAGGTTATTCTGTACCATTGTTTAAGGTGAGTTTTGTGAGCTGTTTTGGGCATGATCAAGAGACCACTTTCTTGGTGCAGTGATTTTGAAAACACGTCCGCTGCTTGCATTAAGAACATCACATCTCTCCCTGACTTCTAAAAGCCATTGTCGTCTTTACTGAAGCATTCTCCATTGCCTGATTCTCACAAAGCCAATTGCAATTCAGCTGGGTGAAATGGCTGAGAATATTCGACTCTGTTGCCATGACAGCACACATTTTCCTTTGTGCAGACTGTAATTGCCATAGTTTCCATGATGCAAAATCAAGAGAAATGATAGAAGACACATGGCCATAAAGCTATTGGAACAGGGTTGCCATGGCGACCGTGATAAGAATGCCAGAAATGAATGTTTTCTCTGGCAGTTTCCATTTTGCATGGTTATAAGATTCAATGCATGTGTTTGTGGTGCAGCTTCATGTGTTTTATCAGTTGGCGGAAACATTTAAGGGATATTCCTGAGAATAAAATATGCAAATGTGGGAATGAATGGTCTGTTGATATATTATATGCCTGCATGTATGAATTAATCTGCAAAAAATCCACACTGTATCTCAATCCTGTTTTTTATTTATTAGGTCAAAGCAAAGTACTGTAAAATATCAGCACAATGGGCCATTCAGAGAAAAGGAGAAATGACTTTTTGTTCAAATTAAATGTCAGAGTTAGTAACAGAGAACCCATCTTAGCCATGACAGAGTAAGGCTGTGCTATACTGGGTGAAAGTAAAATTGCACTTACAATCTAATCCTGGGAAAGACGTAAACCTTACCAGTAAGGAAAATTAGCTATATTTCTTGGCTGATGTTGCAAACATTTAAGCAAATATTTGAAAATATTGATAAATAACTCTAGCACATATCAATATAATGTATGTAAGCAAATATTTATTTAAGTTAGCAAGTTATAAAATGTAGTTAAGTGTCAGTACACTTTAGTATGTAGTACTGAACATTATAGTGTCAATAAGTGTTTCTAATCTAAGCTGACCATGGGCTTGAATCACAAAGCTGGATTTCATGCTTAGCAGGGTAACACATTATTTTAAGGTACCCTGTTATGTTTGCCAGGGTTGCAGGGGACTATTAGTAGTAGTAGTAGTAGTAGTAGTAGTAGTTTGTTTGTTTGTTTGTTTGTATTATGAACATCAAATAGGCTTTTACCTATAGGGCAGCAAATTGAAAATCAGCTACATTAAGTTTAGGGTTAAAAAAAACTGATCTGATGTGCAATTAATACTCACAGTGCTGTGTAAGATAAGTGTTTTACACTCTTGTTTTACACGACAAAAGGTAAGCAGCATTATCACAGCATCTTGTTTAACAACTGAAGCGTTTGCAAGAGAAGTTGTTCTGATTGCTGAAGGTGCACACGCCCTTTCACTTATTTCTTCAACAGCATATAAAAGGAACAGAGAATCTGTGTGGTTCAGAGGTGGGGTGGCTGGATCGTGTTTTGAACCATTACTGCCAGAATAGCCCTGAGATGAGGCGACAGCCAATAACTGCGCCTGATAGCTTTGGGCTCTGGACCCTCAATGGTGGACACACATTGCTAAGGGATAACACTGCTGAAGTGGCCTCCTCCAGGGTACAACAGCTGTTCCTTTCTTCAGGATTTGAACCTGCAGTCTTTCATTCACGAGTCCAATTTTGGGAACAATAAGCCACCTGGTGCCCGAAAACCTGAGTATGTATCGGCAGGATAAATATCCGCAGAGACACTGAAAGCGCAGTAATGGAGATCGGAATGTGAAAGGGAAACATGGGATTTATTCAAATGAGCTTCAGAAGTGCCATCCTGTCACAGCTGACTGCCATTTGCCCGCGTTCAATCGGAGGGCCTGCTTCTCGCTGAGATCCTTCCAGCTGTGCATTCTGAAGCTGGCACTTTCTTATCGCATGAATTAAACGAGCCCACCGGCATCACCTCTGTTGATTCACGGGCACAAACCTTTTATGTCGACATATCAGGCTGAGATCCCTCGCGATTACAGGGATATTGGACATTGGATATTGGTGTTTATGACGATAGTAACGTTAATAAATCTTTACCGCACGTGCACCGTGCCGTCTGGACCCTGTGATGGTTTGACTGACAGCGGTAAGCAGCGTTATATTAGACTGGGAAATGGAGATGCTCTGAAGAACCAGGACCCCCCGAGGACCGGATGGAAGGGATATGAAATAGCGGGCAAGATTTCCATCAACGTGGGGTGATGCCAACCACATAGATGACACATAAGTCAGCTCCCTCAAATTCAAAAGCCGTAGTGTCACAACTAGTAGTATGAGGAGCCCAACCTCAGAAATCCTACTCTAGGCCTGGCTTTGGTCCCGTAACGCTGAATGTGGCTGTGCACCATACCCCCCCCCCCCGCCCCCTCAAGAAACATGGGTGTCCAGAGGCATCAAAGCGATGTCCCACCGCGCTGGGCAGGATTGTGACCCCTGATATGAAATGCATACATTTCTAAACTGAAAGCCTTGACGTCAACTGAAAGCCTCAGAAGGATCTTGAGTTTCTTTTTCTGCTGTACACATTTGTTCATCATACCTTTAAATTGTTCTTCCCGTGAGACTTGGGTCCCCATATGCTGCAGCCGTGAAGTGCCATTCTCAAGGATTTGTATGTTTGGAGAACACTCGGGGGCCCGTGCAGGCAGTTTTCATGCAGGACGTCAATGATATCGCCATTTTAAAAGGCCCATCTGCTGAAACCAGTGTGGCCATACAATACTCTGATTCACACTCCTGCCCTCTCGTTCTGTAGTGAGTCATCGCACAGCATACATGAGGGCTGAAGCTGTGAAAGGTGAAGCAGGGATAGCTCACTGCAGGAAAATCAGGACGCCGATCAGCCAAGGAAGCCATTTTGTAGAAGTGAGCCAAGATACCCAGGCTGATTATTCCTTAACAATAGCAATTAGGTTACTGCAGGCTTTTGAATGACATATTTTCAGATCGGCATGTTTATATAACCTGAAGGAGGAGTGAGGTCATGTGTCAGGATCCGATTGGTTTTCTATGAGAAAGAAATAACAAAAACATACCTTAATACCTGGGGTCACGAATGAGGGACTGGTACAGTGAATCTACATGGACAGCCACGGTCACCTGATTCTCTGCGCCCCTCCCCCCAACACACATCTAGGGGGTTTTGAACGATGACAAACAATCAGTGCATTGATGGCTGATCTTTATGTGTTTTTCTTTGGCATCTCGGAGTATCATGGTGACCGAGAAATGTCAGCACAACAAAGCCCCCCTTGTCCTGTTTTTCTCCCTCCTGTTTGGCAGAACAAGCACATTGATAAAAATGTCATGAATTCCAGGGAAAATGAAGTCATGGAGGTCTGCCAGGGAAACTGAAGGAGTCTTTTAAAAACTGAAACAGAAAGGAAGCAACGGGAGAGGAATAAGCCGAGAAATAGACATAGAAATCACAGAGCCCTGAGAGATGTTTTTGAAAAAAGCTTAGCCAAGGTGAGGTGAAATCATTTATCACTTTGATGCTGTTTACAGTCAGAACATGAACAACCGTCATTGGAGAACATGTGTGCAGAATTAGTATTATGGGCATCAAAACAGCCATTTTTGCTTAGTGGTAGTCCTCGCTTACGCTGCTCTACTACTCCTCTCTTCCATTGTTTGGTGATGTCACTGTTACACCATTCTCTCACCCCTCTTTTTTGCTGTTTTATCACGTTACTCTTCCAGTGTTCTATCACATATTTGTTTCACTGTTCTGTCACCCCTCTGTGGTTCTGTTCCATCATTCTGTCACCCCTCTGTTCTACTGTTTGATGACATCACCGTTACACCATTCTGTCACCCCTCTGTTCTACTGTTCGATGACATCACCTTTACACCATTCTGTCACCCCTCTGTTCTACTGTTCGATGACATCACCGTTACACCGTTCTGTCACCCCTCTGTTCTACTGTTCCATCATTCTGTCACCCCTCTGTTCTACTGTTCGATGACATCACTGTTACGCCGTTCTGTCGCCCCTCTGTTCTACTGTTAGATGACATCACTGATACATCTTTCTGTCACCCTTCTGTCCTACAGTTCGATGACTTCACTGCCCCACCCTTCTGTCACTCTTCTGTTCTGCTGTTCTATCGTGTCACCATTCTACCGTTCTGTCTCCCCTCTGTCCTGATGTTCAAATATGTAGGCAAAGTGTCACAGAAGTAAAGCTAAATCACCCTCAGGGCTCTGCATCTCCATTTATTTCTAGGTGATAAAACACACTTTGTACTATACTATAAAAATGTCAGGACAAACAAAGCCATCTCACCTTGCCCAAAGGACTCATAGCAGGAACTGTCAAAGGAAGTAACATTCAGAGAGCTATTCAATTAACCGTTCGCTAAACTAAATTAACTGAGATCTATATGGAGAAATAACTAGCATGTATGTTTGCCCCCAGGCTAGCAGTAAAAACTAGCATAGTGCTTTTCATGGGTACAGTTGACGTGTTTCCTAATAGCAGAAGCTGTTACTTGTCAGCTTAGCTTATTCTGTGACTTGTATGATTTTCTTAATTTAGATCATGCAATTTGAAACTTGAAAGCCTTCATTAAATGTCAATTTTACTGGTGTGTTACTGCAGTCTACAGCTTCAAATGCCAATTGATATGTAAAAGGTTAATGAAAATAACATTCTCTTTTGTGCAGTGAAATCATAGCACACAGAATGTAGGACATGCATTGTTCTTCAAGCAAATGTCAGCCTTGCTCCAAATGTTAATCATTTCAGACACTTCCAGTGGTGTATCTCTGCTTGCATTAGTGTCATATTTGGCAACTCTTTGCTACTATTGAATTACACAGTACAGCGTGTACAGCTAAAATCACTGACTAATGAATTACTCCTTTCCTTCATAGGTGTAATCAATGTAAACATGCTGATTAATGCATCATCCCTTCTGCTAAATCTATAATAATAATAATAATAATTATTATTATTATTATTATTATTATTATTGCAGTTCTCTGGGTTTCCTCCTGCTACTCTGGATTCTTCGCACAGTCAGAAGATATGCTGTTATGTTAAATTGTCCATAGTGTTTGTGTGTGTGTTAGTGTGTCCCCTGCCATGGACTGGCATCCCATCCTGGGTGGCCCCCACATTGTACAACGCTTCCTGGCTCCAGGCTCATGGAGGGCCTGTACTGGATAAGTGGCTTTGGACAGTAAATGGATGAATCATTATATCTTTGTGTTATTTGTTAGTGAAAATAGCTGGAACATTGTAAGGCAAACACGTTGTAAAAATATAATAGTACTGGTACAAATAACAGTATAACAGACAATTCCATAACCATTTCATGTAATTTCAATACAAGAGGGCAAAATGTCCAATCAGAAAGATTGCATTTGCAAGGAATTATAAAGATTATCTGATTGTATATTGATTAGGTCCACAATTTCACTTTTGTACACAATAGTCACAAAATGCCTCATATGAATGATCCTCATCTCAAAATCTTTTCAGGACTTCACACCTTCCGCCTGAAGCTATTATTTACCACTAATAACATCTCCAAACACAGCTTAAACCTTATCCCACACACACACACTGCTAATTAAACACGATATACCATTGAAAGGCTACTCAGAAATGCAAAAGGCCTATTAGCTGTTTCTGTCTGCATGCATACAGTATTTACCCCTGTTGGCCATTTCCATCATCTCCATCTCATGGTGCAGACCACCAAGTCCACTCTGCAGAAATAAGGATGGATTTCTATGCCACTATATAGTCCACCAGTGTTATAAATCCAGGGGTCGCCCAAATATGGGCATAGCATGAAGGACATAACAGTTATGAATTATGGTCATAAGGCTGTAGGTGCACAATCTCGGAAGGGAAGCTTCTATTGTGTGCTTGAGGATGTAATTAACTGAAGATATCCATTCCATAAGATGGAGTGAAGCATAACAGCAGAATTAACGAGGTGAAGATGTGGAGCCTTAATCAGCCTTAATTAACTTTGTGAGCTGGACTAATCGAGAAATTTAACTTGTCTTTTGTCCTCATTTTTTTTCAGCATTTCCACCAAAAACATGTATGACCAACATGTATGAAGACTAAAACATATATGACTGACAGGCCCTCATGATACATCATAATGTGTCACTCCTTGCATCTGATGTCACTATATGTGGGCAGTGGTGGTTTAATGGTTAGGGAAACCCACTTGTAATTGAAAGGTTCGAATCCCCGACCAGCAAGCCACCACTGAGGTACCCGGAGCAAGGTACCGCCCCCAAGTACTGCTCCCCGGGCGCTGGATTATCTAGCCCCTGCTATGTCACATATGGGTTAAATGCAGAGGACACATTTCACTGTTGTGCACTGTGTGCTGTGTGGTGTGTCAACAATGACAATTAATCACAATAATGTGTGTGTCTGGGGGGGGCTTCTTAAAGAAGAATTTACTACAAACAAGCATGGTACATAGTAACAGTAAGTACTAATACAACTACCATAATTGTGTTTTGCCGTCTTATACGTTGTTAGCTATTTATCCACAGTTCTTATTATGCTACCAGACTACTGTACTTTATTTCAACAAAGTGAAAACAAGCTCAAAACAGAGTTAATTGTGGTGGTGACGGTGGCAGCAGGTGATTGTGAAAAATCAATAGTGAACCACAAAAACTCTGCTGTTCGAGTCACGCGAGGAACCCAAAAGGCAGGGATCAACAAACTGGCCGCAGCTAAAGCTGATCACCGCATCGCAGCCGCAGATACAACGGAGTGCAGGTCTCTGCAGACGGAGCGAATCCCCGTCAGCACTCTCTCGCTGTGCCGCCTTCGTCCTCCACCCACCAGACCATCAACGGCCTGCCTGACTGGTGCCCGATGCCAAAACCCCAGCCTGGTCCAAACGGAGAAGTTAATCGATGCCCGCCACATAAAACAGCCTAAACAAACTTTTGGCTTTTATCGCAGCCCGTTCAGATTCTGTTTCATGTGCTAATGAGGACCAGATAACATTTTGTGTTATGAAATGTTCCTAATGAGGGTTTTTATTTCCTGAACAAGGTCCCTTAATTACTCCGGGCAATTACCAAAGGAGTGCCTCTGTACGCCTGCATCAGCTGAGCACAGTGCTGTTCTTAGCTCAACACATTTGTTACTCAATTAATCAATTAACCATTTAGGAGTTGCTTTTACTGTTTTCTTATTCTCGTTTTACTAAATTGCTCACAAAGCACTTCTATTTATTGTAAATATATAAATCTTACAACGAAAGGTGAATTGCATGAGAATTTTATCAGGATTTACTAATCTTGACTGATGGAACAACAGTTGTGTCCTCTCCCATATTTAAACCCGTGGACTCTAATCTAGTTTTTATTTATTTATTTTCAGTTTTCAGTTCCAGCTCCAGTTTCTTACGGACAATGTCCTAAGCTGCCTCAACGCGGCTGATTGCTTAACTGGCCTGAATATTTTGCTTTATTTTTTCTTTAGTTGCTACTTGTGAAAAATAGCTGACCGAGTCTTGAACCTGAACATCCAGATTTTAGGTTCTGGAATGTGAGCTACCTTTCCTGTTTCCCCCTTGTACTTTTATAGTGTTTTAATGTGCCTACATCTGGTGTTTGTCAGGTAGTGTGACGAGATATTTATGTTTACTTGATTTGAAGCACTTAAACCTACAGCCAGCCTGTTAACAATACAGATGGGGATTTGCCATGAAGAATACTCCCCAGACTAATGAAGAGAGACGTAAATTAGAAACTGTTCCTCATTCAATAATATATTCTGACTTTCCTGAAAAAAATATTGATGAATAATACTATAGAAACTGGTAGCTACTGTCCTACCATCTTCCATTTTTATATCAGGGACCCCCAAATGAACACATCCCAGAATTAGGGACTCCCAGCCACTAACGTGTGACCACAATAAAATACTTTTTGATCTGGGTGGGGAGGGTGAAAGGTTTACACTCCAAACATAACTGAATTTCTTACTTTTACAACACATTTCTGCGGACCTCCTGTCTGAAGAGCAATATCCTATATGAACTGTAGGTACACAATACACATGCAGTCGCTTTCAGGTATATTTGAGGTCGTCTGTCTTGCCGTGTTCACGGCAGTGCAGCGATTCCGCTGATTCATGGCAATGAAAAGGTAAATAAACAAAGAATGAGCGGCAGGTGCCACTTAAAGTGTCGTGCTAGGCTGCGTGCACGAGGACGTCATGTCACCAGATGGCTGAAGTGTAGTGTACCACTGGAAATGTCAGGAGGTATCTCACGGCGAAGACAGACTGGATTCAGGCTCTGTGTCAGTGGAGTGTATGCAGCAGTGTCACGCGTACAGAAGGGCTTATTCATAATGTTCATGATGATCCAGAACAGATCAGCTACCACCACAGAAACACCAGCTAGCCTGTCCGTCTGAAGCTGGTCTGTCATCCAGAGTTACGCACTAAAAGTACTGTCCATGTTTACAAAGGAATTTGGGAACTTGTACAAATGATAAATTAAATGACGCACATACATCTGTACCCTGGCTCCTGGTTTCTGGAAAATGCTGTATATGGAGTGCGCAATTGTGGGTGACTGTGGCTGTAATTTTTAATGTTCCAGTTAAGCACCACTGGAACCATTTCTGTATGTTGGAGGCTGTAGATGAGCTTGCCATCTGCCAGTGAATATAGGCAAGCAAGCCTCAGACCTCAGATGGCGCGGAACCAACACCGGCTCTTGACCCATACATATAAGCAGTGACACGTGCGTCCTCTAGGGGGCTCACTATGGCGATTGGAAGTCACAAATGTTTTCATGATTAATTACTGAGCACTTCACTGCATATTCCTTTTTTAACACATACACATCTACACAAGATATGCTTACAGAAATAATAATCATAAAAAACCTGACTTTCATTAATTGGCTAGCTCTTTAGTCAGGCGGACAAGAATTAAGAGCACATTTTTTGGCAATCCCGAAAAGCACATTTTTTGGGGGGGGTGGGGGGGTGGGGTGGGGTTTAAATGTCAAATTACTGGAAAAATGTAGAAAAGATTTACAAAATACACCAAGCTTCTGTCAGGCACAGTATGAGGCAGAACATGTGTCTGAAATGCTGGGAGGTGAAGCAGTACAAAACGGTAAATCAAGCGTGGACACCGACTATCCACCAACACGTCTTTCAATTTCACTCTAGGCAAATAACACTGTATGTAGATATAACCCGCTAAAATTTCATTATAAATATAGCACATGCAGTTAGCCCTTCAATTAGTCAACTCCGTAAATGCATTGATAATTAAGAAAAGCATAAATGAGCTGGTACGTGCGATGCGGCTTGGCGGCTGGTGTACTACAGCGCCCCCTATGTCGCAGTCGGCAGCATGTGCGCTTCTTTCTGGTCTTTGTGTGGATTATGTGAGCTACCAGCGTATGGACCATCGCTGCAGAAGTGCTTTGCGTTGCTTCACAGTGAAGACCGCGTTTGCTTTTGCGCTCGCCGAAAGGAGATCACTTTCACACAGGCAAACTTTTTCTCTTTAAAGAATGACGTCGAGGGCATTTTTTATTATTTAGAAACTATTGAGAAAGCCTATAGAGCAGTTCTTTATCTGGAAGTTTTTTAGGAAACCGCAAAAGGATGTTATACTGAGAGCTCTTCCTGAACTGCATTTCAGCAGCGCTACACTAGTTTTTTTTTAACTCACTCATCTAGTTCTCTATTTTCCCATCTCGTTAGTCGGTTCCCCGAAATCGGGAGTGCGAAAAAAACACGAAGGTGATTGATGTTTCATGTGAAATGGACGTGAGATTTTACCCACTTGCTCCTCAGCCACCATCAGCAACAGATTCGTCCTGCGTGGGACTCTCGCTCGGATCGGACTCATTTCATTGCAATAAGGTGAGTCACATTTTCGTTGTTTTGCCTAGTCTGCCTCCATTTACAAGTTGATGAGTCATTTTCACTGCACCGGTCGTATGTATTTATTGCACTGTCAGCATGTGTACGCTAAACTGTACTTTCAGGTGAGATGTCGATACATTTCCCCATACTAGTTTCCACATGGAAACAGTAAGTAAACGTTATGTGATGTAAGTGTTAACGCAAGTTTAGTTATGTACAGCAAGTTTCAGTCTAGTTACATGATCACTTTAGACTGTACCTGAATTTCTGAACTAGCTGCACCCAGTTTTACTTCAGTATAGATGGCGTATATATTACTTTAGTCCAAGGCTAGTTCAAATACGGTGATGTTCAGATGCCATTCAGTTGTTCAGCTGTTTATGCTGGAAGTTTTCTGGAAGTGAACTGATCAAAGTAATATTTAAGTTGGGCAGTCCCCAGTGGTATGCGTTTACTTATGCTTGAGGCTTAAAAGTATTTAATCTGAATTTGAATTTAATCTGATTTATTTTCAGCCAGGTTACTCACATATTTATGCGCATATTTTCTGACGCGGTCACACAGAGCTTGTTAGTTACACAGAATGCCATGCTTATGTCATTCATATTATAGAAAAATTAAAGCGCTCCTTTGCTTAAATGATATTGCTGGCAGAAAATGTAAAACAGTGCCCAGTGTGCGCGATCTTTCAGTGCAAGTTGTCAACTTGATCGGGACCGCCGCCTGAAAACTGCACTCATTTGACACGTTCCCAGTTTTTTCCGTCCGCATCAAAATGCCCGAGTTTAAATGCACTTAAAAGAAAAACGTGGTGACTCCCAATGCAAGTGACAGGTAGTTCAGGTAGTCACCGATAATTTAGGCCTTTGGGAACGTGTGGGGGTTATATCTGGTTGCACGTGGATAACAGTGAAATATTTGCCTTGCAAGATGAATGTCGCTGTCCTATCAGCGGAGCGTGTGTGTGCGCTTGTTTGTGCATGTGCTCAAAGAGGTGGGGGCAGGGCGATGGGAGAGCAGTGTAGTGGGGGTGGGGAAACTATTATGCTTTTTCAGTCACCACTGAAAACTGATGCACTGCATGGTAAAAAAAAAAACGCCTGGAATATAACATTCAACTGTAAAATCAATTAAATTAAGACCACATCTCCTTAAAGTGATACATGGTCCGTACAGGGGCTCTCATAAAATGTAAAAGCCAATTCAGTTTGCGGTTCCACTGTTATCTAAACTTTGCCCTTTTGTTTTTAATGAGCGAAGGCTGGCCATTTATAACAAGATGGTGTTTTTTTCTTGTCTGGTTAGTGCTGGGGGATGATACGTAAAGACTATGCTGAGTTAGCTGTGTTCGTAGGCTGTCAACGTGACATTCGGGGGG
>JAODLD010000088.1:13342500-13363396 GCA_026781065.1 Mormyrops boulengeri | reverse complement strand
AAGAAGAGAGTGAAAAGGGAGGGAGGGAGGGAGGGGGGAGAATGGGGGATTTGAAAGGAAGTTCAAGATAGAAAAAAATAAGGGGGTTAGAGAGGGAGGGAAGGAGAGAGAGAGAGAGCTGCAGTTTAAATATGCACTATTGTGGCAATAGTGACAGGCACCCACTGAACAAACAAGACAGAAGTGCATGGTATGTGGCGAGATAAAGGGCCCATGCAGCAGAGCCGGGCAGGGTTAGCTACAGCCGCCAGTGAGCCACACCTGGTATCTGTTTATATAAGGCGCTGCTGCTTTCTTGGGTCCATACCGCCGGCCTCCATGCAGATGTGGGTCTTACTGCCAGTCCCCCATGATCGTAGGGCCTCGCGCAGGCTGACGGCGTCCTTCTCCGACACAAGCCGAGCGTCACTTCTTGCTGCTTGCACTTGATCATATTCCAACAGAGTCACTGGATGCTCCCTTATAATTCCATCCATCCATCCATTTTGATTACCTAAAACAATAATTGTTGATTATTAACATGCTGAGTGATTTGGGTCTACGGTTGTCATTTATGACCTGGATAATCACTGAGAAGATTGATGGATGAATAGATGGATGAATCGATTATTTAATGACTGAATGGGATGTACAGTCCTCACAGAAGGTCTTGGGGTGCTTGCATAATTCTGTAAATAGAGTGCAAATTTATTTGGCTTATAATAAAAATCATTACATTATTCATTTGTTTGCAAAAAAAAACATTTCACCTTAGAAACAATCTGTAGTTTTAAGTAATACATTAATTTCAGCTAACAATAAATTGACACCCGAATTATAGTTCTAAAAGATCTGTTCCGAGTTTAAAAGTTCATTGACAAGCAGTCTCACTGGGTGCTTTTAAATTAGTAACACCTTTGTAATAAAATAAAACACCAAACATTCGTGTTTAGTATCCCTTTGGGACAAATGACTACAATTGCAATTAATAGCAAAATGGTGAGAACAGAACTGAATGAGTCAGTCAAAAAAATTATGACACTTAATAAAAAGAAAATGTCTGTGTGAAATATATGTGCAGAGATGTTAAATATTAATTGTCAGTGGACTTTGGTTATGAAACCAATAAATTTGCAACATTTTTTTCCAGAATTAAGAAAGCATCCCAAAACTTTCCATGAGCAGAGTATAACCTATAAGACAAAACAAGCCTATTAAGCAATTTTTATGCTATTCACTGTTTTTTGTATCTCTGTCTTGATCATTGTTTAAATTGTATTCTTCATGCCACCAGCTGCACCAAAATAAATTCTTTGTACTTATTTGTACTTAGTGACTAAAAGGATTCTGATTATAATTTGTGTTCCGGTGACCTTTCAGTCAGATTCATTAGAAACCGCCTTCATTAACTGTTTCCGCTTAGACGTGAGCTTTGCTCGGGAACTCTGACATGATCTGGCTATCAGGGTGCATAGGAAGGCTTATTGTGGCCCCCGGCCTGCTGACCTGTCACCCCCGTCACCGGACCAGTGACGCGGAAGCGATCTATGGGCAGGAGTAACGGGGGAGCAAGTCCCATGGAGTCTGGTGGCCAGTCCCACGGAGGCTTGCATGAAGGACACAGTGCACGGTCTTCAGCCGGATCTCACTGCTCCGACTGTGAGAGAGCGCTCAGGTCGAGAGAGCAAGAAGCCTGCCCCTGTCCGTACGCTGCTACTCAATCGCCCAGCTAACCTTTAAAAGTGGCCCAGAATAACAGCTCTATTCCACAGGGGTGAACATCTCGAGGTCTCCCTGTCGTTCTGGTGATCCTGTCACACCGGCTCATTTCTCTTGTGGACCTTACAGACGCTTGACTGATGGGAGTTTCAGTCCTCTGATATCTACGCTTATTTTTTCTGAAGCTGCCGTTTACAGTAATTCTGCTGTCGAGGGGAGTTTCCAGCTAATGGAAGACATTTCTGACTATGATACGGGACGCAGTTAAAAGCCAGTTTGGGGAAAGACTGGCAGTGATGACGATATTGATTGATCACTGTTCCTTCGTTGCATAAAGCTGAACTTACAGCATCTTGTTAGATTTTCCTTCTTTGTTTTGGCATTTAGGGTAATGTGCGCGTCTGCACATGTATGTTCGTTTGCCATTCTGCGATACATTAATAATATTAATCAAAGGGGCGAAGGCTTTTATGGGGATGTAATGTAATAACTGCAGAAATAAAAAGGAAAGATATGATGAGAACAGAATTTATAAGTAGCAGAAACAAGGAATTCTGTTGTGTATAATATAATATATAAATGTTAGATTCAACAAAGGAGTGTAAATCATAAATTAACCCTGGTAACTTCGATTTGGCACTTTAATGCAAAGTAGACCGGCTAAAGCTGAGGTCTGGCCCAACACCAAACACCACACTGGACTGTACGCTGCTTCCGCACATTCGTGTTTTAAATTTATCCTCCACTCATATTTTCCCTTCCCTGGTACTGAAAGCGCTATGGTTGTGAGGACTGGGTCATTACCATAAAATTTATGGTTTTCTGTTTAACCTCACAGAAAAGTAGAACAGTGATTTAACATTTATATAAGTGCCAGAATCCTATGTTCCTGAAACCCCCCAAGGCAACAGTGTCAGACTCAGGCCCTGGTGCGCGTGTGTGCGCATGTGTGTGTGTGCGCGCGTGTGTGTGTGTGTGTGCGCGCGTGTGTGTGTGTGTGCATGTGTGTGCGCATGCAGAATTTCACTCTTGCCAACTGCCCTGGTGTAACCAGTCAAATCAGTAGTCCGCTATCTCTGCTGTATTTGTCTGTTTTCCCACCAGACAGAATCCAGGCAGATGTTTCCAGAATGCAAGGCGAAGTGTTTGGAAGGTCTGGTGAGCCTTATGAATAAGCTGCCCACAACAAATTCGACGGATCAAAGCATAAAGAATAATGCAAACCTTTAGTCTATTAAAAAAAAATAATACACAAAAGACCCAAGGCAGGACGAGCTTCACTTTAGAGTTGCTTTCGCCTGTATTTAACTAAAAATAATCCTTCAAACAGGTGAAATGAGTACTTTCTAGCCATTCCCACAACTGAACAAACGAAACAATTACACAACCGAAAGCTGAATAATTATATGGCTGTTGCATAGTCCAACTGAGTTGTAGCTGAATACAGAATACTTAAACTTAATTTAAAAAGCAGTACTAATTAGTACTTGTTGAGTTTTCTACACATATGATGCCCATACTTCTTTTGGTATTTATACTTGTAAACCCCATAGCTAAAGTTGTGTGCTGTGACTAAGCCTCATTGTAGTGGAATTCATTTGGGCTGGTAGTGAAAGCTGTTAGCTTGCTTGTGCGCAAGAGGCTCCATTTCCTGGCTGCTTTTATGGAACGTGAAGGGCTTCGCTTCTGACTGATGGCTTGTGAGGAATGGAAATGCAGACTTTGATTGTTTATTATGTGCAGATGTGTGTATGTGTGTGTGTACGGCACAGGTGAAAAGTTCAGGTTCAGAAAGTACAAATCCAGACCAAGGTTTTGTTTCAACCAACCAGTTGAGTACTCTGTGAATGTAACTCTTTATGCTCAACTGGTTGGTTGAAGACAAAACCTTGGTCTGGATTTGTACTTTCTGAACCTGAACTTTCTACCTCTGGTGAACAGACTGATTGTGTGTGTGTGTGTGGATTGCTTTGATACAAGTGAAAGTGAGCCCTTTGACAGAAAAGCCCATAGTGCCTGGGAGTTGAGTATAGTAATCGTGGGGGAAGAAATTACGGTGGGGCACAAACAGGATGCTGCTGACCAGTGTTAATTTCGTTGACAAAAAATTTAATGATAAGTATTCATTGACAACCTTTTATTTCATGACTAAATTGTAATGACAATGTAAATGAAAAAATGGTTGACAATGAAAATGATGGCGAAATCTTTACTCATATGAGTAAGGCTGAGATGAAATTGCTGGGTCTCTTTGGACAGACAACCTACTGTAGATCACAGTAGCCATCTCAAAGCACTGGTCATTATCTTTTCTAACCAATCATTTACATGCATAAATCTGCAGGTGCACGTTCCAGTTCTCACTGTATCCATGCAACTTTCTCATTGGATGTTTGTTCTCACTACACGATTTTAGCCCCGATTTTCCGCTTGCCGACAGTTTTTGGAAATTGCCGACAAAACCCACAGATCTGAAGGAAATCGGTGTGCGATCAGCGCGGGTAAATCACCGCTTGATCGCTATGTGTGAACTGTTTATGACGCGACCCGATGGAGTCGCTGATGCGTCGCAGACGCCTGTCAGATACCTAGCAGGCTAAATATCTGGACCTGTCTGCGACGCCAAATCCTGTAAGCGTGAAAGGTGCTGTGACTAACAATGAGTGCGGTGACGAGTCACGGCCAAGGAGAGCACAAGACACGGGGTAAGGTGAAATCCAAGAGAGGAATTTAGAAAGGTGTAAAAAGTTCAGTTTGTTTACAAACTGTTCTTTGTGTTCAGGGATACATGCACACATATACACAGAGGCACACACACACACACACACACACACACACACACACACGAGTGCAATGGTCATCTTGGAGAGACGTTTCTTCCTGAAACTAAACCGAGTTAAAACAGAGGGTAAGACACATAAGTTTAATGTTTAGTCCTAAATGCCACAATAATGTCCCTTTTTTGTCATTTCAGCAATTTTACTGTAGTATGTACTTTCTGTTTTTGAAGAAGGGTTATTGCAAATTTTGAAGACAGGTTTTGCACATGATTAAATGAGTGTTTGATAGGTGTTTAGATGCCCTAATAACAAAAATTATTACAGTATAAAATGGACATACAGTTTAATTCGATGGGTGTTTTAATGCCCTAATAACAAAAATGAAACAGGGAGAAGTATAAGTATGTGTTGTTGATGTTTGCAGAAAATAACCTGTGAAGGAAATATGATTGTATTGCACTTTTTCTAAGAAACTTTAAGCATTCATTTTTATATATGAACGAAGTATGGTGAGTCAGTAACATATTCTCAGCCTAGATAACTAAGCCTCATAGGGTGTGCTTATGTATAAGGTATGCTTGCTTGTAAAGGGAATTTATACAGCCAGGAGAAATATCCTTCTGCAAAATCCATTTCAGTATCATTAACCTGTCAGAGAAAATTCTGACTAAAATATCGGCTAAAATTAGACTCCACTGACTAAATCTGAACTAAGACACAACAAAAACAAAAGACTAAAATGTGACTTTAATCCAACTACGATTTTCAGTAAGTGACTAAGACTAAAGCTAAATTAAAAATTCTTGCTGAAATAAACATTGCTGCCGACCCAGTCCTAGCTGGTCTCGTGAAAGTGTCCCGTGTCACTGTGAATCCCGAGCTCTTCCTCTCTTTGAGTCCGCGCCCTCTTCCGCCAGCCTGCTCGGGCCCCTCTCTGCCTCCGTCTGCTCCCAGCGTGACCTGTAGGCCTCATTGCCACTTGTGCAGTGTTGAGGGGAGATCTCCTTTGGGTCCCCCCTGGCCGGAGGGCCCCTCACCTTTCGCGGTGAAGCACCACCACGTGGGATACGGAAAGGGGGAGGTACCCGCCCAGGTCACCTTCGGTCAGTGCCTAAGCAGGCTGAGCAGGGCTTGGTGTCGAAGGCTGTAAGACAAGCCACCTGGTCTTGGAAGAAATGTCCTCATGTTAGATATGCCGGCTTTTACATTAAAAAGAACTTGAGCCAAACATATGCTGGAGTATCCCATAGCTTGTTTGGGCACGAGATATAGCGTATAATGAGAAAATAGGGTATACGCCCAGGGAAACCTCATCTGAACACTGACTGCTCTGTTTTTTGTCTTTGCTTTCAACTGTCATCTCTGTCTTCCTTCTTGTCCGTAGATGTGGTCTTGGAACCGGTCTGCGTGGAGTCGCTCCAAGTTAAAAATAACCACCCCTACTGTAATTGCATGGTTTGCTTTGCTTTGTACCAATGCACCAACATTCACACAAAGATCATGCGTCTTAGTTCCTGGACCATGGAGAAAGTGTGTGAAAGTGCGTGGACGTGTTCAGCATGGTACCTTCTCAAAATCAAAGCCTTAAGTGGAGGATAAGGAGCTTAAAACATGATGAGGTCATAAATCTTGATACTAGCGGAGGGATATGTAATACTTGAGAATGCAATAAATTTTGCGGTGCATCATATGAAGGTGAGTGAGTGTATGAAGGTTAAAGCAGGGACCGTATTCTACATTCTGTCCTGTGGCTAATTTCCTGATTAATTACAGGCTATCTTTTGCCGTTGAGAGGTTTTTGGAATCACTCTGCGTCGAGAGGAGGAAGGTTTGTGCTAGCATCAGTGGAGCTAGCATTCCACGGGAGAACCGTACTGATTTCCTGTAGGTGACTGTTTATGTAGGAAACGCCGTGTATCAGTGGGTCTGCTGGATAGACCTAGTGGGAACTGGGAGGGAGAAAAAACAGGTATCGTCTGTGGGTCCCTGAGGACCAGGTTGGGAAACACCAGTCAGGGTCTTTTTTGCTGAGTCAGAGAAAGTGGACGCCAATGATTGGGTGTCAATTCGTGTGTCAGACAGAATGGATATTAGCACTTGGATGTCAGTGCTTGTTTTAGAGAAACTGGAGAGAGACTCTAAATGTCAGAGGCTTCATAACGCCAGTGGGAGAATGGGTTTCATGTTGAACAAGAGGCTTCAGGGTTCATAAAGATTAAAATAACATGAGTCAAACCGAAACCTTTCAGCCAGCGAAGCCCTTTGCTGCTCCTCCTTTTCCCACCTCGAGCGCCTTAACGTTTACAGTCTGTGCACGTATTTCATTTTTGCCCCCGTTTCTGCCCCGCGACGCCAACGCTTACTGATCTGCCTGGGAACGTCTTGTGGGAAGCTGAATCAGAAAGAGAAACCGGCTTGTCTACATCCTGTCAGGCTGCTCCCTCGAAGGCACGGAGTGGTGATGGATTCCGCCATCAGCCTGAGCCGGTGTGAGCATGTGTTTGAGGCCCAGGGGTTCCTTTGGTCACGAGCCAAAATCCGCGAAACCTGGAGGTAGCAACGGTACAGTTCTCCTGCAGATACACGTGTGGTTTCAGTTCACTACTCAGCTGGAAGGCAGTGTAACCCGCTGTTTCATTCTCTCGTCTTTTATGCTATCATAAATGGTCCACACTGAGGACTTCACTAAGGCTCCTTGAAAGCTGATAGACGTTTGAGAATCTGAGGAGAAATTTTGGGACTACAGCAGCTATTATAGACCCTAATTAGCACTTACTGCTATGGCTAGCTACAATAATTGAGGAGCAAATTTCCTAAACTCACTAGTCCATGGGATACGTTTTTTCAGAAAATATCTCTGGACTGAATGAGTTTTGGAAATTTAACAAAAGTTCTTTGTTGAATTACATGAGGACTCAGTGAGTTCTGGTTCCCAGTGCTGGTTCCCATCTGATGAGGAAGCCTGACTTCAGGCCAATGGCAGTCCCATCTCAAAAACAACTTGACTAAATGAGTTTTGGTCTTCAATTATAATTATAAGAATTTTGTCCGTGTTTGTGCAAGTTTCCCCAGGCATTCTTAGTCTCACCTGAAATCAGGAACAAGTGTTAAAGTGAATAGGCATCTCAAAATAAAGTGTGTAGTTGTGTGTGTGTGTGTGTGTGTTTCTGATGGCTTGTGAGGAAGTACAGAGGATCGGCATTCGGAAGATGGATGGATTCATAGCTGTGAGAGCAGGTGGCATCGTGGTTAAAGGACAGGAAAGAAGAGGCTGCTTGATGTAAATAGCTGTATCTAAGGGCGAGAGGGTTAAATTGACCGCGGAGCAAGTCATTCTAGAAGCAATATGTATTATGACATAAATCATACAATTGCATGGTTGGCGCCTTAGATATTTATTTTGATTATGCAAAAATTATGAGTGCAGCAGCATAAATAAGAGACGCATGTGTGAGATGTTGTTTTTGAGAGCCACTGGTCTTTGGGACGTTAAGGTGCTTGTGGGTATCTGCTGAGACCCAGCAGGGACTTTGGAAGTCGATGTTATCTTTCTCAGTAAAGGCTGCTGTTACAGCAGATTTCTCTACAACAGGGTGGATGCATCCCGTGAAGATCAGAGGAGAGCCATCGTACTGTAGCCTGGATCACTGGGGATGTTTTCATTTATGCTGCTTCTGATCAGCTTGATTATAGTCCTGATCATAGGGTATTTGACCCTTTGTAAAAGGTAGTATTACTGTTAGCATAGTAGCAATATAATGTTTACCCACCTGCACTCTTTCACTCTATGTTGTCCTTTAAAATCTATTGTTGCTATTGGTGATGATCTCCTCCAGACAGATGCTAAGAATGGACACAAATGTCACTTTTAATGATAAAAATCTGCCAGGTTAAATATCTGAATGGAAGAAAAGGGAACTAAGGCCTACCGATGTTTGATGATGAACAATAAGGTTTCATTTTATAATGATTTCCAGCTTAGTGAGATTAGTCTAGCTCTTAAGTACCAAATGTGACAAATGTTGTTTAAAGGCGGTAACTGCAAAAGGTTTTTCTTGAATATTTTCTGAAATATTGCTGAAACTGTCGGTCTTAACAAATCCATGAGATATGGCACATTAGTTCCTTGTCTATTTTACTCAGGCGAAATTAATTTACAGCCGCTATATTCGTTATATGTACATTGGTCTTCAAAGCATCAATACAACAACGGCAGCTGCAGTTGCTTAGCAACCACTTTTGAATATCACACCTATTCTGTATGAACTTTATATTTTTGCTGTGAATGTTACTTTTTCTGAGTTTTGCTGACTGTGGTAATACGATTTGAATAAAACGAAATTACTGTCAAAAACCCAATATATTATAATGGTAATGACATTTACTGGGTTTCACGGGAAAATCTAATCTTAGCATTTTTTTTATTTGATAAACCTAGCAGACCAGTCTGTCTAATTGTAAAATGTTAACGTTTCCAAGTCATGGGAAGATATTTAAAAAGGATATTACATTTCTCATTCATTGGGTGTAGCGTAGCCGTAGGGAGCTTGCTGCGTTAGCTTGCTGTTATTTTTGTCTGTGCTTCGTTACAGTCAGGCTTGGAGTTCATTAATCAATGCACTTATGCCAGCTTGTTTAGTGTGCCCTAATCTCCAGCTTCCAAAAACCATCCGTTACAACAGCAAACACCAGAATAGAAATATTTACATTTTTTTAACCCAAGCACTGTATTGAATGCAGGGGTGAGATATCGCCCTAGTGTTTGGCTCTGTAGTTAACAGCTACCAGCACCATTGCAGGCAGGGGAGGGTTTGTTATTTCCAGTCAAAAAGTCAGTTCGGGTCCCCCAATCCCCCCTCATATGGTTCAAACCTAAATAAACAGACAGCGTGTGGAGTTAGAAGGCTGTATTTAGCTAACTGGTTAGCAGAACAAGCTACTCTAAATGTGGAACACATTTTATTTAATATTTGGTAATGCTTTACATCACAGGTGTCAGACTCCAGTCCTGGGGGGCCAGAGCCCTGCACGTTTTTGGGTTTCCCCTCGTTTAACACACCTGATTCAACTTCTTGTTCTAATTACCACATAGCTGTTGAGCTGAATCATTTGTGGTGGAACAGGGAAAGAACTAAGCTACACAGGGCTCCGGCCCTCCAGGACTGCAGTTCGACACCCCTGCTTTACATTAATATGTACATTAATAACAAACATTATATGATAATAACAATCATTATAATCGTATAAGCATGTAATGTTTGTTATTAATGTATATTAAAGCTGTTAAGGTGTGTTAGGATGTTAAGGTATATTTACACAATGCTAATGAATGTTCTATGAATGTATTATGAATGCATTATGAAGGTGCAGTTAATGGAAAGCATTACCTAACATTTAGTGTCATGACTGTTCATGGATAGCAGCCCCCCCAACAGGCTCTATACATATGTGTGTTTGCTTGGTGCTGAACACTCCTGCTGATTGTGCTGAACATCAGAATGGCAAAATCTGACTTCGATCCATACTTCTTCAAATGAAACATAAAATGACTTCTGTAATATTACATTTCTTTATTTCAATGCTTTTGTCCAAAGTGACATATAGGTGAGGATCAGAGAGTAGGGTCGGCCAGTCCCTGAAGCAATTGGGGTTAAGGGCCTTCCTGACGGGCCCAGGGGTGATATGACTACTTGGCTAGCCACAGGATATGAACCCATGACCTTCCGGATATGGGCACAGACCCCAGCCCTCTGAAATACAAACTGTAATGGGAGCAGGCATGCCTGACCCTCTGTGACGAGACCACTGCAGTCAAAGGGCATGGAGGTTGTGTGGTGCATGGATGTCACAGCCACTAAGACCCAGTGTGCAGTGGTGCCAGTGACAGGCCAAACACGCACCCAGTGCGTCAATTTCTGATTGATCTTCATGAATTCAGACATCTGCACAAAGTTCCTCATTGACCTGATTAGCTGGATCAGCAGGTTCCAGTCCTGTCTCGTGCTAAAGGAGACCTGACCTGCCTCCTATCTCAATATATGGCCTCTCAGGCTCCCTCCTGTCCTCCAGAACCAGGAAAGTGGCACCAGAGGGTTTGGTTCTGTTCGAGTTGATGCGGTTGGTTGGTAAAAAAAATAAATAAAAATGAGGTTAACATTCCTAGAATGTAAGATCAAACCGAATTTTGTCATTTAGTAGAGTTGAGAAACGACACATAGTACAAATTGAGAATTATGATGAAATAGTGTGTTTTGTTAGAGATTCTGCTGCGAGAAACAAGGAGCAATGCAATGCAGGCCAGTTATATCTATGATAGCATGAGGTGATGTTCATTATTTTAAAAGGACCTCAGTGGCCGTTAAACGTAAGCCTTCTGACTGAGCTCCATTTTGGTGGGCTACTGTTTCGGATCTGAAGGGGCCCCGGCAGAGAGGTTCAGCTACAGGAAATGGCTGTTATCTTAGCTCTGCTGCTCTCCTTCCTCTCCTTTTCCTCTTTCCAGGTCCTCTTGTCTTTCCCTCCTCCCATCTCCTGTATCTCATTTACCGGTTGGTGTCTCAGAAGTGAGCTCTTCTCGGGTTCTGTTTTTCCAGTTTGCATAATTATTTCAGTATTGCTGCGTTTGCTCCTGAACCCATGACCTTTGAGCGTTAAACGAAACCAAAACTGACAAAGTAGTAATAAAAATGTGTTGGCGTAGCCAAATTAGCCAAACTTAGCATTAGCGTAAACTGGCTACAGTTGGTACGCTCGGGTGGGTGATTTGGCTGTGTTCCTGCTCCTTGCGCGTACCCCCCGCCTCATACGATAGTTGTTTTTGAGTTTTGGGTTGCCAGGGCTTCTCGTTCACTGCGATAAAAGCGTTGGTGATGTGTTTAGACAGCCCGCAGCCTTTGTGTGCTCTCCCGTCTTCTTCATCAAAGAAGTGGCTTCTGCTAACCTGATCTGCTACAGTCAGTGTTGGGCCTCCGCCAAAAGTGTGCTTTTTACACTTCAGCTTCACACCTCTCTGACCCCCTCTATCAGTTCTGTGACATACTTGACAAAACCCGTGTGGCAGTAAAAAATAGCTCCGATTTACATATACCTAGAAACCAGCAGATGAGCTTTGCATTTCCTTTTATTCCAAGCAAATACGAACTTGACTGTAATTATGCCAGTGCTGAACCGCCTTATTGCTGCTCACTGGCTGTGCAGATGGGTTGTGCCACATGCTACAGGCTGAAATGTGGAATTTGCCCCTGCTTGGAGCCGTTAATGATGCTGGTGAGGCCGACCAGCTGGGAGTCATCGATCACACAGCGTGGATGTATCACACACGTGTTTCAAGTTCGCTTCCACAGCACGTGTCTTACCCGTTTGTTGCATGTACAAGTCTGTCATGTTGTGGTATACAAAATGGACACATGACGGGAAGATTGTGTGCCAAAGTACATCAAAGGTAGCCAAAAAAGGTAACGTTGCATGGGATTCATGACTGAATTAAGTGGAAAAATAAAAATCAACCATGAATGCAGGATCTATAACTCAAAGAAATATACAAGAATAAAAGCACTTATGATTAAAACTCCTATGCCCAGCTGTCAGTGGGTGTTTCTCAATACCAAAAACACAAAAATCGTACTTGTGGTCTTGGCAAGACCGGTCTCGCTGACTTGCCTCCCAAGAATGAACTTGGGGCACAATGAATCATGGGATTGGTCTCGTTCAGTGAGGATGCAACCGATGTATCCTCGATATATGGGGCGGGGCATGAATGACATCTGGGGATTTTTACCATCCTCTGTACTTCTTGAGTATTCTAACTGGTCTTTGGCAATGCAAAACAATGTGATACAGGTACACAAGAACAGTCAAGTGTGCATATTGAGAAATCAGTCTCCCAGCTGTCACTTTGGAAGTACATCCTGCATTGCCCTGATGCTTAACAATTCCTTGAATCCTCTCTTACCTGAGTCCATGCGAAGCCTAACCAGGCAGTGCATCCATGATTTGCTAAAGGTCATTTGCCTGGGGCATTGTAAACAATTCCAGGAAGTAGTGCTCTGAGCTGTAGTGTAATTGAAGATGCTAACCTACATGTATCCATACATGCAACCTGAAAGTTAGGGTCAGGGTGAGCTCGAGGTTTATCCCATAATGCACTGGGCACAAGTTAACCAGTTGCTAACCTTCAGTATACCTGAAACCACCACAAGGCCTCACAGGTTCTCTCTCCTTCTCTTCCCCCTTCATGCACTATGTCACATAATCCTTTGTGTTGCTATAACACGGCATCCAGTTTGGATTGAAGTGCTAAAAGGATTTAGGATCTGATTTGTAATTAAGGCCAAAGGAGGGTGGCACAGTCATGCTGCACTTATATTAAGCTTTCCAGTGGGGAAAAAAAACAAGCGAACCAAGTAGATGCTGCTTTTGAAGGATGTGGAGACGGGGGTATTAAATGATGTACGATGACACACCGCAAATGAGTTTACTGTTGTGATAAAATGAATTGTAGAGTAATAAAAATGTGAAGGTTTAAACCATATAGCAAATGGAGAGGGGGATTAGATTCGCCCACCACCTAGTGAAACATAATCAGTTCAGCAAGGAAATTGTGATTTTCCCTCTCAGTCCAGTTTTTCTCTCCTGATATTTTTGATATTGTTCCTCTGTGGGAAGCTCTTTGCGAATGAGTGCCGTACACCCCTTTCCCCATGATGCATTGCATGCATTGTAGACATGGCAGCTGTGCTGAGGCATGATGGGAGATGGAATGGACACATTGGTCCCCATGGCCTACTTTAGGGGCTGTTTATAATGATGCTACAGTTCTGGGTTGGAATGCACATCTTTCTTTGGTTTAGTATTTGAGCTGAGCTTTGCTTTATATGAAAACATCTTAATATGGTTATTGGCCAGGAAGTAGCTTGTATGTCTGACTTGTGGTTCATTATAACCAGTGTCAACTTGTGTAGATCAGTGTTTTTATTTAGCTGAGAGGGTTGAGGTGTCAGGCCGTATTGCAAAATCGTCGAGATTAACACAGATAGTCTCGTGTTTTTACAGTGAAATGTTGGAAAGAGCTTTGAAAGTGACCTCAAGGCCCTTGTAGATGCATTGAAAATGAATAATTGAAGAATGCCTTCTAGGCGGAGTGAGGTTATATTGTTAGGTAATAATATTGTTTATGTGTTGAGGTGGAAGGCTTCACGCTGCTGTCTGGTAATGTCTTCGGGGTGTGATCTCTGAGATGAGACTGCTCTTAATCACACAGCTAGTCAGGAGTGTGGCGGGGTGTGTATGTGTCCAAAGTGTCTCGGGTTCAGGTCCCAGAAAAGTTCTTTATCTACCGTAAATACATATGCATGAAAATGAAACTATATGCATTAGTTGCATTGGACAATAATTTGTGCTGATCAACTGAAGGAAGTTAAATACTGATAATGTAAAGAAAATATTACAGATATGCCCTTTCTACAATATCCATATCTAAATATTCCTCGTTGCTCTTTAATTGTGACCGAGAATTGGTGGCGCTTCACTGTAACTGCACAATGTGTGATCACAACTTATAGTGTAACTATGACTGTCAGTCACAGAAGCGTTTCAGCGGAACTCTAAACACTCTTAATGTTCTCCGGTTCATTTCGTTGACCCTCCTTTGTGGCAAAATGTGAGGGTTAGTTAAGCTTATAATCAGGGCGGTTGTGCTTAATTGGTGTTGTTGACAGTGGAGATGGGGCTTGGCTGGAAAGGGCACTGTTTGTCGGCCACCCCTGGGAGCTTCCCCTGGCATCACTGTTTCCAGGGCTTCTCAGTGTATTTCAGCAGTTTGAGCCTGGCTCCCAGAAGCCAGGCTTGGTTTGCTTTGTTCTGTCTGCATAAATCAGACTCATAAATCATAACATGAATGCAGGTTTAATGGGCTGATAGTCTGGAGCTGTCAGATGCAGGTTCGAGCATTCGAAGGGCACTACTCTCCTAGAAGATAGCAGGCGGATCGGTGGGTGTATGGATGGTGTAAAGCGAGAGAAAGGAATACTTCTGATGGCCCAGCTACACCCTCCCCCCGTTTCCCGCACCGTGGTGATTCACCATGAAGCTTGTTAGCACACAGCAGTATTTACACAGCGGCCTCATGGGGGCGGGTTGAGTTTTCCTTTGCTACACCCGGCACATAAAGGAGACTCATTCACCCCATTGCTAATACCCTGCATCCCCTCACTGGCAGGGGTAGGGGGCAGGGGCTAAAACTTCTGACCGAAAGGCAGGGATAAGCCACTGAGGGAAGAGTTTAAGCCCCCGGCCAATGAACCAAAGCAAAGATAACAAAACAATCAACAGTTCATATACAGGGTTTGCTCTTCTGCATGATGTGTCCTTTCGGGGATGGTCTTACACAGAGCGACCTACATTTTTTCTAAATCCGGGGACAGCCCCCCTGGAGCAAGTTGGGGGTTCAGGGACCCAATGACGATAGTACCAGAGGTGGGACTCGCACCTGCGATCTTTTGGTCAAGAGGCAAGCTTTATTAATCCCTCAGGAAGGTTCCTCCGGGAGATTCAGTTTTTAGTAGCAACATAGCACCATACAAACATACAAACAACATACAGTCACACATAGTACAATTATGAATCAAAAGATAAATATATAGGGAGAAGTAATAAATAGTGGTGGGATGATGGTACTAATAAATAATTATTGCACGGGTTAGGTGCTGGAAGGAGGTAGATTTCTCCTTCAACAATTTATTGAACCTGCCACATGACTTCCTCCTCCCTACTTCCTGTTTTGCCCTTTTCATTTTATCCAACCAACATTCTCTAAATGCAGCTAGGAAAGCTGAATACCAAACAGCATTTTCTGAACGGTAATCGAATAGGCAGATAACGTGACTCGGTAAATTCAACAGTTTCTAGTAAAATAGCCTGACACTGTCATTTCACTGTGTACCAGGTCCTCTTGCCCATTTCAGGAAGGTGGTGAACATTTGTCTCCTCTTCTGTTTGCAGCTTAACAGTGAAAAGATGTACATGAGTGTGCCAGACCTAGGCCAGGACTTCCTGCCAGCCAGTCAGGTGGGTTCCTCTCGCTCCAGCAGCTTGTCACACTTAATGAAGTCAGTCGGAAGAGGCGCATTGAGGAGAAGTGCAGTTGTCATGGACCGCCCTTCATGAGGCATGATTATAATACTTTAACAGAGCATTTGAAACCATTTTCCGTAGAGGGGTTGCAGAAGAGCGGGTGACTGGTGCATTGGGGGTATTTTGACCCCGTTTGGGCTGAGTACAGCGTGCAGTTTGATGCTGAGAATAGACAGACTGTCTCTCCCTACTCAACTTGAGTCCTCAACTTGGAGTCTGAATCTATCTGATCCTGCAGAAAAGGACCACGTGTTAGAGTACTGAGACAGAGCAGATTGGGCATCAGTCGGATTCAGTTCTCAGGTTACATGAATAATGGATCAGCTCACTATGGCATCACGAAGCCAGAGCAAAGGCCTTAAATCGGCACGCTAACATGATGGGGGGTGAGGGGGGTTTGGAGCAGTCGGCCAGCTCCGCAGTCTTAACCGCACCGCGCTGGAAGCCGCCCGTGTTATCCATTTTCACGCAGCTGTTGTGATAGTGAAGTTCACCTGAATGCGGCCAGCTCCTCGATCGCTAAATAATTTATCGACCTTCTCAGAGTTACAAAGTGACCCGGGTTTGGGTCAGTGATTCTGAATGCGTAGAAGATGTGAAACCGAAAGTCAGGCCTTCTCATGTTTTCCCTTTTTCCACTCATGCTTTTCAATAGAAAGCAACATAACAAATGTCGCTGTGTATTTAATCGTGATGCGACCGGCGCAAGGCCACAGACGTGGTTCCTTGTTAAGAATAACTACCATCGTGCAGCTGCATATAGGCAACCGGTACTGTCTGTACTCTTAGTTTAAATCTTCACATATCTGATCACAGCTTAGATGAAACAATCAAAAGAAATTTAGGAAAAATCGCACGCTCTTTATAATGCCCCTAGGGTGTCATGTGTCAATTTAATGTGACGAGCTTCTTACAATGGCCCATTCTGTGTGCTTTAGAAACGTGAGATCTGATACCATGTAGTCCTTCTGTACCGGTGCCTGAAACGACCCTATAGTAAAGTGGACTTGCCCTGAAAAACAAGAGGGCGCTCATTTCCCAGAAGGCTGTGCGTGTACATTTGCCTAATACTTCTTGGGAAACCTGTCCCACATGCAATGGCATATCAATCAATCCCCCCCCCCCCCCCATCCTCTTCCACAGTTCCGTGTACCTGAGCTACCCGGCCAAGCCCAGCAGAACATGAAGCAGGCAGGAGGCCCCTGGAAAAGAGAGGCCCCCACTCACCTGGACTCCCCCCGTCTGCCCTGGGTAAGCAAACTGACCGTGACTGTAAGCAGTAAAACAGTGGAGTCACCTGCAGAATGACACCGTCAGCAGGTATGACCGGCAATGGACATTGGTGTCCCTCCTACTCCTGTGCCATGCAGTATACAGCAGCTACAGCTCTCCTGCTGAAATCAACTTACTACTGTAGTCATGTTGGGTTGAGGACAGCCCAGGGGGATCCAGATAACCTCCGACCAGCACCTCAGTCTGACGTCTTTTACTCTGTCTGGAGAAAGCTGATAGGAACCCTCTATTACTGGATCTCCTACAGGCTTCAGTCGCTGAACTTGCGTCTATACAAAGCGATTTCTTTGCCATTTCAATATGTGTGGCAGCATAAGTTTAGGTACTCTGGTCATTTAGTTTGAATGATTCCATAAGGTTTAGTTTTCCCTCCTTACCAGTCATCTGGTCTGCAGAATGTATAACACGGTAACCGATTCTGATAAGTGACAGCCCAACCTTGGTAAATTGTAACTGTAACTGGTTGGAACAGATCATGTGACCAATGGAACATGGTTGGAACAGACCAATGTGATTGGTCCTCGTTTGGATCCATACTTTGCCCAGTCCGATACGGATGCTGAGCCTGAGGGGTGACTGCACCGCTAATGACTCTCGATTGTGACTGTAGGTGTGTGGGACAGGGTGTTTAGACTCCGTATGTCGGTGCATCTCTAAAAAGTCTCCCTAGCTCAGCACAGACACACATACGGGCAATTAAGATAAACGGGCAATTGAGCGATGGGTTTATTAAGAGGGGGAGCACAGACTGTACAGGACCATCACTAAATTACCCCACCAGGCCCATAAAAAACACCTTCCATGTGATCAGATTCTGCAGGAGCTAAGCTGAAATGGAAAACATTTCATTTTTAATTTAATCACTTTAATTTAGCCATGGACTGCTTAAGTTTAAATGCAGAATTTATTAAACTGACTTTCGATGTTGCTTAGAGCTGTTAGCTTGTGATTTTAAGTACATAAAAAACATTTGAAATCCATAAACACTTGCTTTAATTTGCAGTAATGTACTAGAGTACATTGTAAATTCTTTTTCAATACGTACATACAGTTTTTTCTGTGTGAAATGTGTGTGCAATTCACACACTGAAATGGTCACGGTGTTCATCTTGGGTTAGTTCTAGTGATTTTTTTCCTTCAATATTAAAGTTCTTATCTCGAGCAATGCAAGTAGAGGTTCCAGTCTGTGCTGGTGTGTGCTATATTAACAGTGCAGTGGCAGAGTCTGGGTGCTGTTTAGTGCACTGTAAAGGCACAGTGATGCGATTCTGGGATCACCTGTCATGTGCTTCTTTTTCCCGCCCTTTTCTGTGAAGCAGTCATACTCCACGCCCAGCCTTGGCGACGAGGACTTTAACATCCCTCCCATCACGCCCCCCGCATTGCCCGAGCACATGTTGGCCATGCCTCATGCAGAGCTCGCCGGCTTCCATCCCTTGTGCCCCCCGGTCTCTCAGAATGGACTGCCCCCATTCCCCCAGCATCCAATGGACCTTTCCAGCATCGCCGTCTCCAGCGTCCTGAGCCAAGATGGAAGCCGCCTGTCAGATTCTATGTCCATGGTGAGTCTGACTCTTGCAGGAATCCTGTTTTGCTCTTTCTCTGTGCCTATATATGCATGTGTTTCTTTTTCTTGAAATTGAGGTAAGTGTGCTGTGAGAGTATTTACACACCATGACATATGGGATATTGTTGTCAGACTATAATCTAACCCACAATGGATTAATGAATTTAATTAATGAATATGTCCATGCTACCATCTCCGTTGAAGATGAAGCTTTGTGATTAGTAAATGTAGTTGCATAAATATTTGTTTGAAGAGCTGATTTCCATATTTCTGCATTTACGTAGGCTTTTATGTTAAAACTCATCAGTATTTGTGGCATGGGAGGCTAGCAGACTTACAATGTGCAGAGAGAAGCCAAGCTATCTATTTATATATAATATATAGTACAAGGTTCTATGTATTTTTAAATGGGCTGTGGATCGTCAGATATGAGGAAATGATAGTCTGGGTTAGGGTTTCCTAGAAGAGTCTTGGGTCTTGAAGTCTTGAAAGTCTTGACGTTGACCTTCACTGTGCCAGAACCAGCCAGCCAGCTGTTGTTGATTTCTGCAGCTACACCTGTGCGGACTCTTCCATCAAATGGATCATCATGCCATCTCCTCCATAGCCAGATCTTGTGAATGATTTGATTAGCTTCTTAAAATAATGACACGAAACTTGTAAATGGCTTAGTTTGATGGCTGTAGACGGTGCCATTAATTTGCGGTGCTGCTCTGTTTTAGGGAAAGATTAAGAAGACAGATTTTATAAAATCACACAATCCAGCTTTGAAAAAGTGGTATAAAAAGAAGTGTGTGACTTTGTCTCACATTCAAAAGGTTTTGTACTATTAAATATTAACAGGTAAACGAACAAGGGAAACACAGGTTTCAATGAGTAATTAGTTCTGGGCAAACAGGCTTGCCTCTGTGTGCTCAATGGTGCTGTAATATCTATTAAAGGCTGCTATAAAGCAGGGTTGCCCAGCAACACAGCCGCGTGTACAGCACCCATGAGCTACTGAGAGCCAAATACATTTTCTCTGAACATCAGCCTGCTAAATCTGCCATTGCTTGTGGAACATAAACTGTCTGGTGCATTTTTCCGGCAACATGTGGGCCAGAAATGTCTGGGACATTTAGACTTCATAATTTCTTAAGATTTCATCGACGAATGTCGGAAGTGGAACTGAAAAACTGCATCTCTTTTGAGAGTTTTATCACAACCCAGAGAAATATTTCAGTGGTTTACAGCCCGCATTTTATACAGACATCTTTCTAACAAATGCGTCATTGTTATGTGTTCCTACATGTCACCTTTAGTTCGATTATTTTTTTCCTGAAGTGAACTTTGTGCAGTTTTTCTTGTGCACAAGATGCTCCATGCTGAATAACCAAAGAAAAGAAAAGCAATGAGAGACTGCAGGTGTGTGTCAATAAATCAGGATCTGTGTGCATTCTGAAGCAATGCAGAAGACGTACTACATCACCAGAGCTTCCAAAACTAGTTATCTGGAACAGGGTCACAAATAGCCCAGCCGAAGATGCAGGGGCCACACTGCACAGGATGCCACTCCATCACCAGGCACACATTAGAGTCACCAGTTGATCAAACTGCACGTTTTGGGACTGGGAGAGGAAATCATCATATATTTTGAGATTTTACCTCAAAGACCAGTTATTTATCAGTTTTGAAAATATAGAAATCCAGTGATTCAAAGCAACCAGAATCAGATGGTCCAATCCCAGTCATTCTGCCTTAAGAAATCACCCTTATCAGCTTATTTGCTTTCTATTGACTTATCAGAATTAAAGAGTTAAACAATCAAACAGCGCTCCTGCTCTTCAGCACTCTGAGGTCCACACTGTCACCGTCCCCATTCAGCAAAGCCGTTGCTCTTCAGTTTAGCAGTGATGCTGTTTATGCTTATAGCCTCACTACACGTCAGTTTAGCCCCATGGTTTTCATTAACGCTGTTCCTGATCAAGTTAGCATTGTTGGTAATCGGGTTAGAGCTGATAGCGCTGCTGTTGTTCAGGTTAGCCCCGTTGTTTTTCTACATTAGTATTACCGCTGTTCAGGTTAGCCCCGTTGTTGTTCTACATTAGTACTACCGCTGTTTAGGTTAGCCCCATGTCTGTTCTACATTAGTACTACCGCTGTTTAGGTTAACCCCATTGTTCTACATTAGTACTACCGCTGTTTAAGTTAGCCCCATTGCTGTTCTACATTAGTACTACCACTGTTTAGGTTAGCCCCATTACTGTTCTACTTTAGTATTACTGCTGTTTAGGTTAGCCCCATTACTGTTCTACATTAGTACTACCGCTGTTTAGGTTAGCCCCATTACTGTTCTACTTTAGTATTACTGGTGTTTAGGTTAGCCCCATTACTGTTCTACTTTAGTATTACTGCTGTTTAGGTTAGCCCCATTACTGTTCTACATTAG
>JAODLD010000088.1:13327129-13339717 GCA_026781065.1 Mormyrops boulengeri | reverse complement strand
TGGAGTCCTTGGAAGGGGTGTTGGAGAGCGCTCCTCCTGGGGACTCTCTTGTTCTGCTGGGGGACTTCAATGCTCATTGACACTAAGTCCGAATGGGCCATGTTCTGCGCATCCATTGTGGCTGCAAGGTGGTCGGTGCCCGTCGCAGCGGCAATCCCCAAACCCGCTGGTGGACACCAGCGGTGAGGGATGCCGTCAAGCTGAAGAAGGAGTCCTATCGGGCCTTTTTGGCCTGTGGGACTCCAGAGGTAGCTGATGAGTACTGGCGGTTCAAGCGGAACATGACTTTGGCGGTCGCTGAGGCAAAAACTCGGATCGGTGCGGCGTTAGCAGTGATGCGGGCGCTGCATCAGTCTGTCATGGTGAAGTAGGAGCTGAGCCAAAAGGCAAAGCTCTCGATTTAGCAGTCGATCTACATTTCTACCCTCATCTATGGTCATGAGCTATGGGTAGTGACCAAAAGAACGAGATCGCGAGTACAAGCGGCCGAAATGAGTTTCCTCCACAGGGTATCTGGGCTCTCCCTTAGAGATAGGGTGAGAAGCTCTGTCATTCGGGAGGAACTCGGAGTAGAGCCGCTGCTCCTCCGCATTGAAAGGAGCCAGATAAGGTGGCTCGGGCATTTGGTTAGGATGCCTCCTGGACGCCTCCCTGGTGAGGTGTTCCAGGCATGTCCCACTGGGAGGAGGCCTCGGGGAAGACCCAGGACATGCTGGAGAGACTATGTCTCTCAGCTGGCCTGGGAACGCCTCGGGATTCCCCCGGAGGAGCTGGACGAAGTGGCTGAGAGAGGGTAGAGGATGGATGGATGGATGAAGGCATGACTGTATTGTAAAAGTTTTGTAAGTCACACTGGTATTTATTTTGTATCTTTAGTTCAGATCTTGGTCTGTTATGTAGGTTTCTTCCCTTCTGAGTTCTTAATTAATAAACCTTGATTGTGCTGTTGATTAAACAAATGGAATGAATCAAATCAAATTAAAATCAAATCACTTACTGTAGCTGTCAAGTCCCATTAAGTCTAATTTGTGTTATTCAAGAAATAATTACATAATTCTAATTATGTAATGATAAGATTTTCTTTCGGTTTTTCTTTTTTTCATTACAAAGGAATAATACATTGGCTCTGATGATTCAGTTAATCATTGAATGCTTAACTACAAATTTATTATGTTTTGACTGAATTTATAAAATGCCCAAAGTAATGTTACATCCATCCGTCCATCCATCCATCCATCCATCATCCATCCATCCATCCATCTTCTAACTGCTTATACCAGTTAAGGCCGCATAGAGACATTCATTGATTTATAATTTCATTTCAGTCGATACAAGTTGCATTGAAAACTAGCATATACTAGCATGTACCAAGACCAAAGCTGAGAAAAGCAACCAAAGTCAAATATCTGTTTTGTTTAACCGTATTTCCTAAGTTTGCTTCTGAAAGTTCCCCTTTGACCCCCAACAGGCAATTGGAGGTGAGAAAAGACCTGCATCGACTGGGAGTAAGAAGCCCAAGACCCCTAAGAAGAAGAAGAAGAAGGACCCCAACGAGCCACAGAAGCCCGTGTCGGCCTACGCGCTCTTCTTCAGGGACACGCAAGCAGCTATTAAGGGCCAGAATCCCAGCGCCACCTTTGGGGAGGTCTCCAAGATTGTTGCATCTATGTGGGACGGTCTGGGAGAGGAGCAGAAGCAGGTAGGTAGTCTTGGCTAGTTGCTAGCTATGCGACACATTGGGTTTTCTCAATATGCGTACATGACCGAACTTGTGTTCTCCAGTACCCGTTTTACGTCATCTTCTATTGCTGAAGACCAGCTCCAATACTTGTGCGCCGCCCCAAATATCAAAGATACATCGGTTGCATCCTCGCCAAACAAGACCATTCTTATGATTCATTGCCCTCCAAGTTTGCCCCAAGGCAAATTAGCAAGACCGCTCTTGCCAAGAGCGCAAGTACGGTCTTTGCATTCTTGCTATTGAGAAACACCCCTGGGGTCTTTAGGCCTGGAAGTTGTCTGTTAAAATAGATTACTGAGTAGAAAAACAGGTCTGAATTGTCATCTTTTTGTTTTTGTCAACCACTGTCCATTCACAATCAATCAGCAGTGAATATTCACACGCAGATTACTTCCAATCAATTGGAAGGTTCTAGAAAACAGGTGCTTAAAAGGACAGACATCGCCTATTCAAATACATGAAATTCCAAATGTGAAAATGTCAAAATCGCTCTGATAGTCTCAGCTTGACACACCCAGTCAGGTGGGAATACACTGTGTATACTCTGAATGGTTGAATGATTGATCGGTACCTCAAAGACCAAGTGTGTGGCCTGCAGCTCCACAAACGCTCACTCTTCCTCTCCCTGCAGACGTACAAGAAGAAGACCGAAACTGCCAAGAAAGAGTATCTCAAACAGCTGGCAGCGTACCGAGCAAGCCTGGTCTCTCAGGTAACTATGCAGACACCTGCAGAACACGAAAGGACGTTAAACAGTTTCCGTAGATGTGGCAAGTGATGGATTTTGTTGGGTATATAAATCTCGCCGAGGTAATAACGAATTGCTGCCACAGATGTGTTCTCTGATATTGGTGGAAAACAAGTCTGTAGTCTAGCAAGGAGAATTCAGGATACCAGGCTGGTCTCACCCCTCTTACTGCATGGCAGTGGATAGACATGGTTAACATATTAGAGGAGAACAATTAAGTCTGCTGTAAATCCCTCACAGTACTAGGTGTTGATTATCACATACTATGCTTTCCCTAAGACCTTCATTAATGACATAAACCAGCAGTTGGGTCTCTCAGGTTAAATGGCAGGTAGGTGTGGTACAGGTAGCCCAGGTACAGGTGAACAGGTATTTTTCACTGTATCTCCTTCTCCAGAGTTATGCAGAGCAAGTGGAGGTGAAGTTGAGCCCAGCTGCCCATTTGATCAGCCCCAGACCCTCACCCCCGAGCCCCTATCTGGGACAGGCCTACCTGCAGCAGGCCAGGCTGGGCTCCCACTTTGCTCCGATGGCCCCCACTTTGGCCCCCCATGGCGTCACTGCCTCGCCTCCACCCCAGCATCAGCCTATCGGAATGCACTCCTCCTTCATGCCACAGGTGAGCGTCTTTGTGAGGGTCCAATCGCACGAGCAGCTACAGGTCAGCTGACAGGAGTAGGGGGCGCCTAGAGCCTATACCAATCCTGGAGGTGTGAGGCAACAGTGACACCCACCGAGCCACCACGTTATTAGCTTCCCATAATTCCCCTGGTCCAGCAGCATCTTTCATCAGAGAGGACGTGATGTTTAGCTATAGTTTTACCCCTTGCGGGTACCCCACGGTGGGGTAAAAACACTCTGGTGTATTCTTAATGGTCAGTGTTTTCCAACCTGGTCCTCGGGGATCCAAAGACGGTCCACATGTTTGCTCCCTCCCAGGAAGCAAAAATGTGCACTGTCTGGCAGGGAGTTGGGAGGAAGCAAAAACATGGACTGTCTATGGGTTCCCGAGGAACAGATTGGGAAACCACTGTTGTAGACAGAGGAAGCCTCACAAAGATACAGATATCATGTTTGTGACTGTATGAGGTACGGAAACCCTGCAGCAAGCCACCTGCCACAGCGACCTTCCCTGTGGGCTCCCGGCAGACATCAAAACGAGTTGGCAAAAGCCCTCGCACCGAAATAAAAGCCACATCATATTTGCTTCTCCTTTATAACCTAATTTTAAGAGCCGAAAGTGAAATTGAAACTCTGTTCTTCATGCATTTTTTTGCGCGTGCTGCTGAACTGTTTTCCCCCACATTTTTGTTCTGGTAGAGCTCACATCGCGCATCACATCGCTGTCACATCTGAGCCAAATGCGCGTTTTTTTGTTTAGATTATGAGCAGCTGCCAGTGGCCTTCGACAGAAGTGCAACTTTGCCTGCTAAGAGAGAGATGGACATTGGAAAGGGCTGTAGATGGCCCACATTATCTAACAGCTCTCGTCTCTGGTCACCCAGAGACTCCCCGAGAAGGCCATTGCTGCTTTGTGACACCCTGGGTAGATGCTGTACTCTGTGCTCTACAGGGTTTCCCCATGCAGACAGAATTCCAGAGCGCCGTAAATTCCACGGCATCAACTCTGACGGCGCAGATGGACCTTGCTCACGGCGGCTGCAGGAATCCTATGGGCCCGGGACTCGACTGGGCCGGATCCTACTGCAGCGCTGGATCTGAGCCACTACCAACGTATGACAGTGCTAATATTAATACATATACATTTATTTTCGTTTAGCTGGTGCTTTTGTCTGAGGCAAATAGCACATTAGTTTGGTAAATAATGCATTAATAGTTCATGGGATATAACAAATCTGGTATATATTTACGTTATGGGGGCAGCGTGTGGCTCAGTGGGCTAAGCCTGTGTGCTTGTAATCTCATGGCCACCGGTTTAAACCCAGCCTCAGCACGTCTGCGGGTCCTTAAGTAAGGCCCTTAACCCCCAGCTCCCTTCATGGACAGCTTACTCTACAAAGAGCAAGTTGAGGGAGGCTTAAAAAAGACAATTTCCCTATGGGGATCAATAAAGTTTGAATTATTTTATGTTATTTTAATTTAGGCTACATAAAATTATATAACAGTAAATACAGTAGATATAACAGTAAATTATTGAATGCTAAATTTATTTAAGATTCCTGTTTCCCATGTTATACAGCTGATACAGTTGTTGTCTTACACTCAGAAGGGCAAATGTACATCAAAATGACCTTTGATACAAAATACCTTATTTTTTCATTTCTTTATTTATTATTCAAAGAAACAAAAACATTTAAAGACGACAGTGTAAATGATTTTCCATTTTTTCCGAACACCTCCCAACCCCAAAAAGATACAACAGGTAAACAAGAAGACAAACAAACAATAAGTAAATAAATAAAAAAATAAAAAAATTAACACACAAAAAAAAACTTATTTTTAAATGTACCAAAATAAACCACAAAATACAGCCACCAAGCAATGTAACAAAATAAATACAAAAATACTTTTTTGCATGCTTATATTCTGTATCAATCTGTTCCTTCACAAGCACACTGGCTCAGATTGCCAAGCAAAAGAACAACATTTTTTCACTGCTTAAGGAGACATAATATAAATGTGAAACCAAACAAAGCATCAAATATTCTGGAGTGTCTGAAATATCCCAACTACTCGTTTGACACTCAGATAACAGGAAGTCAATCAAATGAAAAAGTAATAGTAACAAAGTCAGAAAGATTTATTTGGTTGTAATTTAATTGACAAAACCGCTTCCCTTCGCGGGATTAATAACGTTCATCTTATCGCAAGTGAACTGAACTGAAAAGACGAAATTTAAAATGAAAAATGACAAACACAATTTAAGCTCTTCACTCAGCAAGATCTTGAAAACTTTAAACATGAATAAGCCTGAATGGAGCTTATGAGTCCTTTGGTTCAACACAAGTGATGGACTATTGGCTCTAATGATCATTCATTATAATGTTGGAAAAAACTAGACTCCCTCCTTTTGCACAAATGATGTCATCACGCATACATTATCTGGAAAGTATTTCTTGTATTTTCAAAATACAAAAATACTGAACATCAAAGCATTTTGATAGTATTACATAATCATCTTTATGTAGCAAGTCAAATACAAATTTGACATAAAAAATACACATTTTATATACATGTATGAAATACTGCCCATCCCTGCATACCATGATAGTTATAGTTTTGCCATGTTTTTACCTCCCTCCAGGTCCCTGCAGAGAGAGAAGCCGCTCTACCTGCACTGACGAGGCTGACCGGTGTCTTGCTCCCTGTTCCCTGTCTGTAGGACAGTGACGTCGTGAGTCTTTGCGTCTGAACGAGTCTAAGTCGTATCAGGCAGTTTGTAAACATGTGGTTTGGGCTTAACCGTCAGTGAAAGCTTTCAAACATTTATTTTTTCCCCACCTTTTATTTATGATATACACAGCTTGTTTTTGTTGGTAAATTAGAGGGTCTGTTAAAAATCGTGATGTGTCGGAGGGCCAGACAGATAAGCAGCGATAGCTTAATTTGGAGCGCAGGCCGGCGCCGAATCCAGCGGGTCATCCCGGCTCTCAAGGGCTATCGCCTGGCAAGCGAAACCAAAATGAAAAACCCTGGTACTTATTTAATGACCTGCTCCTTATTTAAAAATGATAGCTATGAAAATGGAGAAGGTAACCTGGATGATATAGCTTTTTATGTTTTTAATTTTATAGTATTTTAATTTATTTTTTATTATTGTTATTATTGCTTTTTATTGTTTGCTCTGGAATCCTATACTAGTGAATTGCCTTAGAAACTGTAGCTTATATCAAAAAACAAAATTCCCATTTTCATTTTTAAATGGATGTTGAAATAAGCTACTAAGGGCACTTGATTGCTTGTTATAACTTGTTATATGGAAAACTTGTAAATACAAGGTATGTCACTCTCTTAGAGTATAAAAAACAACTTTTTAAAATGCTTGATCCTTAGATAGGGTCAGTCCGGTTAATTTAAACCTTCAAAAAAAGGGTGTATCTTGTTGTCACATATTGACATATTAAGCATCATTTAACAAAACTGGTGGGTCAATTTAAAATGAAAGAGGATTCGCAACAATATTTAAGTAGCTGTAGTCTGCAACCTGTGGAGTAGCATTAAACATCGCAATAGATCGACCAGGAGATGCCGCGTGAGATAACGTTCATTTTGTCCAAATCTACAAATGTTCATTTTGTCCAAGTCTGCCAATGCACAGCATCTCACAGTGTGTGGACTGAGGTTCTTCACGCCTATGTGAAGAACCGCCACATCCAGTCCTAAAGCCATGCAGATCCAGGGGGCTGGAGAGAAGACTGAAATTTGCCCATTTATTTTCGTTTCTTCATATCGTGTCTGTCTTTTTATGGAACCTGTGTCAGCAATTCATTAAAACTACAAATGAATGTAGGTGTTTGTAATTATCCGGTAGCTTGTGAAGGATGTCTGGCACCCGCTCAGGGCAGATGTAATCTGAACAGCTCTGTGAATACTCTAACTCTTTTGTTTTTATTGTGTAAAAAAAAAAAAAATAAAGCCAAACCTTCATTCATGCAGTCTTCAGAATTGTGTATTCTTTGACTTTTTTGTATACTTGTTGAGATGGGACCTCTTCCTTGTCCCTTATCCCGGTAATATTTGTTTCATTTGTTTTACTCGCTCCGGCGTGGGCCTCTAGCCCAACTCGCACTAGCTCTGGGTGCTAACGCTAACCCCCGAAAGAAAGAGTCTAAAAGTTCATCACAGGAAAGTCTGCTCCCTGGCCTGCCATGGTCTCGACACTTTCGTAACACCTCACAGCGGCGTGAAATGTCAACACGCAATTGCTGAGTGACTCAATAAGGTCGGTGGGTTAAATAAGAAATATTACCGAAAGAGAAAAAAAAGGTTTATTATGAGATTAAATTTAACGTTAACAAGTGAGAGAAGACAAATATTTATTTAATTGTTATCAGGGTCATAAGAGGGGCATGGATACCCTGGTAGATTCAGGGGGCCCAGCAATTGATGGGGGCCCTTGAATACATATAATACATACATACAATAGGGTAGGGCCCCAAGGTAACATTTTGTCAGAGGGCCCAGAATTTCTTGGTATGCCCCTGGTTATTATTCTTATGAATTTGATGTTCATCTTTTATATTATGTGTCCTGTGAGGGACTGGCTCCTGGCCTACTCCCCCCCCCAATCCGAGTCCCTGGCTAGGAGAAGCACTTAGAAGATAGATGAGTGTTTTTTTGTATTATGTAATTAAATAAAAACAATTACTCGTGCTGAATGATGCTCCCCATTCCATTTTGGACTTTGGAATATTATCAGTACTCAACTAAAGTAATCATGCATGCAGAAAATAATTTGAAACAATGGCCTCTGGCGGGAGTTGTGAGACACCTACAAGTCCTCAACCCAAGCACAGGAAACTACTCTGTAGTTCCTGAAATGCTGGGGTAGATGACTGACACAACGTGTTGAGGCCATAGTCAATGAGGGAAAGTGTGTTCAATCACGTCCTCACCTTCCTGTTTGCCTGTCATTGAGGTCTAAACTGGGGCCATCATATGTCCAGTTAACCATTATTTCAGACGTAGTATTAAGTATTATAAGAAGAAGGATCCAATTATTCCAGGTTAAGTGACTGAGCGTATGAGGAAAACTCCTCTTAAGGGGTCATGCAAGCTGAACAGAAAGAAAACGGGTTGGTTTGTTCCACTGTATAGATAAAAAACAAAACAGAAAAGGGGGAACTAACTAATGCACAAAAGAAAGAAATAGTTGGTGAATTCCATTGTACAACAAGAAAAATGAAGACATTTTACAGAGAGAAAAGCTAATTCATCGTACAAGGATTGTGTTTGAAAAGTATGAGCTCAGCTCTTTGTGGTGAAATTATTTAATGAAGACCTGGTGAGTCATGAATTTCATTATTAGTGTACAAAATTCTACTGTTATTTTAATGTTATCTATGGAGCAATTTTCTCTTACACACAGAGAGAAACAGTTAGGTACAATGCCATTCCAGAGCTGACCCTCTGAAAATATGCCCCACCCCCCCAAAAAGTCTGGACATATCACGTGTGCAGCCCGATTCAGCATCTGGGCTGGGTTGGTTCTATGCGCAGAGGTTGAATTCCAGCCAACATGAAACAGACACAGAGACATAAGACACTTGAGCCCAAACTGCAGCCCCGGCCATGAGGCAGCCATGCATGCAGGCTGTAAGCGGCACTGTGTGCAGCATCAACAGCGTGAAACGCCACCCAAAATAGCGAGATGTTTACGAGCGCTTCATCATTGTTTTCATCTTGCATTCCTGGGTATCGGTTTGAAGGTGTTTCCCTTTTTAAGACCTGTGCTCTTTCAGGAGGCAGTGGCGCGGTGATGTGCTTTTCTAGTATCGCAACAAGAATGACAGTAGATCAGGACTTCTTCCATTGCATTTTTGAATCTTGAAGTTCACCTTTTCGCCCATTTTTGCAGTGACCGGCGAGCAAATGCTTTTTTAGGCTAGAAAGAAGTAAGACTTTCATTTAATCAAAGTTGCTCTCTGCAAATAAATGCATTGTGTAAGAGTGGAGCATATCAGCATTACTTGTTCCAGCATTGTCAAAGGGTACACGAAGCCTCTTGAATGGGCTTTCCATGGTGCCATAACGCCATCTAGTGGTTACCTCATTCAACTGCAGAGTGCCTAAGGTTCCTGAATCCTGTTTTTTTTTTTTTGTTTTTAAAAAAAAAGACTTGTTCATGGGTTTTGATCGCATTTACTTAACAGACATTTCTTCTTTTCTTTTTTTTTCAAATCAATATACAGAGAAAGTAGCACGAGTCTGGGGTCAGAGGTCTTGCTGAAGGGCCCAATGGTGAAATCACTCTGCCAACAGAGGGATGTAAATTGGTGACCTTCAGATTATGGGCACAACGTCCTAACTCACACAGCGCATACAAGTAGTGGGCACACACACACACGTTTGTATTCATATCATTGTGAGGACCGTCCATTCATTTCTATGAGAAAATCCCTAATCCCAGAAATAAAAACTTTAACCGCTACCCAGCCCTAACTTTAACCATAAGTAACCAAACAAAATACAAGACTTTTGGAATTTTAAATTTTTTGATTGCAGGCACAGATTTTTATAAAATTTAATTTTCTTTTGTAGACCCACAACATAAAATAACAGGTTTTTATCACATTGTAAGGACATTTGGTCCCCACAATGTAATGTATACCTGGACCACACACACACACACACACAGGTAAAGATCCTTGATTCAGGCCACAGTGGATTCTGGAAGTACAAAGACTCTGTTGTAAGAGAGTTGGGTTCCTGAGGAAGAACAAAATGAACAGACCACAGTGAGTCTGCTGTGTTCATGGGGACTTTGAAATGACCTGGACTTAACCACCAGACCTGCCTCATGCTGTTGTATTAGGGCCAATATCTTCATAGCCATCTTGTGCCACCGAATTTCACAACATTGTTACCAGAGCCAGAAGTGCCAGAGATAATTTGATTGTGCTGCCTTCAGCTGAGTCAGCAACTGAGAATAAGCCAGGGAAAGAATGTACATCCAAAAGAGATGAGCGCAGGGAGAAGGTCAAGGCCATCTGACCTGAGCAGAAGTGTTGCCAAAACCGCCAGTAAGTACTATCGTGCAGATTCCTGAAGACAGAGCTGAACTGCAGAAAGAAGACCTGTCTTCTGGCACCAATGAGAGGTGGTGGAAGAGAAAGACTTTTAATGAGGACAAAGTAATGTGGCAAAGGTGGCAGTGGCTAATGAACATGACAAATAATAATAATAAATTAAACGAAACAAGAAAAAGGGACCAAAAATAGATAAAATCACAAGACAAACCCAAGACCAGGCTTAGCCAGACCATGCTTTCCGAAGATGAAACCATTAGATTTTGTACAGACTTTGTACAGAAAAATCTATGCATCCCCTTACTTACACTTCAACGGATACTGGTATGTTCCCGGAGCCCAAGTTGAAAAGAATTTATTTAGGTCTCTATCACATTCAAGTCGTGCCTTCTGGCTTGCAGGGGCGCCGGCGACTTTTCAGAGACTTATGCTCATGTTTCTGTAGGACATCGGTTCAAGAAGGACAAGACAATTGATGCTGGGAAAGATCAAAAGAAAAAGGAAAAGTGGCGGCCAGGGATGGATAGACAGTATTCTGGGAATAATGAAAATGAGTTTGTCAGAGTTTGAAGAAGCAGCTGTTCACAGACAGGCTTGGTGTCCATGAGGTCACAAAATGCCAAAGATGACTAAATAAATGACTACCACCCTCATCAAAACCAACCTCTGAGAATCCTGATTTGAATTCTGCAGAAGGTCCACGGTGAGTGTATGATTTGTTTTTTTTTTTTGTTTTTATTATAAATACTATTACTGTAATATGCATAGTAGACTTGCGCTTAAGTAACAGTAAATGCAGAGATATGAAGTACCAGACATTAAGAGGTAGAACCTCACCAATATACATATTTATATGCACCGTTTTCCTGTCATACTATATTATGCTTTTAGCCCCACGTTGTAAATCACAGAAGGTTTATACATCTATATGACCTTAGCAACCTTAACCAGCATGCAACCTGTATCCCTCATTATTAATTTTGTTAAAATAACTATTGAAAAAAGATCAAAGTATGTTCATTGTAAATACAAAAAAAGGGTTTGTCTGGAGTAGATGTCGAAACCGTGACCCTGAAGTTAAGTTCACGCAAAGTCACCTAGAATGACGCGCGAGAGTAGAAAGCACCCTTTGAAGCACACTTGGGCTTCATTCCGTTTCCAAAAAGCTGAAGATAATGCAAAGTTCATGTCCTGGACACACTGGACACATTGGTTAATCACGAACTAGGCCTTCCTCGAATTAGGGCACGATTCTACACACGAAGATGCAAAATGAAAGGTGTCTGTAGTCGATCCGCTATAAAGATTGGCAAGTTGAAAACTTTTTAAATAACTGGAGAGGAATTTGTATTAACCTTGTAGACAAAGGCAGCAATTCTCTGAATCAGAACAACAGTAGTGTAAAAAGATACCGGTAAATTACTCATATTTCGGAACTTGGTTTTGTGTACATTTTCACTTGGGTGCTTAACTGTGATATGCGTCACAAACCTAACATGTCAACATGTCGGCAAACCATCTTCTTGGTTTTAGGGTGCTTGAGAATTTTGCTTTAGGATATGCAGATCTGCGCCCCCCTCCTACTCCCTGGATGCTCTGGAAGACCAGGTGGGGGGTGTTTAGTTGTAGAACTTCAAAAACTCCACCTTAAGAAATGTTAACTTAGTTCCTTAATCTTTATTATATTAATTAAAAATCTCTAATTGGGTGGTATTTGTCCAAACTTGGGCAACTGTCCCTACCAGTGAAAACAAGTCACGAAAGATTACATGCAACTATTTTCCATTTGCATCACAAAGAGAAACTGAACTATAGTTAACTTTTACTCGCCAGTTAAGGACAAGCCTCCAACCCAGCACACAGATAAGGGATCGGGGGATGAAAAAAATGAAAAACAAACCAAAGATATGAAGGTAATGTTTGATGAGTAAACAGCTACAGATGTGACTCTCATTCTCATCTGGATTTCTTCTGTCAGGTGAGAGGGACAGATTGCCTTTAGCGAGGGAGTTTAGGTTCCTTAAGCAGCCAAAATGAGGGGAACCAGAGGGACTTGCTTCCTCAAATCAAGGGGAGTTAGCTTACGTAGATTGGGTATTTTATGATGGTCCCATGGTAAACCCAGAACAGACAGGAGGGATTTGATCTTATAGCTGGCTTGGGAAGGGGCACACTCACTGAGCGCCTGTCCCTGTCGCATAAATAACCGAAAGTGCCCTCAAGCAAAATTTACCCAACCTCCCCCCAGTAGACTAAATGAACCGATCACCGACGATCGCGCAAAATTTACCGAGGAGGGGGGGCGGGGGGCGGCCCCCCGCCGCGGGCCGGCGGCCGGGGGCGGCGGGGGGCGGGCGGGCGGGCGGGGGGGAGCGGGGGGTCGGGCCGCC
>JAODLD010000088.1:13313410-13327029 GCA_026781065.1 Mormyrops boulengeri | reverse complement strand
CCGAGGAGGAGCCCCCCATTTCCCCCCCCCGCCTCTGCCCAAAGGCCTTGTTAGGCTGGAGCCAGTAGAGAGGTCAAGTCTGACCTGCTGGACATGCCACCATGACCCTCACTAGCATAAACAGAATGATGAAGATGATGATGAAGATATCAAAAGCTTGAAGAAAATGTGATAATTATTAAGGACTTAGGGAAATAACATGGAAACATAATTTTTTAATTACTTCTTGGGAGGGGTCAAAAGGGCAGGTGCTCTGACACCCTCAGCACCCCCGAGCACCCACCTGCAATCGGGCAAGATCAGTGATCAAAGTTCCTTCAGCTGTGACATAATTTAGATTAACCATAACTCAAGTCTGCCATCTTCCAAGTTGAGACATTTTACAGTCGTAAATCAACCAGCCATTACTATAACAATGCCAAGTTATAAAAGATGCCACGTCCTTTCTCAAAGGATTCTACTGCCAAATAAAGTTACAACGTGGGCTTGTTATCTGCGATATCTATAATAAAGCGTATCCCATATGAAGTAAGAATTATACGTTTAACGGAATACACAGCCAACAGTGGAAACCACAGATTTGTCAGAGCCAGCTTGTTATAAAACAGTTCAAATACCCCCTTCTCAAATCATTTAACTGACTTTAAAAGTTTATATTTTAAATGTATATATAATCTGTTCATTTGATTGCTTTCACCATAATACAGTTTTTACTTTAAGGATTGCAGATACCCACCCCCACTGCAATCTTTCGCCCCTCCTCAGAATCAGATTGTAAAGTTAAATCTTGTTGGTCGGAGACGTGTTTCCCATTTCAATGGGGGAAAAACAAAGTAAAAAATGTAGAATATGACACATGGGCCTCATGCGGAGGTGGGTGGATAGCTACTGCGGACTGAAAGGGGTTTCAGCACCACCAGGAAATTAGCTGTATCTGCTGGCGCGAAACTTTTCGTGAAGGTTTCCATCAGCATGACAGTTGCGGGAATCTTTAAAGGAAGCAATCTCAGGAGGGACAGTCTGTTATACCATTGAAAGAGATACTGCTTTGTGGCGAGATTGGATAAATAGTAAATGCTCTGAGTCAGTTTGGATGAATGTGTCCTCTAAACAACTGAAAGAATGTGCGAATGTGTGAGGTGTGTGTTTTTGTGAGTGTCTGTGTAGGGGCAGGGCGGCGGGGGACGGGGGGCGACGGGGGGTGTGAGATGTACATTGCATTGGCCCTAATACCAGGTCATTTCAAAGTCCCCATGAACACAGCAGACACACTGTGGTCTGTTCATTTCGTTCTTCTTCAGGAACCCAACTCTCTTACAACAGAGTCTTTGTACTTCCAGAATCCACTGTGGCCTGAATCAAGGATCTTTACCTGTGTGTGTGTGTGTGTGTGTGTTTGTGTGTGTGTGTGTGTGTGTGTGTGGTCCAGGTATACATTACATTGTGGGGACCAAATGTCCCCACAATTTGATAAAAACCTGTTATTTTGATGTTGTGGGGACCATTTTTTCGGCCCCACAAGAGGAAATTCAGTTTTATAAAAATCTGCAATCAAAAAATTAAAAATGCCAAAAGCCTTTTATTTTGTTTGGTTACTTCTGGCTAAAGTTTGGGCTGGGTAGCGGTTAAGGTCGCCATTAGTAGGATTAGGCTTTCGCCTATAGAAATGAATGGATGATCACTCACAAAGATATAAGTATATAAGTACAGGTCTGTATGTGTGTGTGTGTGTGTGTGTGTGTGTGTGTGTGTGTGTGTGTGTGTGTGTGTGTGTAGGCTTTTGATCACATGGGTATATGGTTATATGAATACCTCATGATTCCATTCAGTAAGAGCTTTATATGAATTTCCTGATTTATTCATTATCGCTTGTGCTGTACATTAAAGCGGTAAACACATGGTGAACTAGATCAACACATTGTAGAGGAATTCTTGGCAAAGATAAATGAGCGCATCATGCATCCAGAAATCATCACTGTATGACTCATTGTTTATGAGAAATAATAATGATATGATGACATCCTTCATATATTTTTAACTGGTTGATCTTTGCCTGGAAGTTCTGCGGCAGACCTTTTCTGACCCCGAGTAACACGCTGTGCTGGTCATCATTTTATTACTCACACATTACTCACATTTTTTATCAGAGTAATTTCTCAACCCATGTATGTAATTCAACGAACAGACAGCAAGTGAATTGTGTAACTTGAAAACAAAACTTTCTCGACTATTATTAGGAAGATCAATTAGGACAGACAATCCAGTAAACATTAGTAATGATGAGACACGCTGTCCCTCACAAAACCTCATTGGAGAACTGGCTGCTAATTATGGTTAAATCTGTATATGTAACAAATCGATAGATTTCCATCCACGATTTTTCTGCATCTCTAACACTTTACTATAATACACCTTTATACACATTTTATAGGGAAATATAGTAGCAATATACAATATTTACAGAATGTAGGTTACAGTTCTCTACTGAGATTTCAGCCTGTACCTAAAGTCTACATCATATGTGGGCTGCAAAATGCCCAGGCCAGCGCGGGACTGATCAAGGGGGGGTACTTTCACGCCCGAGTCCAGGAGCTCCATCTCAAAGAAGGAGAGTAACAGAGTCAGGAAAAGCTTGATCTCATGGACGGCGAAGAAACGACCGGGACATTTGGTGACTCCAGAGCCAAATGGCATGTAATAATATCGCAGTTTGCGTCCGTTGCGGTAAAAGCACGTCTTCTCCTGCCTGTTCTCATCCAGGTACCGGTCATACTTGTACGACTACAGAGAAACAAAAGGGACGGGGTCAGATGAGTTTGGTCCCATCTCATTTGTACGCTATAGAAAGGAAGATAAGGAAATTGCGTTAACATGGTGCGTCCGTACAGCCGTGACGACTCACCAGTGGGTCCTCGTAGATCTCAGGGTCGAAGTGGAGCAGCTGTGGGTACAAGGCTATCACGTCATCCTTCCGGATGCGGTACGACTCCTTGTTGTCCAGGTGCAGCAGGAAGTCCTGTTTCGCCACTCGGACATTGAGTGAGGCGCTGGACAGCCTCATGGCCTCCTTGATGATGCTGTCTGTGGGACAATGAGGCAAACAGCGTAACTAAACAGTACATCTGTTCTGTTATTCCAGGCTAATTAATAACAATTGAGGTTTAGCAATCATGGAGATTTTGCAGTCCCCAGTGTTTCCAGTGAGGTCTATGTCAGTGCTGGTCAAAACTCATGTGGTGCCCACCCCCGCCAGGCAAACCACCCCGCCCAATTTTACTTTGTCTCAGTGCACTCTACATGCTCTTCGCACCTTGGGGTAATACTAGCAGTTTGCTAAGTCACCGCCCTTTCAGAAGATGGCAGTTTAGGTGGCCACCGATGTTGCTCAGTGGCTTGACCGACATTGGTCTATGCTGTGGTTGACACTAATCTGGACTGATCCCTCTGCACGTACCCAGAACAGGCATGTTGTCCAGGTCCTCACGTGTCAGAGTAAGTTGTGGGCCCCCCAGGCGGGCACACTGCCCTGACCTCTCCAGCGTCCGCTCTACCTCCTCCTTGGCTGCTCTCATTGCTTCTGGGCTCCTGGGTGGGGAAGAGATGGAGAGTTGAAGGGTGATGTGAGACAAGCTAATTGGAGGTTCCCAATTGCAAGATTCCACAAACCACTTTCACAGTGGCATTCATGACATCATTAGAAGCCAAGAGGGACTTTCAGGAAATGGACAAGCTCCCCAGCCTTCAGACAGTACCTGATCATGTACAAGAGGGTCCAGAATGCGGCAGGCAATGTGTTGGCCTGTGAAGCCCACAACAGAGCTACGTGAGTTCTGGCTTTACTGATGTCGGTGAAGGTGGAGAGTGTGTCGTTGAGGAGCATGCGTAATGAGATCAGGTCCGACATGCCCTTGCGTCGGCTCAGGTTCTCATGCAGCAACGTACGGGCCAGGTTCTCCCGGGCACTGTGGCCACTCTTGAACACATGGATGGGCAGACCAGCTACCAAGGCAGGGAAGATCTTGTCAAACTCCTTGTAGTTCTCCAACGCGCTCAGTACAAGGGCTCTCTGGGCTTCCTGGCGGGCCAGGCTCTGGTCCTCCTGGCTGCTGAGCTCCTTGCCAAAGAGGGTCAGGTAGCCTGACTCGAACATGACCTTGTAGCAGAAGGCAAAGACGCCATCTACCTCCCAGGTGGTAGCGCTGGCCTTCAAGGTGTCCGAATGCAACATGACGTTCTGCAGGTTCTCTATCATGTTCTCTATGAGCGAGGGCAGCGCGTCACCTTGCAGGGTCTTCAGGAAGGTCTGGTGCAGGTTCTCGGTGGTGTAGCCGTGACTCGGATCCATGCTTTCGTGGCCGAATGCCTAAAAAGTGACCCGAGGATGGCAGGGTCACTTATGAGGCCACTCAGGGGGAGCCTGTTACCAATGATTCAACACTGAGCCTCGCAATTGGCTCAACAGCTATTTATTTGTTTTACCTTGACGGAGGCAGAGAAGTGGAACTTCTTCCAGTCGAGGTGGCGGCCCTGGCGGATGACGGCATGGTAGGAGAAGGGGTCACACAGGAAGTGCACGTACTGGCCGGCGATCTTGCAGGTGAAGATGTGGCCGTACCGCCTCTGGCGGCTGCGTAGGAACTCCAGGGGGTTGGCACCGAACTGGAGGGCGCAGCCCAGGTACGGAAATAGGCCATTCTCTACTGGGGGTTCGCCGGGCTGCCTGTGATAGAGCCACACCCTCACCCTCATGCACCAATGGAATTGACTCGCTCTCACAGTGTGCCTCATCCTCCAATCTATGCTCACCTTGCAGTGCCATCCATAGCTTTAGCTTGTTTTTAAAGGTAATTGAATTGTTTTATTATGGAGCCGTTTTATTCACATGCAATAGTCCTTAAATATGATAAAATGATAGAGTGGTTCAAACCACACATTCAACACAAAACATTAGGTGTATTTTAAAATAAAGTTTTTATTTGTCAATAATGTTTCTTTTTAAATGCGCATTTTTTTTTCTTCTTTAGAAAAAGACACAAAGCTGACGTAACACCTGCCAACAAACCATTTTAAAAGATTTAAGTAGAAGCAGGGGTGTGTAGTTAACCGCAGCCCATTTACAATAAAGATGTGACTCAGAAGGTTAAATCAGGTGAAGCCCCAGCAGATTGTGTGAGGAGGAGTGAACAGGCAGGTCTGGAGTTCTTACCTTCTCCGGATCCCTAAAAGCAGCCAGAGGCAGCAGCAGACACCCACCACGACCCCCCAGACCAGGGCAACGCTGATAACCATGATAGCTGCAGGGCAACAGAGAAAAAAAGCTGGACAAGTTTCTTCTGTCAGAGATGCAGCGGTATTTATACGCTCTGAGAGCTGTGGTTCCCTCCCACCCTCCCACCCCCAGTTTACCTCCCCGCTAACAGAACGTTGGCTAAAACCACAATCGCCGTGGCGACCTTGAACTGGGTCCATGGACACCTGTTGCCGGGAGAGACAATCGCGGGGTTAGGAAATGGCTTCAAGGTCTGGCATGTGTAGGCTGTCCTCAGGTGAATACGGATGGTCTGCGGATGGTATGCGGATGGTCTGAATGCCTCAAGAAGAGCGTGGCCTTGAGTTTAACACCCCCCTGTGGGAAGGTGGTCCATACTCACCACGAGGGCATCATTAAATCAAAAGCTCAGTAGAGAGTGTTACTATGTTAAAGCACAAAGTAATGTAAACCCTTGAATGTCTATAGTTCTCTATTAAAATGTCTCTGTGTGTCTGGTCCTGTATATATTAATAAAAACTTGTTATTGTGACCTTGAGGAGAATTTCTTTCAGTCCCCACAATGGGAAACCCAATTTAAAAAAATGACTGCAATCAAAAAACTGAAATAACCAAAAGTCTTGTATTTTGTTTTGTTACTTATGGTTAAGGTTAGGGCTGGGTAAGGGTTAAGGCTGTCATTGCTGGGATTAGGGTTTTTCCCATAGAAAAAAATGGACAGTCCCCACAAAGATATGAGTACAGGTGAGTGTGTGTGTGTGTGTTTGTGTACCAATATGCCATATTATTTCTGTTAATCCATCTGCATGTTGGGATGAAATTTTTCCATAATTTCCTTAGATCTGGTCCAGTAATCCTGTTCATGGTGCAATACCTACTGCTTTATATTTTCATCATATATATGAGCAGGCAGTGTCTAAACAGGCACTGCTGCGTCAGAGCTGCTCCGCCATACTGTCACATCAGCTATGAACAAACATGAAAGGGTCACTTAAATGAAATGTCTGCATTTTTGCAAGATGAAAGACAGTAGCATTCGTCCCACTGAATAGCATGTCCCATGAATGGCTTCCTGTTCCCTAAAATTGACGGAGTGGAGCAATGGGTAGCAGAACTAAGACGTCCTCATCTTTTAGCTCTCCGGACACCCTGCTTTGAAACCCTTTTGTGCTCCCTGACTAACTGCAACCAGTACTTCCAGAAATGTGGATATGATTGCAGTGTGTTGATTGAATCAGCTTGCAGTGAGTTGTTACTGCATGGGTCAGTGAAAATTCCAGAGAACAGGACTATTATATCTGTATTGTATATATTATATTATTAGAATTATTATATGCTTCATTTGTAGAGCCATAAAAATATGATGATATCTGGAAATACATTCATTTATTATTTATTGTATTATAATCACGTTAAATTTATGTCTAAGGGCCATAAACAAGTCAGATATTAATAATTTTTTCTTTTTTTCCCCAGACTTTTATATCTGTAATTTTGTTGTGTGAAGTTATCTTTGCAGACATTGTGGTTTATACTAAGGTAACCTACATTCATTTTGATCAGCTGGGGTCACTTCTGGGTAAATGTGCTATTGTTGGTTGTCGGGGCAACCTCTCGCAAACTGAACGAATGTAGCCTCTTTGGGTGGAAGGCAGGGTTATTTATTTTTTTTAAGAATCGGGAAATAGGAAAACCACAAAGTTTCTTAAGTCCTCCAGTGGGAACATGCATCTAGAATCTAATCATATGCCTCTTGAGAGGCAAGTCCATCTTGTCTTACATAAGCGAGTGTTTTTTCCTGATGCCAGCCTGAGGAATTAAATTATAGGGTTACTGTCGGTCACAGGGGGATCCACTGGCCAGTGTCCTCCTTACATCACCTTTTAAACAAATGATCATCGTGTTTGTAGCTGCCGGCACATGCTCATGCGCCTTAAGTTTCTTCCATTTTCACTGACCCTATTATCATTATCGTTATCGATACCTTCCATCATGTTGTCCATATTTAATTCAGGGTTTCAACCGCTGGTGATCCTCCATTCATGTGACCGCTTTTTCATTTCACCAGGTACCATACTTTTGATATTTCAAAAATGTACCGAAAGCGCACTACATATTGTGATGGTTTTTCAATGCCAGCCGACTGCCCATTGTTGGCCCGCTTCTACGTGACCAACGCAAGAAGCACAGTACTTTTGGTCCATTTTTGAAATACCAAGAGGAAGGGCTGGTGAAGTGGTCGGCTGCGAGCCCAGTCATGTTCCTCAGTGTCTGCTGTCCTTTCCCCAGACATTACTTGAAATATTCCATGTTAATAGTTAATAATAGTTTATTAACTACTAATGAGTCATTGGGTTATTTCATGCCACTATACAGTATAGCTCTGGTATCACATACAGAATTTGTATTTTATATACACGTAATTGAAATACATATTTGAAATACTTTTCAGCTCCGCTGATGACTGCATTGCTTATCTGATCACACAGAAAAGGTGCTGGAACTGAAAGGGGCGAGTCAGCGTTCGGAGACGGTCGTTTCCGCTTGCCTGCGTCACCCATAACTCCTCGTTGCCAAAGCCCGCTAGCACAGCACTGCAGACCCATGCTTTTCGCAAGACGATGAGTCAAGGCGCTGCACAGCCACAATCAATGCAATCAATGCACTCGATAAGAAGATGAAGGCCATCCCTATTATCATTAATAATTAACCCATTTAGCGCTCAATGGTGTTCGTTTGACCTTGACCGTCAGGATAATACATGGGTGACATTTCAGTGCTGATGTATTTCTTCTCGTTCAGTGGTTCTTAACCTTGTTTACACTGCGACCCAATCTTTACCATGCCAGTTCAGTCGCGACCCTACATCAGGTATAGGTCTAAATTAATACTATGATCGACAGTGCAGCGGACTCTGCAATTTACGCCAATCGATGCCTATCGCACAAATTTGATTGGGTATGCCGGTGAATTTTAAATTAAGCATCTGTGGTTTGGCTTCTTTGATTGGTTGAGTGTTCACTAGTTTTGCCTTAAGCATTTGCCGACCCAAGACCTGTTTATATAGGTTAATTCTAGGATTGGGGCTGGGAAATCTGATAGGAGCTTGCTAGTTTTAAAATGCTTACATATCCAACTCTGCCTCGCAACCCTTTCAGAACTTCCCATGACCCATGAATTGAGAATCGCTGTTCTAGTTTGCTATTTCTATGAGCATAAGTCTAGGTACACATTTTTTTGACCCAGCTAACCAGAACAACTGGCGAAGAAAGAGTTAGGATTTATGTGCACTTCCTGGGATTTAAACCCATAACCTTTGCATTGCTAGCGCAAAGCTCCCCTTGGTGCACTACAGGAACCATCACTCAGAGAGTCCCCTATGACACACATGTTACTGTTACATTTTTAATCATCTTTTTTTTTTTAATCATCTTTTTTTAATTGCATACAAGGCAATGGCGCCCAGACTTTAATATGCTCATTAGCGTATCTCTTGTGTTCACATTGAGCGCTGCTAAGACTGGTGGTCTGAACAGCCACTGCATGAGCACAGTGACAGTTGACAGTTTCACATCACAACACTATAAAGGTCTGTCTCTGCTTGGGACTTTCGGATAATCAGAGTCTGAACCCTGTAAACAAAGTAATTTTGGACATTTAATCGTCTTGTTTATTTATACAGCAAATAAACAGAACAGAGCCACGGGGCGTGTGGCATCAATATGGTTCTTGCACCAAAGCACTTGTTCCTTCACAGAAGGTTCAGGCCCCCTGTGTCAGGTTCATCAGTGAAGCCACACACTGATAATATCCAGCTGATTCGCCGAGGTGCTGAATTCCTACCAGTCAGAAGTATTGGAAAGTACAGGATACGATTCAAAGCTCAGACTTACAGGGCTGATACCAGACAGACTACCAGACAGTTAGCCTCTGTGGTTCGCAACTTACCCTACAAGAGACCTTTGTCCCGTTTGTTGAGTTCCAGGGGCATAAAAAATAATATGTCCTTCACCCTGGGGGAAAAATACAAGAGGGAAATGGCCCTGGAGGAAACACCTGAGCGTGAGACCTGATGGCAACCAAAAGAAATAAAACAATCAGGCAAAATTAGCAGTGGTTGTCCACAATCTTAGGGTCCCCAACTTTGGTCAGCTGGCTGGCGTGAGATTTTCTATTCAAGACAAGTCTGCACATGGATTTACATGTATGTAACAGTTTAATTACCTTGTAAATAGTCTGTAGGGTTTCTGATGTAGCTAATTTTAGGTTTATAATGGAATAATATAGATTTGCCGTAAGATTTCTTGCATGAGTGTGAGAGTCAGTAAGCATGAGTGTCACACCAGATGCGTGAGAATCGGCAGCCCTGCTCTCTTGCTCACTCGCTCTCTCTCTCCTAACTGTGCCAGTGTCAAACCCCATATGGCTCATTTTGCTTTCCCAGTCTGGATGGGCCTGCAGTGGCCTGGATCAGCATTTACCCTCCACCAGGGAAAACGCACTCCTAGTTCTGGAAAATACCAAAGTACTCGATATACTGGATCCATATCAAAGCATAACTGGCATGTCGAGGTCCAGCCTTAATCCCGCTGGGGAAAGCCAGCAGCGAGCTACCAGCAAACCACAATTCAGAGAAACAGCATCTGACTCAAATGACATATTTCCTGTACTCGTGCCTGTTTTTAATTTTAATAAACGTGGTGTATTACTGTGCTGTATTAACTGAATGTACAGCAATGTCATGTGATTTTCCTTTTGTACTACATTGGAATTCAGCCTGTACCCCAGACTGTGCCATGTGTTATGTGGGATAGGCTGCCCCCCCCCCGTAACCTTGACCAGGATTAGCAGCTAAAATATGGATGGATAGATCGATGTAATGCATCAGAGCACGCCAATCATACCTAGACGTGTGAGACATAGCCTGTCCTCAATGCACATCCTCTAAAAAGGTAGCCGCTTCATCTGAAATAAATCACTGCGGTCCAGCAAATCAAACACCTTCAGTTCAAGGCCGTTACTCAACTCTCAACAAATGCAAACAGTTTTACAACTCCATTACAGTATAAACTCATAAACCAATGTAATGTAATTGCTGTCTAATTATTCCGTGAAGACTACAGGTCTGTCCTACTTATAGCTTAATGGTTTAGGGTTACGGTTAGGGTAAGTGACATTTAAAAACTGCCTGTAGGGTATGAGTAAATAACAATTACAATGAAAATTGTTTTTCAATATGAACGATCGTTATCTTATTTTAAATCTATTAGCATAACATTAGAATAAATCAGCAGATATTTACCATGAAATGCAAAAAACAAGAGAAAATTAGCCGTTAAAATGATTTTCATTTACCTATTATTTATTTCACGGTTAATCATGTCTGTGTAGCAGTTTTGGTTTAATGTTACTGATTTTTTTTAAATATGCCCTGTCGTATTCAGCGTAACAGGATTTGAGTCAAGCAACATAGTCAATCAAGGCTAATTAATTAGCTTAGAAACGTGGGTAACACGGTAAGCCTGAGTGACTGTTGTAGTAAGGAATACATACCACTAAGTGGCAGTGTTAGCTACAGTTGCGTCGCCTGTCTGGGGGCAGTCCTGCATCAGCAGCGATCTTGAGTGCTGCGCCTTGGTCTAAGAGCTTGATCTGACGCACCACTGCATTGGGTAAGCAAGACACTGCAAGCCAGTGATTTACAGCCCTGCTGTCATGGCTCCTTTAGTTTAGTTTAATTTAGATTCCGGTAGCTGTGATCCTTCAATTATCATCTACAGGGATAATTCACCATACTGAAATATGTGGTATCTTTATAAAATTCATAAAATAACAGTGTCACCTGACTATATGGAAAAAAACAAACCTAATGAGCCATGATAAAACAATGTATTTGATACCTTTGTAAGGTTAAGAGGATTCCGGAGCTGTTTTTGTAATGAATATAAATGACCAGCAGGGGGACGAATCCCAATCACATGAACAAAAACACTACATTTTTCCGCAGTCCCATCACTCTGTTTGTGTTGACGACACTTTGCAGGAAACTTGTAGAAACCTAAGAGCTTTCTACAGGCTTTCTGATGCTAGCAAGTAGATGTCACTCGTACATCCTGTACCTCCTTGTGGAGATTATAGCCTTCACCATACATATATGGTTGCCTGACAGCATGTTAGCATTCCTGGGCTTGTCCAATTGGATTTGAGTAGAACCCTAATAACATTAACAGGTTATTAAATTTTGTAGAATCGTCCTAAAGCTAAATACATAAATCCTTAAGAAAGCTTCCCCGGAACTGAGCACATAACCCTCTCTGCTGCCGTGGTAACATACTTACGGGGGCTTCTTCCAGTCCAATGACATCCCCCCCAACTTCCATGCTGTGCAGTAATTTAAGTCCCAGCAATGACCTAAAAAAGGACATTTTCACAAATCTGGAAGTAGCTGAAACTGTAGTTTATGGGATCCTGGTGTATTGGATAGGGTATCTTATGGAATATAGGTGTATGGGAGCAGGAAAGTTATGGGATACAGGTGTGTGGGAGCAGGAACGCTATGGGATACAGGTGTGTGGGGATGGGTACATAATGAGATACAGGTGCATGGGAGTGAGTACGTTATGGGATACAGGTGGATGGCAGCAGGAACGTTATGGGATACAGGTATATGGGAGTGGGTACATTATGGGATCCGGTGGTGCCAGCTCACCTTTGCACAACCAGTTTTACTTCCGTCTTTTTATTTATTTAGAAACATTTCAGTCTTCCAGGTTCACAGAGTTGCCCCTATTTCTTTATTAACCAAATGAACGCTAAATAAAAAGTGAACAAAACGTGTGCTGATATTCTCAACCAAGTACTGAACACTGAATGCCATAGCCATACACCTGTATCAGAATTTAACAGACTGTAGGGGAACAACTTTTTTTTCCCGACATGTAGCTTAGACCACCACTTATAATAATCACAGATTTGGTCACTTTGAGGTATATACACATCTTCAAAACATTTAAATGATTAAAAAAACAGTTTATTTCAGCAAGTGAAATTTACAGCTGTTATGGCAAGCCTTTACACCGCAAAGGCTGCTGGGTAATAAGATGGCACACGGTGACCCGCTCGCTGGTACCACAGGACAGACCCGATCAGTGGCGTCGGGCCCAAAAGGAACAGCAGAGCCCTGCTAGTAAAGGGGGAGTCCAAATGGATCCCTTTGGGTCCCAGTGGGCAATATCTTCCAAATGGCAGTGCGGGACGCCGTCAGACATGGGAGACCCTGTGCGTCTCTCGGGCCTGCCGGATGCCGTATAGCCACTTGATGACCCGAGCATTGCGCTCGACAGCTGAGATGCCATAGGGCACACGGTCCCCATCATCCTCGTCGTCCGTGGGCTCGCCGTCACTGTGGGGCGAGCGTTCGCGGTCCGAGCTAAGCACGCTAGCGCTGCGGAAGTTCAGTGAGATGACGTCGGAGCCGGCACGGGGGCCGCTCTCAACGTCCGTGTTCTCCATCTCCTCAGGGTCCAGGCCACAGTGGCTGAAGAACTGGTCGGCGTCGGGCCGGACCCCCAGCCGCTCACTCAGGTCAGATTTGGATCGGCGCAGGGGGGGCGCCCCGGCCGAGAGCACTGACGCCACCCCATCTGTTTCCAGGGGCAGCACGGTGACGGGTGGGGCACCGCGCCTGGCCGGCAGAGGAGGGGCGGAGCCGGAGCTGGGTGCCACGCGGTAAGCCTTGCCATGACATGCCCTCCTGATGTCCGAGGAACTGTGAGAGGCATAGAGCGGCGGCAGGAGGCTCGATCCCTCCTCTAGGAGGCGCCGGCTGACGTTCAGGTTGCCTGCCGGCTCAGCCGAGCGCCGAGGCGCCCAGCTGCGTGCACCCTGGGCCTTACCAGCCGACGAGCCCTCTGAGCTGTTCAGAATGTTCCTCAGAATGTCCAGGTTGAGGTTGCCCCTCTGCACGCAGCTCTCCGCCTTGGCATTGTTGTTGCAGGCCTTGGGGGTGGCAGCCTGGCCGGCTGGCGGCTTCACTGGCTCTTGTCGGCTCTTCATCACCTCCTGGCTCTTTACGTATTTTGCCTTGTCGGCCTCCAGCCGCTCCACGGCACTTAGCCGCTTGGGGTTGGGCTCAGCCGTGCGGCGGAAGTATTCGGGCCCCTTGTTCAGGATGCGCAGGGGGACGGCGGGCGCCGGCACGACCTGGCCGGGCACCCTGACCGCACCCTCTGAGCGCAGTGCCTCCGTAGGCATGTCAGATGGCGGCTCAGCCGCTGGCACGATGGGTTCCGTGGCTGGCGTTCCCCCGAGGGTGGCGGGGAGGCTCAGGCATGAAGATAGCAGGCTGACG
>JAODLD010000088.1:13288463-13311570 GCA_026781065.1 Mormyrops boulengeri | reverse complement strand
GGATTACCTTACATTTATCTATGTTAAATTTCATCTGCCAGGTATCAGCCCAGTCGCTAATTAAGTCAAGATCCTGAGTATATAAGATTAACTGCACAGAACGATCACAATGCAATGTAAGAAGCAGAGTCTCGGCAGGATGATAACTGGCATGCGTGGCTACCGAGTGGCACATCGGTGCCCAAAGTCGTCGTCATTACGGTGCTGGACGATCTTCGCAGTGAGTGTGGCTTAAACAAAGAGCACTGGGTTTCAATTACACTGCGCACATTTCATTAATGAAGTATAACTATGCAGATTACCCAGAAACCCTGACCTTAAGGTTGCCTGTCTGTTACGGAACGGAGTGTTTCTTAGGCTGGGAGAGGGAGACGCAGCAGGGCTCACAGACACAGTGACACTGGGCTGACACCCTAGCAACACCAGCCTGTATCCATAGCAACGAGGTGCAGAGGGCAGACAGAACCGCACAAGCCGTGCAAAGACCACCTCGTGGGCGTGATCCGCGGAGACAGACCCATAACTCTGAGCGTCTCCATTGACATCTATTTTTGCCATCAGTTTCATAAAGTGAAGAGATTTAATGAGTTAATGGATGTAGCTTGGGCAGATCGCCCCCTACAGGACACGGGTGGCTGCTCTCGCCTAATTTAAAGCTGCTGATTCTCTATCAGGCGGGTTCTGGGGATTCTGGAGCTTGGATACTTTGAGCCGGCCAGGATTTGGTCTTGCGTCAGCGCCTCCTGCCTGTGTGCTGGTGAACGGCGGGTGGTCGGTTTCTGAGTCCGAGACCCGCTGATACGGCCTCATGGAGGCTGATGGGGTCACAGGCAGAGAATCACAGCATCTGCAGCGGGGCGGCCTGCAGTATGATTGAAAGGCCTGACAGTCCCACAAAATAGCAGGCCTCGCTTCCTAAATCCTGCAGGAAGCTCTTTCGTGCTGTGCGCTGACGGGAGAGCACTTTCAGGATCCGGCACTTCAGCAGCAGTCATGCCTTAAATTACACGGCTAATCAGGAGCTTCACAAAACACACACCTGACACATCTAACATGTGTCCGTTATGGGACCATAACAAGCTAAATTTCTTTCTTTTTAACTTGTATTTAATATACAATGGTTACTTCTGCAAACAGGAAAATTACAGTCAGTCTGTGTATCCACACATTTGTGTGTGTGTGTGTGTTTGTGTGTGTGTGCGCGTGCGTGTGTGTGTATTATATTACATTGTGGAGACGAAATGTTCCCCACAATGTAATAAAAACCTGTTATTTTGACGTTGTGGGGACCATTTTTCAGGTCCCCACAAAGATCTATGAATGCAATCAAAAAAGTAAAAATCTCAAAAGTCTCATATTTTGTTTGGTTACTTATGGTTAAGGTTAGGGCTGGGTAGGGGTTTAGGTCATCATGTTAGGATTAGAGTTTTCCCCATGAAAATGAATGGACAGTCCCCACAAACATATAATGAGAAACGTGTGAGTGTGTGCGTGCTCTGTGACCTGTCCAGGGTGTACCGCAGCCTTGCGCCCTGTGCTCCCTGGGACAGGCTCCAGGCCCCCCTGCAAACCCTGACCAGGATAAGCGGTTGGAAGATGGATGGAGCAAAGCTAGACACTTAATGATGGGATCAAAATACATGCATACAAATGCGTATTACATAATTTTCCATTAATTCATCTACCCACTAAACAAACCACTGATCAATGTGAGGAACACATGTTGTAACAACTGCTCAGAAACTTGTGTCAGGAGTAAGAGCCGGGATATACTTCACACAATGCGACGCATATGCTATGCAAGCAGCGTACTGACTATACTTGCACGCGTAGTTTGCATCTGGCTGGAAGATTAAATGTCTTGTCCACCAGGGGGCAGTGCTCCTTTGTCTCTGGTCTCACTTTTTTGTATGACGTTGTGACATGAAAGGTTGTACACTCGCTGTCTCCACAGCAAGTTGCTAATTTTGTAAAACTGCTGCAGCATTCTCTATATTCCAACCACTGCTCCACATCGTACTTCGCTCAGCCACGTATCACTTTACTACCCAAAGTTGAATGTTGTATGTTTTTAGATATCTTGTAGCAGTTAATATTTCGTAATTAGGCTATATGATATTGGGGGAAAATCCATTTCTGCAATAAGCACTGCAGTATTTAAACAGAAAAAGGTTAAAAATAAATCAATTTCTCTCAAACACTTCTATTCATGAGTGAATTAAACATCAAGGGTGAAAATGATTAGGATTGGCTCAGAGAGCGCATGCAGAGCTCATGCAAAAGGTGAACTTTAAACTAATGTTAAATGTTATACACTAGATAATCCTGAAAAGGAGCGTTCATTAAAACTGCACGGCTTGCTAAGTTTTGTTTCCAATAACAATATAAATGTTCTAGTAAAACGTAAACCCCTCGCTCTCTGCGAATTTTAGCACCAAGATTTATAAATACCGGTACTGTATTGAAAAATAACATTGCTTGTTAAAGTAAACATGTCAGAATTTCAAGTAAGAGATCCATTGTGCTTTGTACACATGACACTGCTTTCTCGGACACTTGATGTGCCGTTACATTTTGAAGAAGCTGTACACAGAGGGACACAGTAGTGCTCGGAATATTTTTTCTCTTGCCTCTGAAAACATATAGTTCTTCCGGCCATTCATTCTTAAAAACTCAGATATTAGTTTAATACTAATTGTACCGTATATGAACATGTAGACATGTGACAAAGGTGACCATACTGCCACCCCAATTTTTGGTGGTACTGCAACTCACACACGCATTGTGTAATTTCCTGCGTAGGTGCACAGACAACGCGTGGAATCAATGCAGGAAACGCATGGCAGCCATGATGCATACGAATACTCATTGTGAGCGTCGAGTATAACTCAGCCCTAAGGCTACAGTTCTGCAAGGATACAATTTAATGTTCTAACATGCAGAACCGATAAACCGCTGCTTTGGTGCTCCAGAGGATTTCAACCAATTGTGCCCTAGAGGTTTGGTGCATTCATTTTAAAAAAAAACTCACCGTTGTGTCAAGTTTTACACTGACATACACTCACTATGAATTAACTTGTTTACTTATGGTGTTATTAAGAAACCACCATAAGAGAAAAAGTCTTCACGAGGACCAATAAAAACATAGCATTTTTGCTCTCAGCCAATGAGCTGCTGGCGAGAGATCTCCAGTGTGAGGTCGTCCGAGCAGAGGCCGGTGCAGTGGAAGGCAAATGGAGCCTAACCACCAAACGGCTGAAACAGGAACTACACATTCAGTGTTTTTGCAGAGATTCATAGCAAAAAGGTTAAGCAGCAGTACTGTCCCGTTCTTTGAACAGCCCTTTCCACCGATCCAGAAAAGCACAGGAAATATTTTCTGAAGTACGTCTCCCGTGTGTCCCAGAAGGGGTTACTAGTCAGCGTGTCGTTTTCTGGCAGTCCTTCTNNNCCCCCCCGCTGTGGTGGGTCCTCGTGTCCCTCCGTGGGGGGGCGGGGGGGTGGCTGGGGGGGGGGGGGCCGGTACCAGCAGGGTCCAGCTGGAGTGGAAATCCAGACAGGCCAGATGCCCTCCCCCCCCTTTTTGTCCTGATTAGTCCAGAAGCAAAGTTCTTGCTTCTACTACACTGGTTTCAGGGATTTAGTTCTGTGCAAACCAGTCCACCCCAGCCTGGCACATTCAGTGACACCCTGGAGAGCCTAACACACAAAATCTGCAGCCCACCTAATGACGCCTGGGGCAGCATCCTGCTCTGAAATGCGGATGTGTATCATCTGGTTATCCCTCAGCCCAAACGAAGCGGTATCTGACCCAGGCAGCTGGTTAACCAACAACAACTGCTCCTGTGCTCCCCTGGTGGCCTTCCTGGGAAGAGCACCCAGCTGCACAGGAACGTAGTGTTAAACAAAGCAAACAGAAACATATCGACGTATCACCAGAGGAAACAGGACAGGGAACCCCACAATGGGAGCATGAGAGCCCAGCATCCCCTTCTACCATCTCTACCCGCCGCCCACTGGACCGCCAGGGCCGAGGGAACTGGTGCTAGCTGCTGGTTAATTTGGTCAGCGCACGTCATTGCGACTGGGCCCTGTGGCGACTCGCCACTTCTGCTCTGTGGCTGGAAACAAGCTGGTGTGCGGTGAAACTGCATATATCAGGCGAAGAAACCAAAAAGGCAGAGGCTACTAAAGGCAGAAGACACCAGCCATCCCCCATCCCCATTAAAAATGGTAGAGTCCAAAGTTCAAACTGTTCCACGATGCAGGAACACACTTTTGAGCCATATAGAACTTGATCTAACCATCTCATGCAATTGGAGAAGCGAACCGTCGCCATGGTTTAACAGCTACAGTGGTGTAACTCAGTGGACAATATGCTAAAAATATATCACCATGCTTTTCAGGTGGGATCACGATCCATGATCACAATTCTTTTTCCATGTTGGTTTTTAAAGCTGTTTTACAAGTTACTGAACAGTACAATCAAACTAATTCCCACATTTAATAACAGAAATGTTAACAAAACATAAAAGAAAAAAATTGCAGACGATTTACAGCATAGTACCTATTTGAACAGATTTTCATCAAGTGTGACCCTCTCTGTTAGACTGTCACCATACTCTTTCGGGTGTTTTGTGTTGCGATCCGACCTGCAAACCATACCTTAACAAATTTTGCAAACAACTGCTGTTTGCGGCATGTCGGTTTTGTAAAATCCAAATAAGTTCCATATTGCCGATGTCGAAGTCTATTTAAGTTGTTCATACCGCTACATTGCCAAATAGGGAATGTGTTGCATACTGCGCGTTGCACATTGGGAAGAGGGCGTGAAAGGAAGAGAGGACGAAATCCAAAGCACTACCTACTGTTTGATATTACCAGGTTATTGGTGTGTCGAAATGGATTTGGCTGATAAAACAACTTTAGATGCGATACGAGTCACCGAAATGTTACAGATATAATGTGCACCGTAGCACGGTATTCATAATATCTCTGCTAAGGCAGATCGTGGAGACATTCTAATTATTCACAATTGAGTGTCGTCTAATTGCACAGCGCTCGGTGTAACCGCTCTGCCAGCGTCCGTCAGAGGATCACAGCTCTTTTACCGCCCTGAATGTGTTTACCGTTATCTTGCTGCTTTAGAGTTTGCGTATTTCCTCCTTGGTCTGTCCCCTCACTCACACTCATACCAGAAGGGTGTCCTCCACCCCCCCCATTGCGTGTAACATACCTATTAACTCATAACTGGAGACGTCACCACCAGCCGCTGATCCCAAACAATCAGAAGCACGAGGCGTCGCTGCGCAATCATAGTAATCATGGAATGCGACTCTAGGACTGTCACTGGTAAAAAGCGTAAACCAAAGGCAAAAAAATGTCCCCATCGGATTTGCGTAGCATTCTGGAACACCGCATGGTGCACAGAGGATCGGCCCGTAACACATCAGACCGGTGCGACGAGGCTGCGGCAGGCAGAGACGTGAACCTGTACACAACCCATGTGTGATGGACTTAAGATGGTCCAGAGCTTGAGCGACTATCGACAGAATCGGCGAGAGGCACACGGGAGCCGACTCAGCAGAAATGCCTGGCCAACTGCACAATGGAAGCTTTATTGGCAATGACACCTGCAGGACTCCACTCAGACGGGGGGGGATGCTCCAACCCCTGCAGCTGAGATAAGGAAAGACAGGCAGCTACTGAGGAAGCCGGGAACTGGTTAAACCCAAACTTGGAGATGCTGGGAAAGGCCAGCACACTGGATAATCATTCCAGCCACAGAAGCAGGATATACATAATAATCAATGTTAAGAAGAGCTCTGGACTATGGATTTAGGTTGTTAAACCAGCAAATGCAAGGACATCCAATCAGACAGTGTTCAGTTCTGGATTACTGATCCTCCCTGCAATACCACAAGCTGCATTTCAGCGTCCTTTAACACACACACCTCCAAGGACAATTACATGTTCCCTGAAATGCCTATCTCTTGCATGCTCATGCAGCTCAGCCACGTCGCATTAAACCGTATGGACAAGTTTACTAGGACGATGTTTTCAAACTGCATTATCGTTTCATTAAAGTACGAGACCCATCCTGCAATAAAGGGCATAGCAGTTAGGGGGCGTAAGAGTCACCCGGGACAGGTTCTGTGACCACCATACACATATTTGGGCAGGGCTGAATTCCGACCTGGTCTATAATTTCAGCAGCAAAGTGCAACAGTGCTTAATTACACCAAGCTTATGTGCTGGGTTTAGGGCCGCTGTAATCATCTCATTCGTTATCTGTGGATGAAAAGCTGCCTGACGAGGCTGCGGAATGTGGCCCTCTTTTAATTATCAACACGCCTCGCCACAAATTTCACCTCCTCGGATCACAGTAAGGCATAAAATTTGGTGCTTCCCACGCCTAATTCCAGCACATAGTATAATCCCACTTTGATCCGTCCGTAACTGAATGACTGGCCCAGTTAAACCATGGGCCTTCCCACTACAGCAATCCATTACCCTACTGTCTGGCCTGATGTTTATCCCCGCAGCCGACATCAGCGCTGACTAGCGTACAGATAAACAGGAGAAATGTTGTGTTCCTGGTATTTCGGCTGCCACACGATCATGCACAATGAATTCCAAGTACTGGCCAAATTTACACTAAGCTGTTTACTAATACCACTGAATTGGACACATGGGAAAAATTAGGGAGAAATTTGTGGTGGGTGGGGTCATCATGCTCTGTCAATCACTGATTGGTTTCCTCATTCTTCCCTCTGGTCACTTTATTGGCTGAAGCAGACAGTGATTGACAGCTCATGATATCCCCACCCACCAGGGGCTTCAAAAACCTCACTTCTGATACCACTACCGGAAGCCCAAATTCCTATTTATATGTAAAGAAAACCTATCAAAAAAATTAAACCAGAGCTAGAATACTTGGCAATACCGCTGATGATTCTTGCATTGTGGGCCGCTTACTACGCCCAATGGTGGAATTCCACCCTTCACACTTCCCACGAAAAACCACGACATGAGGAGAGCCTACGGGAATCTGTTTACGTTCTCCTAAATGTGCCGCTTACGACAGGCGGACCCACGCAGACGCTCACAGCCGGGAACAGCGGGAGGCGGTCATGCTGAAAGATGCGGTGTCATTCACCCGACGGGAACACACATCACGACGCCTCCTGATATTTGCCATCATCTTCAAAACACACTCTCTGAGATCCTCTGCCCGTCCTGGCACCTGTGACACGTGAACCACACACCGCACGTTTCATGGCATGCTGGACATATGTGGAAGCTTCGTAAATTATTTACATACAGTAATATTCCGGAAATTTCATTTAGCAGCCGAATATGTCATATATAATTCAGAGTCTGTAGGAAATGTGGTGAATCGCAAAAAAAAGACATTGGGCAAAGCATTAAAATGATTCATGTTATCGGGGAGAGAGCCTCTTCAGGGTAATAACAACGTTAGCAGGCACATAACCAGCCACTGCAGTCCCAGACAGATGCGGGGGGCTAACAGGTGTAATAATTTGCACCCTACTGCTTCCCAGTCATTCCCAGAATCTGTGCTAATGTGGAATAGGAAAAATTATGGGGAGAATGTACAGTAAGCACTATCTCTATAACACGATGACATTATACCCACGGAAGGGTGTACATGAGTTAAGACTTAAGCTGTCTCTAAATGAACTGCCATTTTCATACCTGGGCAAACACTCTGCTTTTTATACCCACAGTAGATTCACTATTTTTGTTTTATTGAATTCTGTTTTATGATTTGGATTCCTGGATTCGAAGTCCGCCAATGGCGCACAGCGGGAAATGTGAAACAGGTGTGTCCATCAGGTCTGGTGTGAGCTTCCAAATAAAACCTCATCCATTTCCTACAAACGCATGCCCCGATTGCCACGTTGGAATTAACCCACGGATGCTGAAAGCTCAAGCTGTCAGGGCGCAGCTCTTCCGTTAACAGTTTATCCCATCTATTGTAATGACAGCACGTGTCATTCTGCAGAAACAGCAGATGATGGAGGGCCAACGCCTCTTTCCCGTCTGACGCCGGGGTACCCACCGCGCGCCCCGGTGCTAGTTATTGCAGCCTTTGTCTCCAGTGCATGCCCGGTCCCCTCCCCAGCCCTGTCTGCGGAGCCCTGCCGTGACCTCCTGGGCGACTCCAGATTATGCTGACACATTGGCATCAACAGGAACATTAGCGACGCTCAACTTCCTTACATTGTTTCGTCTGTGGCACCCGATCGTACCACCCTCAGGCGGCGACCGACTGGCCGTGCATCACCTGAAAAGGTTTTTAATTTCAGATATCCAGACAGCAGCAATAATTAGACGCCTTTTCTTCGTTTAAGTCATGCAGGATTGCCAAACTGACAGAGATGCATAAAATAATCAAAAATAATATGGAGGTCTGAATATTAATAACTGGTGACACTCCGCACATGTTTGTCTGATATTACAATTATACACGCACATCAGATACGGATGCAGTGTGCGGTCCGGGGACCTTTTCATGCGGTTTATACAAACACAATAGAATAAGATTATTCATCCCCCAAGCGAGATTCACACCCAGATAATAACAGAAACGCTTGCACACCGCCAAATATGTCAGCCATCAAAACAGAAACTGCCAGCTCTTTTAGTGTTTTATGCTTTAAAATGCAGAAGTGGTGAGGCGCAATTGCAATTGAAACCCACTGCAATACGTGTCCACAGCCAGACGAACAAAAGATTTGCCAAAGGCTGTTATCTCAAGAAGAACGGCGCAGCCTCCCTGTCGGATGCCGCAAAACCAAAATGGGCATGATTTAACACAAGCAAAGAAAACTCGTAATATAAATATTTACCTGAATGCTTCCTACCTGCTTGCAAAATGGACGCGCCGCTATTTGTCGTAGAGCCAAGCCGCAGCCTATACATTCAAGCGTCGCTGAAGCGCTGTAATCCGCTACTTCGCTCCCCTCAGCCGACAGTTTGGACGCCTTCATCGTTTGCATGAGGGGGGAACCAGAGAAATACTCAAACATTATTTTCTTGAGTACTTGATTTTTAGCATAATGATTTATCTTTTACATTTTTTAATGAAGAATATTTTCAAAAATGGAACTATAAACAAGTTTTTTTCTGCTTAAAAAATCAATACAACACACTAAATGCAAAGTTCTCCCCCCACAGTTCAAAATGATACGTCCCATTTCTTCTTAAAGAGAACGAGATTGTTAATACAGGCTAATGTACACACGAAAATATACCTGAACTTCAGTTGTTGCATTTTAGATGAACTCCCAGTCAATATTTTTTTTTCGTTATCAGGTTTTTGAGTGTTATTCCCAACCTTTTTGACAACTTTATAAAGCTTCCTCCATTAAGCGCTGTAGTGTGTTTAGTCAAACCCGGGAAACCTGAGACGGTACATTTATTGATCGGAGCTGAAGTCCAGCGCATAGGGACTAACTCACATTGACACAATAGACACATTCTCAGATCAACAACTGGGCAGTAAATAAGGACAAATCTCAAACGAAAAGCTACTGTTGGATTAAAACCCACGTTTCTAGGAAAAAACTACCTTAGCAGTCATTATGAAAATTGAATTTTTGTTGGACATTAATGGGCCTACCTACAAAAAATAAGATTAAGTTGCACTTCATAAATGTCTTCCACTGTATGATCTCGAGTGCTTGCTATTTATTTGTTTGTTTGTTTGATATTTACAATGAGCCAGATAATTATCTGCACTATAAAGTGCCATTGATATCCTGATTAGACTTACTACACACTTGAATTCTCTAGGTTCACAGGATGTGCTGGCATTTCACTTTGCTTATGTAATGTATTTGAGGCAGTTTAACAGGACAGTAAACCGCCTAATACAGTGTTTTAGGTGTGGCTCAGGCCGGTGCAAATCAATACTATTCATACTATTCATACAATTTCATACTATTGCACAGTGATACACTATCCGTTGTAGCGCACTGTTAGATATCACTGTCAGCGATGAACTCAGATGTTAAGTAAAAACAGCCGCTTTTCAGAACCAGCAACCTTTCAAAGCCAGTGCAGCCTCAGAATTGTACCCCAGTTAACGCGCTTTATATTGATCCGCTATTTTATATTTACAGTCAAACCTTTCCTCTCTTTCAAGAAATGTATTTTTAGTCAAGAACCCAAAGGACTGTGACGGGTTGAACGATCGGTCAAACTTGTCATTGACAACACCTTTGTCTGTAGTGGTGTACATTTTATGCGGCCGCACATTTTACTTTGTCCCTTAATTATTTAATGCAGACGGGCACCTCCCAGGTGTCGCGTTCTCAATATAGATTTTTTAAAATGCAGGGGTTTTAGCCACATTTTGCCTTTAACTTCCAGAATTCATAGTCGAGGTGTTTACACATGCATACCGTGCTCTCACATGCACAGATATTCCTGCATCTACTCACCTGCACTAACACCTATACACCTCAACCACAGCAGTAATGTAAATAGCGAAGAGTGGGGAAAACTAGGTTGTCAAACTTGTATTACGTTACAGTTCTGAACATTATTTTCACCTTCTTTCATTCAGAAAGTGTTCCAGTTGTTTTATTTTTTAATTTTCTTGGTCAGTCCTCCGGATTCGCCTGCTTGCTGTAAGGGCTGCTTCCAGTCACGTTTCTGCCTTCATAAATTACACCCAGAGATTGCGGCACGAAGCCTTTGATGTCGCCCGCTGAGGACTTCCGAGTGGAGCGGCAGACTGTGAGCTGCGCCAGTCTGACGAATAAGCAGGGCTCGAAGCTCCGTTTTGGCATCCTACAAATAAAGGAGCAGCCTGCCAACCACCAGCCGAGCACCCGTGCCAGCCCAGGGCTCACTGTGTCGGCGTGTGTATCCGTTAGTAACACTCATTCAGACACGTGGTACATTCATTTCTTCATTGTAACTTTACTCTTTTTTAAAAATGTTTGTTGCTTAGTTCCCAACACAGTAACCAAGTGTCTCACTGATGACGTAACCCAAAGGGTAGAAGCAGACCTGCAGCTACAGGACAAGCAAGGTAGCCAATTAACTGGGGCCACGAGCCAGTAGGGGGCCCCCGAGGTTACATTACGACAACAAATTTACTATCTTTGTAGCCTATATTCTGTTCTTCACAGAAGTGAAAACAAATGAGTTGTGTCTATTAACTTCTCTTTGTGGGTATTATTAATTTAGACTAGTTAGACATGCTAAAATAATAGTTTTACCATATTGGGTGAGGGTGAGTTGGAGGCAGGGGCGTTGCTAGAGAGTTTAGGCCCTATTTAAGCGCGTCATATCAGGGCCCCCAATCCAGATCAATACAGTTATGTTCCAATTTTTTTTTATTGTCCTAACTCCCCCCCCCCCACCACCACCACCCTTTACGGTGCCAATGGTTGGAGGGGCCCATGGTTTTGTTTTGCCTAGGGCCCCCAGAGTCTCTAGAATTGCCTCTGAATGCAAGGGAGTAGATTTTGGTAAGGACGATAGGGACGTGTCCCTACCAGTAATGTCAGAGACCCTGGTGTGTTTGGGGGGTGGTTCCGGGTTGATTTGGTCCCTACCAATGTTGAAACCAAACCTACGCCCTTGACTCATTGACTCAAAATCAGGGTCCCATTTAGGAATTTAAACCCTGGCCCTTTGGCACACAAATTCAGCTTCTTAACCACTATGCCACCTACTCTCCTTTCTGAGAATGAACAATGCCGCCAGGGTCACCATCTTTACACCTTGTGGTTGAAGTTTATCTATAGGTGGTAGGCGGATGTTTTTACTTAGTCCAGGCCTGTTTTTGTTAAAAGGCAAGCGAATCGGACACATCGTCTTCTGACTTGCGATGCAACGTGTCACACATGAAACACGGAAGCAGCCAAAGGGAGCTGTGAATACAAGCAAACGGGGTTTATTGCCAGGTAACACACTCCAAAACATGCGACATTAATGACAGGACTGGGGAAATGTACTCGAACGCGGACTGAAATACACAGGACTAATCAGAAATAACACGAAACAGCTGGTAAACGCGAGGATCCCACACGAGGTAGAGGAGGGGGTGTGGCAGACGGAAGGGGCAGACGAGCGGGGCATGACAGAACATTTGTTTCACCCAAGGACAACTAGTTAGGGAAAATGGCAGTGAGCTCCCAAATATGGAAAGGGACTGTATGAAACTGCATGAAAATAAACCACTCAAGGACATATCTGGAAGGCTGGAGTTTTCATAGCGACCATCGATGTGAGCGAATTATCCTGGTAGGATTTATGGAAAAGTCTTCAAAACAAAGTCGGCCTTCAGTGCTATTTTAATACAAGCATGACCTCCAGCACATACTTTCTTTGTGTTTCGTTTTGGAGTCTGTTTCCATTTCATTTAATTTCATTTCATTTCAGGGTACATTCATTACCTTTGGCATTGATGTCAGCCAGAAAATAAAAACAAACAAAATATGGAGAACAATTCATTTACGGCCTGTTGTGGAGGTGGGCTTTACACAGTTACAGCCCTTCAGGGCTTTCACTTCTGGCGGAGGAATCAAAGTTACTATGGCAACCACAAATTGGGCTGAAATCGCACATTCTAGTCAGGAGGGCGAAACGGCGGAGCTCTCGGCTTATAAAGCACACAGCACTGTCAAAGCTGGTAAATTATTTACACATGAAATAACCTTGTTTGTGAAATTAAAGTCATTACTAAAAATGCATCCTTCCTGGATTGAGACTCCTCTGTCTGAAATTGCTCTGCACTGAGCAAATACTGTGGAGAAAAAAATATATATTAAAGGCTAGTGTTGTCAGCAAGTCGTATGAATCCTGTTAGGTTTTTAGAGCTTTTAGCCAGGGAAAACCTGATTTGTGAGCCATTCACCTCTGAAGGTGGTCTTCCACAAGACAGACAAGAAAGTCTTTTTTGTCATGGAATCATTTTTCATTTTCCTCACATGGGAGTTTCCCCTTTTCTGATTACATATGAAAAGTATTTTTACATACTTTTCAATGACACACATGATATTAAACTTGATTGATATGATATGGATGAAATTTTGGCTTCGTTTTCTGGTAAATTCCTAACAGGATGCTTTTCAGGGAAATCAGAAACCCTGGAACTATTACGAGGAGCATTTAACTGTGACACAGTCCAGATCCCAGCAGGATTAGGCCCTGCAGGTGTGTTTCATCAGAGCCATGCGGGCTGAAAGCCCCCAGGGGCAAGATGGGAAATGCCCCTCAAAATGTCAGAAGAAACAGATGGCTTCCCTCCGCAAATATTTTACTTTTACAGTTGTGATATAACCACAACAAAATCAAAGAAACAGACATGTTTTCTTAGCATTACTACGCCACCATCTTCCAACTGTTTATCCCCGACAGGCCTCCAGGGGGCCTGGACACCATCCCAGGCAGCGCAGGGCACAAGGCTGGGATACAGTTTGGATGGAATCCCAGGCCATCCACACAGTCGCACTACGAAGAATTTAGAGACACCAATTAGCCTAACTGCATGTGTTTAAACTGCAGGGGGTCACTAGAGACCCCAGGAGAAGCCCATGCGATATTTGGAGAACATGCAAGGCAGGATTAAAATCCCAATTGACTGCCATTTTAGCCAGTGTACTGCATTTATTGTTATTATTATTATTATTACTACTACTACTACTACTAACAGATGATTGTATGTCATGAACCCAGTGATTATAAAAAACAATTTAACAGGCCGCAGGTGATGCATGTAATTCTCCCATAATGCTTTGTGCCTGATTGTCACGATTCCACTCCATGCAGGGCAAGGACCCAGACAGGAAATAAGCCACTGCTGGCGGCTGCTCCGCAGAGCCCCAGGAAAGGCAGCGGGTCATTCCACCATCTTTCATCCTAACACAACAGCGCCCGAAGCCGTTTTTTTTGGGCAGAGATCGTCTCGAAGTGGGTCACTGCCTCATAGTCCTACCTCATATCTGCTGTGATGGAGTATCGTCCATTCGTGGACTTCACCTGCGGCGATTTGGGGTTCAATCTGGCCACATTCACATGCTTCATGCAGAGACTGAATTATGCTAAGGCTCAGTTTGTTAAACGCCATGGGAAATTCTAAAAGATGTTTTAATAAAGCTCTAAAACATGTCAGTGACAATGAGTAGCATGTATGACCTCATCAGTGGTTGTATGACGTCATAAGTGATGTCGAGCTTTTGTTCCCGAACAAGCGCTGCTCTCCCACAGTGAGAAAACAGGAAACCTATTTTTTTCATTTAAGGATACATTTGGTCATCAACATCTCCCCCATGGAGAGAAATCTTCACTCTTTTTCTGATTTACTGTCAATGATCCGAGCAGCTTAATTTTAGGCAATGATGTCTACAGCTTCCTATCTAACTCAGATTGCTGCAACATGAACATGATCTAGGTGGTATCTGAGCAGCTCCAATACTTTCTGAGTTACTCTTTCAGCACCAACTCCTAAATGGAGATCTGCATCAGGTTTCTGTCTCCTATTCCCAGGAATCAGATCCTAAAATGTGGGGTTGGTAGAAACTGCTTGCACAGTTCTCTCTACTGATGTCTATAAAGCGGTTGAATTTCTGCTAAGCCTGGCAGGGCACATGCTGTCTGCTGGTTATGGTCAGGCAAACAGAGGAAATATCTTCAAATGTCAGTGCCGATTCAGTGTGGCGTTGAGTATAAACACAAAGGACCCTACAAGAAAATCCAATAGGGAAACTCAGTGGAGGGAAAAATTGAAACTATGCTTTGAGGATTTGGGGGTTTCGCACACCCCCGTACAAACTGTGTTATCAGTGTTTTCACTTATCTTTCCATCTTCCAACCACTTATCTTGGTCAGGGTCGCTTAGAGTCTGTCCCAGGCAGCACAGGGTACAGGCACACATATAGTCACACATACAGTCATGCACTATCATAGTCATGCACTATGACAAATCGTATGCGTGTGAGTGTGCACCTTGTGATGGACTAGCATCCATTCCGGGGTGTCCCCTGCCTTGTGCCCTCTGTTTCCTGGGATAGATGCCAGGCTGATGGTGACCCTGTGTTGGGTCAGCCTTCAAAGAAGACGGATGAGTGGAGAGGAGGATAACAAATTTTTTGTGGAATTAACCTAAATGAATCCAAACCAAATATTTACTTTTTTAATACAAATTGTTCTTTTTTCAATGTGCGGCTTTGGCTTGTTGAATTGATGCTAGCAGTAAATTCATCATCAAGTTTCACTTCTTAGTTCCTCTCAAAATGCTGTAACCCTGGTGCCTCTTGACCATAAGTAATTTATGTTAAAGGCTACAGATATACTGCTTCCATGTGTTTGTCTAATCCAAGATATTCATGCAAATCAGCAGCAAATTTTGTTTTTGCAACATCTAATTTCCTATTGTATAAATTTAACCATTGAAATACTATATTCTGTTTAATCTGTATACCTTTGTTTGTTATAAAAATACTTGAGGATCTCATTCTAGGAACTAGAATCCCATAAATGTAGCATTGAGAGTGGACTACAAAGTCTATTTTTCTGTGATTACCCGTAAAGGAACACTTGAAAAGCTTCAAATGTTTTATCAACTTTTCGCTAGGAGGAATCAGCAAGGTCTTGGAGTTCGTTGACATCGCCTGAAGGGATGGTTTTTAGATCCTGCAGATTTATGGATCCCACTTTTCCAGGCACCCAGCGATCCTCCTCATGTCACAGGAACCGCAACAGTGACCAGAGAAAAGCATACATGCATTAGCCAGCTTAATGAACAAAACAGACGCTATGTTCAAACACAGACTCATATACTCAGAGATAGAAAAAGACACTCAAACAAAACACACACCTTCATACATGCATTTGTACATACGGACATACACGCAAACATCTGAAGCACTACTGCAACACAGTGGCTGAGTCACTCTGAAACACGTCTGCAGTGGAACAGGAACGTTCAGATGTTTAAACATACTCCCACGCACACATACACACACACACACACACACACACACACACATACATGCAGAACTGTAGTCATATCTTTGTGGGGACTGTCCATTCATTTCTATGGGAAAATACCTAATCCCAACGCTGACAACCTTAACCCCTACCCAGCCCTAACCTTAATCATAAGTAACCAAACAAAGTACAAGTCTTTTGGCATTTTTAATTTTTTGATTGCAGGCACAGATTTTGATAAAATTGAATTTCCCCTTGTGGAGACCGAAAAAATGTTCCCCACAGCATCAAAATAGCAGGCTTTTATCACATTGTGGGGACATTTGGTCCCCACAATGCAATGTATACCTGGACCACACACACACACACACGCCGTCACACTGATGATGTGCTGTCCTGCACCCCCACCAGAGGCTGGGTGCCTGCCGAGACTCAGCGTCCCACCTTAGTGGCTGCGCATAGTGCGGACATGCCTTCCAGCGTCCAGCAGAGCCGAAAATAAACAAACATCTACACAAAACTAAAAAGAAATTGGAAAACAGAAGACTCTCAGGCCATGGCAATGTGACTAATGAAATCCCAGCGCAGCTGTGAAATCCAAAAGTTCTTCGTAGACCCAGACAAAAGGACCCTGACGTCGGTTCATTAGCATAACGCTAAAATGCTAATTCGGAAACTCGTCATCACAGGGTCATCTGTGTCCAACAGCACAATTAACACCTCAGAAATGTCACTGACAAACTCGACAAGATAATGCTAGGTGATAATATCCATCCTCTCCCTCTCGAGAGCGTGATAAAGTTTTATCCCATGAACCCAAAACTTCAGAAGCTTCATAACAAATAATTTAGCATGTATACTAAGTGAACAATCCAGTTAGTTACTGTTTGTTAATACTATTTTTTATCAGGCTCTGAAAAGAGAGGGGGAAAAACGTTTTGAGGATGAAGAGTTACAAATAAAAACGGAGACTGCCAATCAATCTATCTATTTAGACCTACGCTCATATACACAAAGATAGAGTGAGTATTGTTAAAATGCGACACCTGGCAAATGGGACAGTTAAACTTTGCAGCTAATATACGTGCTTAGTAATACTTTATTTTCTTTTTATATAGTGTACAAGGGGCATTAATATATTTAGAATGGTGTCAAGTTGGAATTCAAGGCACTGAGATGATTCTGTAAATTTTTCCAGAATTTTTCAGAAGGTGTGCCATTTCAATAATACTCACCCTACCACTATAGAGAGAGCCTTCCCCCAGGACTTGGGAGGAGGGGCAGGAGGGAAGTCAGGAGTATGGCATTTTTGTCAAGGGAGAAATAAAAATTAGAAATGGCACGCGGATGGTGCACGACAGTCCCCCATTAATTAAAGTTATTGTTTCCCTGGCTACGATCTGATGACCTGAAACACTCTTGTCATGCAAATGAAGCGTGAATGAAATTGGTTTTCATAGATTTTTTTTTTACTTAGATGTAGCCAATATGTAAATCAATATCAATGAATTGATAACATCGTTTAGTAGGAAAAAAACTATAGCCACGACTAAACATAAATCACACTAATACGAGGTGACTACTGTTATTGACGCAAATATTGTTGCCATAACAGCAGAGGTATGATCGCACAGCCAGGCCTGTTCCAGAGCGCTTCCCACTGGCATTTGTCCTGTGAGCGCAAACAGTAGGAGTGTCAGTGGTATAATTCACCCGCGATCCAACCCAGTCAGGCACCAAACAACCAGCACTGGACAAACACCCACAACAGCCCACGCAATGTCCAGCTGTAAATAGTAGTGAGAACGAAGTGTTCTCATTTCTGACTTCTGGTGATTTAGTAAGTCTGGGACAAAGATCCCACGGTGCGGGAGCATTTGAAGGATTCCAGTGGAGGACATGTGTTGTCATGACGACTGTCTGCAGTTGCCACGTGTGATTATTGTTAGCAACCGTTTGGCTTACATGAGGTTACTTGGACGATGTACATCATTGCTGTATACTATCTGAATAAGCTCATGTAAGTCAAGTGGTTACTAACAATGGGGTGCCTCATAGGTGTCTGTATATAAAAGGTCATCCCCATCTTGCATTATTTAGCACATACTTTTATCCAAAGCAACATATAATTGAGAAAGCATACCCAGGCAGTCCTTACAGCGATTAGGGTCAGAACCCTATCCAGGACCTTCCAATCACAAGCACAGCATCCTAATATACCTAACCCCATTATATTAGCCACAAAACCTGGAAAATGTAATTTACTTCACAACAGCACACTGGCAGATATATTCACGTATCCTAGTTGTGTCACAATAATACTTTTATGCTGTTAGATGGTATTTGAATGATAGACCATTCTATCCATCCATAGTTATGGAAAAGTGTTACATTGCATTTGCCTATTGACGGCTATTCAAATATTCATGTGGAATGATACATTTTCACCGAGTTGTACAGCTCTAAGATGTATTTGCCGTTCTAGAGTAAGATTATTACATAGCCACTGACATCTAGTGGTGAATAAAAATGGTGCTTGAAAAATGCAATTTTGTGTATTGGGTAAATCCGCTAATTATACGGTTTGAACCCAGAGTGACTATAATTACGTATATTTTGTATAATACAATCGTATAATGTCATTCTATTTTAAGATGAGAAAGTACAAAAGTACGGCCCTTTATTTTCTTTTGTGTTGAATTTGTCTTTCATTAGAGATGGAACGACTACACCACGCAGCAAAAAAACGAAATCCGTTAATGGACACGTTATTCCACGCTTTCCTAAGCAGGCAAACTAATGCAGTTCATTTAATTTACTTGATAATAGTGGATGTAGCATAAAAATCAAGTTTAATATTGCTCTGTGCTATATATCAATATAAAAAAACTGCACTGTTATTTTTGTTTGGTGTAATAATGCAGCCTAACCTGAAAATTGAAAATGTGACTGGTGTCTTGTGCCTTCTGGACGGCCTTTTGCGGCGTACGATTTTAACGTGGTGTTAATATGAACATCCCGTCCGCTAGGTGGGAGTAATGCGCCACAAAGCGCTTAATGACTACGATACGAGCTGAGCGTAGAAGAGTAATCGGACTATTCTGACCTGGAACAGAAATAGGAACCTTTACCCTTTTCCACCCGCTTAACGTGGACGTGGATTTGCATTTTGCCTGATGTTTTTTTTTTTGTAGATTTCATATATGTATTTGCCGGTCGCATTATTCCGGATACTTTTTTAACTGCGCTGTCCCCGTAGAACAAGCAGTGTGAGCACTGATAGTATTGAGCTGTCGCGTTATTGGTGTTAGTCATAAATTTGCACGGGAGGTTTTGAAATACAAATGCATTTTCCGTAGGACAATTAGCTCTTGGGATTAGGCTGTCCGAAATGGCTCCGATGGGAATCCGGCTGTCTCCGCTAGGAGTGGCCGTGTTTTGCTTACTGGGGGTGGGCATAATCTATCACCTTTATTCCGGGGTGCTGTCCGGCAGAATAGCGGCGTTTAGGCAGCGTGAGACCGTGGATCTGCGGGAGCTGCTGGCGCTGTCGGTGGAAGCCGCAGTGCTGGGCGGCCGGGAGGTGAAGCGAGTCCGGGAAGACAACACCCTGGAGGAGAAGTCGAAGGGGGAGACCAAGGAAGGAGCCGACGAAAAGCTCACGCTGGGGGACTTGAGCTCCCACCGTAAGATGTATCAGCTCATAAAAAGCACCTTTCCTTCCTTACAGGTGAGCTGATGCAGATGGTTGCTCTCTTCCAATACAACACAGCAAGTGAATGCGCAAGATGGTTCGATTGCATGTATTTAAAATCTAATTATCATTTGCACATGGAAGCAGCTTTATGCGTGAGATCTTTGTGATCTTAAAACGGAATTTATTCATTGTAACAAGGGTTGATGATGGGACCGTATAAAGTGCTCCTATTTAGAAATGTTTATGGAAGCGCAGGCATGTTTATCTGGTGGGGATTCACAGCCGAGTTACGTGTTAGCTGCTCATATCTGTGAAATTCCCGCACCCCAGGTAAACTCGGAGGAGCACGACAGCACACGAGTGGAGGATCTGCCGGCGTGGGACCGCAGGATTCCCGAAGAGATTGCCCAGGTGGTCGGCCGGAGCCAGGAGGTGCTGCCGGAAAGCATCATTGTGTGGATCGATCCCCTGGACGCCACGCAGGAATACACGGGTGGGCATCCCTTGCTCCTTCGCATGTATGATATTTCGTGTTGAACATACAGCATTCATTTACCGAAATATTTTTCTAATCATTATTTTTTTCCGTCTAATAGAGAACCTCCGAAAGTATGTCACGACGATGGTTTGCGTTGCGGTTAACGGGGCTCCCGTTATTGGTGTAATCCATAAACCATTTACTGGGTATACAGGTAGGCCTGTGTCTGCTATTCGTAAATCTGCGATGACAGTGTTTGTTGTTATAAAATGTTTAATACGTTCATCAGCCCTTGAATGTAAATGCCCACGTGTGGTCTAAAAACAAATAACAGGCAGGACTGGCCCCAATTTGAGAGCTGAATAAGAGGGTGTTGTATAGGGATAGTAGGTGTGTGTCTTATGAACCCTGGGCAGCCTGGTAGGGTCCACGGTACAAAAGGGTTATTGAGTCCAGGCTGCTGGTTGCAGACTGGGAGCAGAGTCTGGGAACTTAACGCAGCAAAACTCTGCATTTCATTAATCCTTAATAGGGTTTTTCAAGAGCTGTACTCTAGTATCTCATGCGGTGGGATTTTTTTTGGTTATACAATTAGAGAATGTAACCGAACTAGTTAAACATTTTTTTTAATTACTTTTTAGTCCGTCCATTGAAAGTGCTGTGCGTGTTTTAGAAATCGGTCAAGTACTTAAGTGACAATTTGTTTAATTTTAGACTTGTAATTGTAATTAATGATACTTTCAGTGATGATATTAACATATCAAATGTGTATCAGTGTTTCTCCAGATGATTTTTCTAGGTTTGTGTCCTTTATCTCTTGAAAATATTTGTAATTTTACAGAAATGGATGAGAATAAACATGTCAATTTTAGTAGTTATAAATGTCCGCGTAAATTTAGAGGGGGCTGGGGGGGGGGGGTGTTGTAAACCCAACAATTTTCAAAACCAGCCAAAACAGCCCCCTCGACCCCCTTAAATGGATGGAGACCTCACTCCCCCCCCCATGCTCAACCTAAAGTTATGCCCTTGGTTATAAATATGGATGATAAAAGATATATGGTATGGGATAACGAAGTGTGTAAAGGTTTTATTATTATTATTGTAATCATGGTTAATTAAATTGAATTATCCTGCAAGAAGTGAAGCCTGCAGCTGAAATGTAAAATGTTCTGAAATGCCTCTTCACCCCTCCAGCTTGGGCGATGGTCGATGGCGGTTCCAACGTGAAGCCACGTGACTCTTACAACGAGAAGTCGCCGCGGGTGATCGTGTCGCGTTCTCACGCCGGCAAAGTGAAGGGATTCGTGGAAGCGGCCTTCGGCAACAACACCGTCATCTTTCCAGCAGGGGGCGCAGGTACGCCGTCGGATGCATTGTTTGAGAGATGCAAGGGTTTGTGTCCAGGAGTTAATTTGAGGTAAAATACTTACAATGTAAGAGGAAAAATATGTAAAACAATATGAATCGGTAATATTTCTCTTGTACATTGCAGTAAAATATTTAATTTATTTAATTTTATTTAATATTTACTGAAACTGAGCCTTCCTATGGTGTTTTTTTCTGTTTCCACATCCATAGGTTACAAAGTTCTGGCACTTTTGAACCCAACAGACGAAAAGTACGAAGAGGCCGACGTGTACCTCCACATCACCTACGTGAAGAAGTGGGATATCTGCGCGGGCAACGCCATCCTGAGGGCGCTTGGCGGTCACATGACCACGCTGAAGGGGGAGGAGATTAACTACACTGGCTCTGAGGGGAATAACGGCGGCCTTCTAGCTAGCATCCACATGGACCACAAGGCCCTGGTGCTCCGACTGCCGGAACGAGACGCAGATAAACACAGATAACTAGCCTGTCTCTAACATTATTATACTTTTTCATTTTAAATAAACAAATACAGTACAAGAAAAAAAAATATGGTGTAAAGGTCTCTACCAAGGTTCTCAGAAACGGACACCATGTGAAAGAGAACATCTCAACAGTTAATTTCCTCTGGGACATCAGCCACTGTGGACAGTATCCTGGCATGCTACTGTTGCAGTATCTAGTACCAGTTCTCTCCTTAGTACATTTTAATGTGTCGTGGGTTATGTGGTGGGGAGAGCTTCTATGTTAACTTGTGAGTTCCTTTGACCATAGCAGCTAATAGTTGTACTGAATGCTACTTATTGCGCGCTGTGAAATAGAGACCCAACCAATATACTAGACTGTATATTTTGGTAATAATTTACGCCCCACTCCTACAGCCAAGGATGGGTCTTTTAAATGTGTTATTTGCTCTGGGGGTGGCTGGATGGGGGGTCATGGCAAATGCATGACCTGTTGTTTTATTTAAAAAAAATGGGAAGTATTTATTTTCAGAAGTGGTTTTTGATTGTCCGGTACATGCACTCTGTTTGGCAGGTTTTAGCCACATTCCTAGCACTTGGATTCCATTATCTGTGGAATGGGTTTGCTCATCTTCAGTGCCACGAAAACAGCAAAGCACATTAAAGTAGGCAGGTCTTAGACGCTGCCGAGGTATCAGCGGAAGGGCCTCGTCCGCCTGCCATTCACTGTGAACACTGTTTCTGCGGCGTATGTGTGAAATTAAGTGCATAGTATCTCAAGCTCTCTGCATTAGAAGGTTTTTGGTTGAATGATTTATTACTGAGCAGATGTGGGTTTCTGCTCTCAGATGTTTTTTTTCCCGCTTGGGTTGGCTTTTTGCGTTTCCTTTGACATGGGGGGGCTCTCCGTTGTGCACTGCTGGGTCAGGAGCCTTCCCGCTGTATCCGGCTGCGAGGGGATTGAAGCTGTGGCGTTATGGTACAGTTGTACCCGTTTGGCATGCTTTTTGGTTGGCCGGTTGGTTTTTGTGAGAATTGTGACCAGGAAAGGAGACCAGCTGCCTGAATTGTGTTTCTGCTTGGGGGGGGGGGGGGTGGTGGTGGTAGGGGGTAAAATGACAGAAA
>JAODLD010000088.1:13275599-13288363 GCA_026781065.1 Mormyrops boulengeri | reverse complement strand
CCCCCCCCCCCCCCCCCGCCCCCCCCCCCCCCCCCGGCGCGGGCAGGGGGTAAAATGACAGAAAGAGAACAGTGATGTTTGTTTGAGGCCTGAAGTAGGGTCTTCAGGGGAAAGCTGAAAATCATGCTATGTAGAATTATGGGGGAATTGAGTAATATGAGGATAATATCTTCTGTCTCATATTCATTCTTCTGTAACTGGAAATGTTTGGGGTTTTCATTTGCTAATTTCAAATGACTGTTCAAGTAAAATCTAATAAAAATCAAAGGTGTGTGTGTTTACATTTAGAAATTGTTTTATGATCCACCTCTTGTCGTTAATGTAATTTCTCCATGTGAAATTCAGTTACTTGAGAATCTCATTGACATTATGGAAGACCTGCGTGTGCCTGACAGTGACATAAGTCAGAGAGACCTTTGACCCCTGATGCTAGTTGATTTAGGAGCATGAAAACTTGCATGTAAGCTCAACAGTCCTCGTGCGTTGGTGTTGGTGCCTAAAGGGAAAATGAGATAGGGTTATTCGATCGTTTGTCTAAATGTGTCACAAGATGATCTGAGATAAATGGCTCAATTAGAGAAATAATTAGCTTGTTTGACTGCTAATGTGTCGTCAATGTCCTGGGGCTCCACCACAGCATGCTGCGGTCTTTAACTTCTCTCACATTCATACTAAGCTCTGAATTTATTTTATTTTATAACCTTCTGTTTTAACACTTTAATCCGAGAAGACTATATTGTTTATTAAACTTTCATTTTGAATCCTGGGTGAGAATTTTTATGAATGTAAAGCAGTAGCCCACTAACTAAACAGGGTTTCTGAGGACCTGCCCCTTTTGGCCAAGCGATTGAAAATGCCCCCCTTTTCGATCATTGATAATCACACAAATTTTTACACCCCCCTCCCACCTGGTAACGCATCGAAAGGTCTCTGCACAGCTCTGCATTAGGCCTGTGTTGTCTGATTGCCTTCATGATATATAGGCCATGACGGGTAGCCTACTTAATTTCTCGTAAATTGCTTTTCTCTTTAGTACATCAAAGGATCTTATGGTCTTCCTTTTTTCCGGAGAAATATGTCCACGGTCTCTTTCGTGAAGAGCAAGCAGACCCTGAATGCATTCGCAATTATGGAAAGCAGTAGATTATGATCGAAAGGCTAATAGAGAGTATCATCTATAAGCCAATTATGTTTTTTAGCACAAAGAGTCAAATTGGTTCAAATCAATTGCCACAGCCTGGCAAACTTAGGGCTGTTGTATACACTGATTCTGCATACATCAGAATAATTATGGGTGTGGTATTATGAAATGACTTCATGGAGAACTATAGTTATCAGCCCTCACAGGTTAGAGTGTATGGTACCAGATTAACAAGCAGATGCTGGATGGTAATGATCTTTTTGAAGAAGTGTATCAGATGTTGTGAGATAGGAGTACCCACTTGTGCATAATAGATTACATACGGCGCCAAGATCCCCACTTAATCCGCATTCATGTGCTTGAGCGTCAGTATATCTGTGTCCTAAATTTCATTACAAACTCTCGTTTAATATAAAATTTTTAAAGAAAACCGTAAATATGATATCAGATAACGAGACTAATATAATGCGATGTCCTTATTACTATACATTACTCATATTTTATTATTGTCTTCATTTACATAATTGGTTTAACTCCCTATACAGATTCTCCAATTGTCTAACAAAACATATACAAATGATGAATATACAATATAAGCCTAAATCATGTCATTTTTCAGCTGCAATAAGGGAGATGAATTTCAGCAGCTGCTATAGTTGCAGTGTGAAAATGTGAATTATCCTCTTCATTAGCAACGGATTACATTAATATTGTGCTGAATTTCATAAGATGCCAGATTCATATATAGATTATTTACAATTAAAGTATGAGCTGATATGTTAATCATAGAAAATGATCGGAAAGATATTAAAAATATATTTAGTAATTTCACCATTTTCACCATTACAGGGGATAGATTGCAGAGATGGAAGACATACCTAGCCTACTTAAAACTATAAAAATCGAAGAACTTGATGTTAAATGTACTGTTTCAGAGTAGGTTGTAACATCGTATGAGATACAGGGGTTGGACAATAAAACTGAAACACCTGGTTGACAGTGTTTGAGGTTTCACGTCTATATATGTGTGGCCTGGTGGCCTCTTCATTGCAAGAGCAGGGTGTGAAGGTTAAATTAGCAGAGCAATAGCACCGCTGTACAGAAAATATTGCAATCCATACAACATAATGGGAGACATTTCAGAGTTCAAAAGAGGATGAACTGTTGGTGCGTCTCGCTGGTGCATCTGTGACCAGGACAGCAAATCTTTTTGGTGTCTAGAGAGCCACGGTATCCAGTGTAATGTCAACATACCACCACAAAGGGCAGACCACATCCAACAGGAGTAACTGTGGATGCAAGAGGAAGCTGTCTGAAAAGGGATGTCCGGGTATTAACCCGGATTATATCCAAAATATATAAAACCACAGCTGCCCAGCTCACTGTAGAATTAGTTCCACACCTCAGCTTTACTGTTTCCACCAGAACTGTTAATCGGGAGCTTCACAGGGTCAGTATTCATGGTCGGGCCAAACTTTTGGTCACTCATACCAATGCCAAATGTCGATTTCAATGGTGCAAGTCTTGGGCTGTGGACAATGTGACACATGTATTGCTCTCTGATGAGTCCGTCTTCACTGTCTTTCCCACATCCGGGAGAGTTACGGTGTGGAAAAGCCCCAAAAAGGCTTACCACCCAGACTGCTGTGTACTCAGAGTGCAGCACGCGGTGGATCAGTGATGGTTTTGGTTGAAATATCATGGCATTCCCTAGACCCACTACATGTCCTAGATGGGTGCATCACTGCCAAGGACTATCAAACCATTCTGGAGGACCATGTTCACCCAATGGTTCAAACATTGTACCCTGAAGGTGGTGCTGTTCATCGGGATGATAATGCACCAATACACACAGCAAGACTGGTGACAGAGTGGTTTGATGAACATGAAAATGAAGCTGAACATCTCCCATGGTCTGCAGTCACCAGATCTGAATATTGTTGAGCCACTTTGGGGTGTTTTGGAGGAGCGAGTCAGGAAATGTTTTCCTCCACCAGCATCACGTAGTGACCTGGCCACTGTTCTGCAAGAGGAATGGCTGAAAATCCCTCTGGCCGTTGGGCAGGACTTATATCTGTCATTCCCAAGTTAGATTTATGCTGTATTGGCTGCAAAAGGAAGCTCTACACTGTACTAATAAACTTTTGTGGTCAAACTATACAACTATATTATTCTTGTTATACAACTATATTATTCTTGTTCTCCTATATTCCTTTTGTACAAGAACTCTGTAACATTCAAATTTCTCATTCGTGGGATAATAAAGGTTTATTCTATTCTATTCTATTCTAAACTGCAGTCATCAATGTCTTTTTATTATGTGACTGCAGGGGGCGCTGCTAGGGCTGCTTTGGAGGCGCTTAAGGCCCAGCACAGGTGTAGTTTTTAAGTGTTTGTAGGAAGATGCTAGAAGTACCTAAAGAGTTATCATGTGTAAAGCAACCAGTACTACAGGTGAGTAAAATGAATGTGTTTTCTTCTGTGATCTATTCATTTAAAAATTTAAGATAGAATAATAATAATAATAATAATAATCCACGGGTGTTTTTCAAGAGCTGGTATGTCTCTGTAATGTGTATTTTGCAGTAGCAAGCCTCTCTGGGGGCTAGATATCAACAGCGAGCTTAAAGCCGCGTTGACGTGACCGTGGTCTGCTGTGTGGGCGTCCGCTGTCCGACCGCTCGAGTGCGTCTCTCCGAGAGAAGCGGGGCTTTGGGCCGAGCCTGACCCAACCGGGTCAAACGATCTCCGGATCTGTGAAGAAACGGCACCGCATCGCTCTCTGGGGACCTAAGGTAATCCTAAACCTATCAAATGTCACGCAATAACGGCGCTATACTGGTTATGGAGCTGGATCACTTAGCAATACTGACAGTAGCGCTAAAAATTACCAAGGAGTAGGCCTATCAATTCCTCTTGGAAAAGTAATTAAATACCATGGAATTAAATCATATGCTGATCCGTGTCACCTGAGAATCCGCAATCAGTCAGTAAGTTATTCAGCTGCTATAACTTAATGGATGCCTCTGGATGACAGTAAAGGTAATACAGAGCTACTAAATTATGCAGTAACTCTTGCCTCAAAAGAAAATTTGCCATCTGGGTAGAATAATTAGCATCTTCTCCACGTCATCTCGTGGATTTTTTTGCAGGTACCCCGATTTCCCAGTATGGAGAACCTGGAATTCTTTATTCGCCCTCAGTGTATGCGCTCATGTCCTGTGCTAGACTGGCGTCCCGTCTAGGGCGCCCCATCCAGGGCATCCGGACCAGGGCGTCCCGTCCAGGGCATCCCCTCCAGGGCGTCTCATCCAGGGCATCCCCTCCAGGGCGTCCTGTCCAGGGCGTCCCCTGCCTCGTGCTCTATGCTTCCCGGGATCGGCTCCAGGCTCATCGTGACTCTGCACAGAATAAGCGGTTTGGAGAAATGAATGGATTTTTATTTTTAAACCTTAGTTCCTACTACAGTACAAACTTCCTGTTCTTGCACTTTTATGTACTTTTACTTACTTGCTATTTTATCTTCAGCTGTTCTTCTGCTTCTGGATTAATATAGATTGATAGAAAAGAAAAGAAAAGAATAGATAGATAGATAGATAGATAGATAGATAGATAGATAGATAGACAGACGGATGGACGGACGGACGGACGGACGGAAATTCTGGTGTCCCGCAGCTCAAACACTCAGTAAAAATTCCTGCTAATGATGATAATAATAATAGCAACAATGGAGAGAGTAAGAATCACACAAGCCCATTTGGACCTGGGGCATTCCTGGAGAGCTGGGTGACCTTTCCGTACAGCTGATTACCGTGAGTGATGCTGAGGGTAATGCTTTCAGTGCAGGGTGATTTTAGCGGTGGGCCCAGTTTGAAAAATGACATTACATGTTCCAATCATTTCCAATATGGCTTGTCCGCACAACATGTGACACAGTGGACTCTGATTAGGGGTCCGATTTAATGCCTACAATCATGGGCACGCACATTAATGCTGAATTCTACGCTATGGAAGTAAGAGTGAATTTTGCCACCTCAGTGCTTAATTAGAGCCTAATGACACTTTTTGTAACTTAGCAGATGCTCTCGTTTAGGCAATAAATGAAAGCTGACAGGGGCAGTTATGATGAACGGTGTCTCTGACGAGCTCAACAGCGGGGGGTCTCCTCTCGGGATTTCACAAACAGGCATCTGCTGGTCGACTTTCCCAAAAGTTCGGTTTCTTAACCTCTGTTAGCTCCGTGAGTCACCAGTGAATCACTATTCATGCACCCATGCACTAACGTTGGGTGAAAGCCTTCCTGCATCATACCTTTATGCTTTTAAGGTCTACTAACAAGCCGCCGTGTTCACTCTCCGCAGATTATTATCAGTCATAATTTTTATGCTAATTTGAAGGCAGGATTACGCGTGTATAATTATACATAATTACAAGACATGGTAGCTTTACTAAAAGCTGTTACATAAAAAGGACAAATACAGTTAAACAGTATATTTATGATGTATGCTTAATTGAAATTACAGACTCATTTGACTTAGGTATTAGTGTCCTCGTTCCATGAATTAATTCATTAATATGTTAATCCTGTGGAGTTTGCATTCTCTTGCCTCCTCAGGTGGTAGGCTGTTGTCGTTCTTGCTCAGGCTTCGGATAATTATTGCAACCATCTGCCCAAACACATCTAGCAGATGGAAATTTCTCTGTGCCTAAAAGTTTAAAGCAACAGTCTCTTGGAACCAGAGTTGTTCCATGCGAAGGAGGTATTCTGGGTGAGATTGAAAGGTGATTTCAACGCGTGTGAAGGGTGGATGGTTGAAAGGGTGAATGAATGTCACTGGGTTTGGAAAGATAGCAACTGGATGGATGGATGGATGACTGGTAAATAGTGGTAACAGGGCCGAACAGTGCCCCTGGGCAACAGCACCTAGTAGAGTCCTTGACCCATCCTCCCCTATACCTAGATGTGACTGAGTTGGCACAGTGTGTGACTGGTAACTAGAGTTGTGAGTTTTAACCCAGAGTCTCTCTGTTCATGTGTACATGAGCAAGGTACTGAAATCCCTACTTGTTCCCAGTGAGCTCTGTCATTGCCACACTTATACAATTCAATCACCACCACTGTTTGTTAGGAAGTAACATTGTAGCCAAATGCTTGTCAGCAGTGGCACCAGTGGGTAATCCACCTAAAACTGGGCAGGTTTTGGTCTGGCCAGTACTTGGATGGGTGACCAGCTAAAAAAGCTGCGTTGGTGGTGCCAGTAGGGGAGCCCATCCTGTGATCTATATTGATCCCAGTGCAGTGATGGGGACACTGTGCCGTATCAGTGGTGCTGTCTTTCAGATGAGATGTAAAACCAAGGTTCTGACTCTCTGAAGGCAAAAAAGATCCAGGGGTGTCTTGAAAGAGTCAGGGTGGTACAATAATTGTCCACTTTGGCCCTTTGAAACCTGTCCTCTAATCATCCCCTATATCCCCTAACCGGTGAATTCTCTCCACCACCTTAGCTACTGTGTGGTGAGTGTACTGGTGCAGAATGGCTTCCATTGCATCATCCAGGTGGGGGCTACATGGTGGGGGTGGTTGAAGTGGCTCCCCATTGGTCCTGTAAGGTGCTTTGGATCATTCATATGCACAGTAATGTAAAGAAGATCTCACTAGAAACAGAATGAATTGCCGTCTATGTAAAACTAACTAACAACCAAGAGCCGTCGCATTTTGTGAAAACTAACTAGCAACACAGTAATTCATCTGACACATGACATCACGCCAGGGAGAAACAGAGTTGACCGGTGGCTCACAAAACTCTGGTATGCATCTAACACAGGGAAACTTTACAAAGGCGTATCAGTGAGTGCCATATTAAAACGAACAATATGTAATCATATATTAGATATTAAATTGCATCATTAACTTGTTAATAAATGGGCCCGGGAACAGGGATTATGGGGGGTCGCTCTGCTTGGTGTTAATCCGGCCAATGGGGGAAACTTCAGCTTGGAAAATGTATAATGTTCAATAGGACTGCTGAGCAGTTGAAGTGGCATCATCTTCTGACTGATCTCAACATAACAGTAAAAGGCCCGTCAGCTCGCATAAGACCTCAAAGCTCATACGACCGCCTCTTACTAATTCAAGCTAAAAAAAAATCTAAAACCATGCACTGCATAATTGATTTTCACAGGAAACACCCTCCTAGTCGAACCCAGGGCCATTGCAGCTGGAATTTTCCCATTATGAAGAGTTGTCATTGGCTGAGAGAGCGGCACGTTTATTCTGTCAGATAAGCATCCTACGCTGCTCTGTGACGGTAAGCTGCCGTTAGTTAAAGATTCAAACCCAGAAAGTGCAGATGATGATCTTGTTCTGGGATGGTCCGGTTCTGAGACAAGGTGGTTTTGAGAAAACTCACTCAGACATTGATGAAGTAAATTTGACATTGGTTGGCCCGGGAGGGGAGGCATACTGGGTCTGTTATGTCTTAGGCCTTAGGAAAGAAGAGCTTGTTTTGAATACTGTGTGACCTCGCTTCGTGATAGCTGCCTGCGGTTAGTTCCGCAGACCCTGAAGAGAGATCGGACCTTGGAGAGACGGGCAGCGGGGGGGGGGGGAGAAACCGCCTGCAGGAGGGGATTCGAAGCTGCCCCAACTGGTGCACAAAGAGCTGCAGTTATAAAGTAGTCGCAGTAGGCCATACGCAATGTTATGCGGTAGTACAAATGTATAAGTAATTGTTTCGTTAATCATGTTAATCATATGTTAACCATGTAGTTACGGTGATTCAATGACAATACGTCAATACGTCAATCATTAATCAAAGGACAACCAAATATTTACAGTGATTCGATGTCAGTATAATCAATATCTATATCCATATCTCAAGTAGGAGCCTAGCAGTCGAGACATGTTTTGGTAAACTGAGCAAGATGGGTGGATTTTACCTTGCTGCCAAGGTGAACCAATAGAGCGGGAGAATTGTGTTTGTTATACATTTGAGCTTGGTTGGTTGGTGTTTTGTGACCAATCAAGTCCTTATCTGGAACTGAGAATTATGGTTTATCAACTGGTTGCTCTTTGTGCTCGGGGTACTTGGTACCTGGTGCCAGAGTGTGACGGGAGCGCTTGGCTGGATCGCTCGAATTAAAGAGATAAATTTGCTCGCCAACTGAGAGGTCCAGAGTTTTATTCTAAGTGGCTCAACTAGAGTTATCAGAGAGGTTGGCTTAAAATTTTCCTACCACGCCAGTGGTAGAATAGGATTTGGCTTTTGATACTTTCTTTGTTCACGTTTGCTTTTAAAAATCCAAGCCCATGTAACCTTACAAGGATGCAAAGATATGAGGAACAGGAGGAAAATACAACATAAAATATAGTCAGATTAGCCGCTTAGACACAACACGGGCAACATAAAACTTAGCACCAGTTAACATGTTTCATAATAAGGTATTGCTTCGAGAGTAAAATAAACTTTCAAGCGTGCTTTTCAAGAGTAAATTACACCATTTTTAAAGCTGCATGTTACTAAAATAGAACTTAATTTAGCTTGGCGTCAGTTTTTCAGAGCACTGCGATTAGACAAGAGGTCCTACAGCAGAAAGGGAGATGGGAGATGGGTTTCCGTCATCATAGTGATAGACACTCAAGTTCAAAAGAGAGGGAATCTTCAAATAAATTAGCACTTTGTTTATTCACATCAAAGAGCCTGTTCTGCTGTACCATGATACCATGAGTAGTCACCCAACATCGACGCGTGCGATATGCTGACATCTGCCTGGTAAAGAAATAATAATGTTATTTCATCAATAATCTCTTTGAGGAAGTCAGTGAACAAGCCACGTTGTCCAGCAACTCGTGGATGGTAACATAAAAAGTGCCTTATTTTTTCAAGGAAAACAGTTTATTTTGAAATCTCTATAATGTATACTATGTATATCAATAACCGGTTAAATAGAATGACTGTTTCCTGTTTGAAGATTCAATGTAACTCAATGAAAAGTCAGTGTAAGTAGATGTTAGAGGGGGATCTGGCCCTAGCTGAAAGCTGATTGGCCCCCGTAGTGCCCCCTCCCCTGTCATTCACCAATACAAAACATATCATTGGCTAAGGGTCCCTCTGTATAAATTATAGCCCCTCTCATGTCCTCCACCTTAAAAAATCCTAGAATAACCCCTGGTAGGAGTAGGCAATACTTTGTTAGAGTATGTTGTTTTTTGGATAGAGCTGTAAGCAATATTTTCACCCAAACGTAAGAATCAGGAGTCTTCGTTGCAAACCTCCCTCAGGAGACAGACCTACAGATGATGGAGAGATGCAGACTGAGAATGATCTAATGTCTCATCCTCATCGTTTCTGTGACGTCAGCCATGCAGCTGTGACATCAGCAAGCATCACACCTCGACTCTGCACTCTCACGTTTGCATTTTGTTCCCTTGTTTGCTGCCTCGTTTACCAAACATGTTAGTCATTTGTCGGTTCAGGTCACGTCAACTTTCGAAATGCTGTATCCGTGCAAAGCGTCACAATGATGGGTGATCAAAACCTAATACCCTGGATCCGGCTTTTTACCGCGTTTATTCATTGCACTGTGTTTTTTGTGTTTCTTTGTATTTGTATTTATTGGGCACCACAGGGGGCACAAGGGAAACAGAATTTCACTGCGCGCTTATACATGGATGTGTTGACGACAAGAACGTTTACGTCGATATAAAACACGTTAGCGTTGATTGCTGAATCTAAATTACTGACTGCCATAACTGTCAGCAGATGATGGGAGCTGTAGAGTCAAATGCATGTGTGGGATTGGTGTGTATCTTGAGTTTGCCTGAGGCGGTGATGTTGATGAGTACGAGTGTCAGCCAACCAGCAATTCCAGCCCCACCCCTCTACCTCCTCATAACCATGTCGGAACAGCATGAGCCACCTGTCCGCATGACGATAAAAAGAACGTTAACTTCTATGACGCCTTTCACGTCGTACTAACTGCAAACACACTCCGCACTGCGCACGTAACACAGAGTACGCACCTCGATAAACTCAGCCGCACATTAATAACCAATAACAAATAAAGACGACTATGGCCACCGTTACGTTGTCGTTAAACTAATTAATGGACCCCTAACCGACATCACGGATTTTTCCTTTAATCATTCCGGAACTTCTGTAAAATCCCTTTACATGGAGAGCATTGATAGTAATGTGTTAATTTGTGTCTCCGTGCTGTAGAACAGATGTGCCAGTTTAGTGTAATTGCTGCGCTCTTATCAGTGGGACAGGAGTACCATCTCTTGCCATCAGGGACACCGGAGTTGGGCTCTGTCATGTCACTTCAAGGCTTCGGCAGTGGATGAAACACCAATATGGTTATTATACCACGTGACACAAGCCATTTACTTATCTTTGTTTTTGCAATAAAAATCAAACAAACACACATTTTTTAGCCCCACTTGCTATATAATTCTTGTGTACTTATAGGTTGGCCTGTACATTGGTAACATGCTAAAAACTTCACAAGAACTTCACATTCATTTTTATAACCACGAGCATCTAATTGAGTGGTTGATATGTTATATGGCGTTTCATTTAGGTTTTGTGGTATGATTATCCAAAGCATTACGCATTTGTTGTGTGAAATATTCCAAACGTCAATTTGTGTTGGTTTCACGCCAGCAAGACCGTTTCCTCCGCTGTCGGAGATTCTTTTCGGCAGTTTACATTGATCTGAGCCGACGGCTGTGGCAGGAGTATCTTGGAAATTGACTCGTGTTCCATTAAACAAGGTGCACAGCTGTCTGCCTGCTCTTCCTGGCTCCGGGCGAGCCTCTTGCGAGGTGTGCAGAGCGCCAGTGAGAAAAGGTGAGGAGGGTTAATCTCTCACTGTGTTCTGAAATGAAGCTCAGCTAGATATGCCCCTGGGCTACTTAGTACCGAAATAAAACTCTTGCCTTTACTCCTTAGCTATTTTATGTGGGGATAATTTTTTGATGATGTATTAAAAAATAACACGAACAGGAAATTCATAAATAATGACTCCCGGTGCTTAAATAAACAACGATGAATGAGTTTTTTTTTGCCAGCAGAAATCATATAGACTTTCTGTTATGCCTCTGTGAGACTCCAGCAGTTGCATGCGTGTTGACAATGACATGAAGCTACACGCAATGTAAATGTTGCCAGTCTCCCAAAGCAACAAACATCTGTCTGGAGGTCATAAAACCTGCAGGAACTCATCAGGACTACAGCTCAGTTCAGTGAACCGGCAGACACCTATTCAGATTTAATCATTTGCTGAAGAGTATAATGGGAACCCCCCCGAGGGGTTTGATCCCACTTTATTCAACCAGCCCCCATATTAGCAGCCCAGGTCCATAGCCTCCACACCACCTGGTGGTTGGGCAGAGAAGTGACATTTCCTCTCATAGAAAACTGCAGGAGAGCCAAACACACAAATTACTCTGTGCTCTTGATGGTTTGGTTTGCTCATTTGTTTAATTGAAATCTGGGGTCTGAATATTTGGACAAAGGCAGGGCAAAATGCTGACTTTTGGTTCCCTTATACTGCATGCAGTAATAAGAGGGCAGTTTTTTTTTTCCTTTCACTTTCTCTGAAACATTTTTGTAACAGTTTTAATTTCTGATAAACATATTTAGTTTACCTTGAGCAGTCGTTTTAAAAAGGTACCTTTTTATATACTGATTATTGTGTTTAATGTCAAGCTATCAGTGTGTTTTTTTTGTCTCTTGTCTCACAGGAATAAATCACAGTTGGAGATGGAGAGAGGCAGCGCCGATACGTTCCTGACCAGCGCGCTCCCTGGGGAAAATGACGCACAGTCTGGTCGACTTGTGTCAGGCGTCTCTCTCCGGAACACAGGAGCGAGAGAGCTCCCTAGGGGAAGTGTGCTACTCCTGGGCTGGGGAACATGTACCCTGCCTCTATGTACGCTGGTGTTGAAAGTCCCTACACAGGAAAGCACATTTCCTTCTGTTTCTGTTATATACTTGCTTTTAAAAGTGAATTTGTACTTTTTCATTTTAAAATATACTGCACAATTAATAATTCTCCAATAATTTCAGGAAACTGGATTCATGGATTTATTGACCATCCAGCCTGAACAGCAAACCTCTTGTCTTGAGATGATTCAGAGTCACGTCCTTAGCAATTCTAGTGAAACAACATGTTTTTGGGGGGGGGGGTAAAGTCCTCCAGGGCACCTATGGCTGCTTGTGCGTCGAGGTCTCCCGTGACGTGCCAGACACCCACGGAGAGAGAGGCGTCTCATTCTAGCAGTCGTCGCTCGCCCCCCCTGGGTGTGAGCCAAGGAGCGTATAGCTATCACTGTCAACGCTGTGCGCTGCATGGTGTGATCAGCACAATGTGAATTCGCAGGGAGGAAAAATTACACTTGTTAACATATATTAAGAGAGCTGTTCCCAGAGAAGATGTGTTGTTGTTTTCCAGCGTTTGCTGTTTGGATGAGTGCCGGATGTTTACAATAAACTCTGACAAACAAACAGTCTCATATACAGTATATATATATATATATATATATATATATATATATATATAAAAATATATATCCCCCACCGGTTGTTTTACCTCTCACCGCCCACGAACGCTCGCGCAC
>JAODLD010000088.1:13220533-13273254 GCA_026781065.1 Mormyrops boulengeri | reverse complement strand
CCCGACCTGTTAGAATCTTATATACCTGGATCATGTCCCCCCTTAGTCTCCTTTGCTTGAGGCTAAACAGATTCAGCAGATTTAGGATTTCTGACTTTCTTTGCTTTTCAACGCAAAAAAGACCAGTTATGTAACTGTTACTGACAGCAGTACCAATAACACACAAAGCCAATTTCAGCCAATTGCAGTATTATGGTAGCGGGCCGCTAACCCATTAGCCAGAATGAGAGAGAACCGTCATGACTGCGCTTCAGTCGTAGTTAGCTGGAGATGCGGCTGGCGATGATCAGCTCAGAAGGGACACTGTCACCACAGCCTCGGCCTGTCCCTGCAGCCGGTTCGATATCCTGCGGCACTTGTCACTCAAAGGCCCGGCTTCTTTCAGAAGTAATTCGAAATTTTTCTCAATAACCCTAAATCGTGCAAGAGGCAAAACCTTTTTCTTAAACAGATGCTAGTTTACTTTGGTGAGGGGTGTTTTCTGGATAATTTTGGGCTGACTGAAACCTCAGTCCACGGTCCCTCTACAGTAAAAAGATAAAACTGGTAATTACCTCCATTGCCAGGCACTCATTTACGTTTATCTGCACTGAATGATAATTCTACAGAGCAATAACTAAGATGCTGTCCTTCCTTCTCATGTCAGGAAATTGAATTTGGGGGCTGATTAACTCATCGAGTGCTTGCTTCGACAGGGACTCTGTTCAAATTCTGTCCATCGTCTGCGATTTAATAGCGGACTTTCCCATGGTTTTAAAAACACATATACAGTAGGTGTTACAAACACAGCAGCTCATACTAGTGTACTGGACACCTATATCCAAAAGTAAGTCAGCCATGTTCATGTTGAACATTTCCTCAATACAAACCCGGACACCTTTACCCTGCCGAATCAATAAAGACTCCTCATATTTGACTTAGGCTTATCATGCAAAGGTTATTACTCTGTTTCCACAGATCTTCCTGCTTCTCTAAGCATGACATTGATCTGGCAAACTCGCACCTCAGTTCTTGCTCTTGCCTACAGGCGTATTTCTAGAGAATGGTACAATTTTACCGTCCAGGATTTCTGACAAAGAAAATTGTGTTGCACGTACTGCAGGCGATCTGAAAACACCAGTTAATAAAGTTGAACATACCGGTATTTATAAAGCCATTCTAAGGAGAAAGGAACCCGATGTTAAGATCGGTATTATATATATAATATCATAATGTATATGAACCTCATGATATAGACATGTCGTTCAGGAAGCACAATTTATTTTAAATTCCAGTAATAAATACGGTATATGTACATATCTTGTACATAAGCTCTTAAACTAGATATTTTAGGCAACGGTGAGAAATCTAAATTAGTTTTAGGTGTTAATTTGTTTGACACCTATATAAAATATCTAAATCAGTCTCCGTTTAGTGTTTAATATTAGGATCGCTCATAATTGGCTTCACGGAAACATTACAAGGTCGCCATGTGATGGACGAAGCCATATTGCTCATGTTCACCTCATTTCCCGGTCGCCTGCAGGTTTTTAATGATGTACTCATTCAAACTCACACGTCTCGTAGTTTCCCGTGTTTGTCTTTGCATTACATGAGGCAGATAAGGTTTAGTTATTCAAGTAATTAATCTGTCATGTATAGTGAGAGGGAATTGCCGACTGAAATTCGAGTGCTAGACAACACATCCAATAGCTAATTAAAGGAGGACGCCTACTTAAATTTGGTTTTGTGTGATTAAAGGTTGTCAATATACTATATCCCCTAACCACGAGTAGGCTACAAATTTGGTTCATCGTTATTAATGTTCTAATAATCAGATTTAAAGCTGTGAGCTGATATTTATCCGTAAAAGTTACGGTGCTAATATCACACCATGACAGGTCCGTTGATTTCCATGTTGCGACTGACGTTGTAAAATACTGCATGGCGGCGTATTGTTAATCATGCAGGGTTTGAATCTCATCTCTCATCTGTGTGTGTGGAGTTTGCATGTTGTGTATTTTTTTTTTAATCTCCCGCAGTCTACAGACATTTGTTTAGGTTAACCAGTTTCAAACTGTTCAGAAAATCTCACTGTTGCGTCATATACTTATGTTAACATATATGCCGAATGTAGCCCGTCAATGTCCGGCAGTTCCCTATTCTTAAAAAATGTAATGTAAATCTTGCTGCATCATAAACTGACAAAATTAGGAAGTGATTGCACTGTGTTTTTCAAAGACACGTAATGGTGCATTAATTAAATGCATGTTTATTTACTATGCTTGCGTTTCATTATCTGTTAGGTCTGTTCTTGTGGAAGATGAGTCCCTACTGTCTTGAGCATATTTGTATGTTACTGCCTCATCAGGCAGCAATAAACAGGGAAAGTCTTGATGGTATTCTGTAAGTAATGAGTTAGTATAGACTGTCTTGTCCAGTCACTGATAATTTACTTCATGCAACGTATTATCCCAGTCGGTTATTAACATGAGTAATGTGTAGGCTATTATTGAGTAATGTGTATTTGCATGGACTGGTTTAACTTTAATTCCATATTTGCTTTAAAGTGGTAAATGGTTTTGACTCGACCCTTGACAGAATGCAATGCTTAAAAAGCTGCCTGTTGCAAACTTAAAATGAAACGTCATTAGATATTCATATTCCTCAAACGCCTGACGATTAGATTTAGGCCTTGGTCAGACTATAAGCATCTCTTCTCATGAGGGGATTCTGGAGTTCAAGAATTATCTCAGGATAAAGACGCACACGAGTCGCATTTGTTTAAACTTCCCAGTTACTTTCCAGAAAACGTCCCAGGGCTTCTTGCAAACGTAATATGTAGCCTAATTTTGTTTCCAAGCAAACAAGATAATTCTCGATTTTGCTTGCGTCACTCCACGTTTGGTACGCTCATCATCCATGCATGGTACTTAAATCTTGGTGAAACCATCAGGACCGCGTAGCTGCATCCTTGTTCCGCCGCTGATAGGTTGACACAACTACTCCGGGTCAATCACCGAAACTGAGATTGAGGGGTTCACTGGCATCATAAAGGCTGAGATTATAACAGTGAGCTGCGTTGAGCTCTTGGATCCCTTTGCGGGGATTGGCTGGCTCCCGGGCGTATAAATACGTACTTGAAGGGAGAACGAACCGATATTATTTCCGAAACTTGCAAGCTCACCGATCTAACGGGAAGAATCGAAAAGAAGGTAAGAAGCCTAATTCTTTAAGCACTAACAATATTTGTTTAAATTGTTTACAAATAACATACAAACTGTAGAAATAGCGTACTGTCAACTATTTAAGAGTTTTCTGATTAATTTTCGCAGTACAACATAAATGTCACGTTAAGACGTAACCTACATTATTTAAAATCAAATTTTGTTTATTCGTTAATTCTGCGTTTCGCTCACAGGTAATGCAAAATAATATGAATGGCAAGAATGGGAATTTAAATATTTTGTCTTTGAAGTTAAAGGTGTTATTTCTTGTTTTACAGTCCATGGCGCTGACGGTAAAAGCATGTTGGACGCTGATTCTGAGCACTTGCTTGGCGCTGACGGTCAGCGCAGACTGCGGACAGGACTGCGCGCTCTGCCTCTTCCGTCTGCAAGGCAGACCTGCCGAGATGACCACGCTGGTAAGACATATCCGCCAGTCCACCGTCATCTAGACGATGTTAGGACATCAAGGAGCTGCGATGTATGATGACGCGGATATTAGTGTTGAAAGCAATAAGCTCTAATGAAAGTGCTCCAGTGCTATCTCCTGGTATTTAAAACAGTTCAACAATTTGCATACAAACGCTGTATATTTATAAATTAACCCAGACTTCTTAATGCGTAAAACTTTGCGCATTGTTTTTTTGTTTTTGCCTAAACTAGTTTAAATTAAACATATCTCAATCGTACAATAACATCAATCCCATTGACTGATTTTGAAACCTAAGTTCTTCGTTTTTACAATAAAAATGCTGTTTTATTCGGACTGCCCCGTTCCTTACAGTGATTATCTATTTTTGTTGATCAGTTTGAAAGATATCTGTTTTTTTTGTGCTGGTTATAATAGATAACGAAATTAAACCGCCTGCCGCGTTATCGAGGACCTTTATCTGAGAAGGTTTATAGTGAAATTCGGACTTATTTTATAGACATACAGAAGAATCTTGCGTAATTTGATTTATTCTTTATAGAGTGTTGTCAGCGAACCGGTTTTAGTTTACCAGACGACAAATATTAAATTGAATCCAATACAGCATTTAATTTTGGGATAATTTCTATAGTTTTAAACATATATATGTAGTCAAAATTTCACTCAACACCCTTTAGAGGAGTGCCCAGTACTCAGTATAATGTTGGGGAAATTGTGGAGAAAAAGTAAGATGTTCTATTTGGTTCCCGCCCTGGAGGTTTGGTCATGCGAAATGAAGGATGTCTGAGTTTAGACGCGGGCTGATGGTCCGTAGCGCAGTTTCAGAACCTTTGGCCCTGAGCCATAGCGCCATTCACTATGATTACTGTCATCTCACCCTGAGCCCACAACCCGGGCAACAGCAGGTCCCGCTAACGCGTTTCTTATAAACACAACATAAAAGTATCTGCAGAGAACAATATTACTGTTTGCATACATATATATATATCGTTAATCTATATGAATGTGTTTTACGTATGTTCCGCATAACTGCCTCAATAAGTGCCTCAATTTCCCGAGAATGTACTTCCATAATGGACCGAAGGGGGCAGTATGTTACCAGTGTTGCCTCTGACCTCTGGGGCTTTGGCTTTCCTTACTGTTCCCACTCTGTTTGTGTGTGGATCGAGTTTGCATGGTTTCCCTCTTTAGTGTGGATTTACTCTGAGCAGGGGTGTAGGAACCTGCAGTATTTAGTCTGGCTTAATTCACCCCCCTATAAATAGACATTTGGCTTTAAATTATTAAGTTTTGCACCCCCCCCCCCCACACCATTGACTCTGGGTACTCCTGCAGTCCAGAAACATACAGTTAAATGACCTGTTATCTGTAAATTGCCCACAATGTGGGCCCTGTAATAGATTGATATTCCTTCAAGGGTGTCTCCTGCCTTATGCCCTGGGACAGGGTCTAGGAATCTGTGACCTTGTATAAGGGATCAGAAGATGGGTGGAGTAATTCAGCCATGATGGTGACCACATTTTTGTTTCATCTTCCCGTGGTTTTCACTCAGACATGTACACTGGAGTGTGAAGGGAAATTAACAACAAGAAAGTCCATTGACCTCTGCAAAGACATACTCCAAGCAGAGAGAGAGCGGGTGGAGAAAGAAGGCGCCAGGAAACAGGAGGACGATGAGCGACAGCTGGAGAAGAAGTACGGTGGTTTCCTGAAACGCTACGGGGGGTTCATGAAGAAGGCTGGAGAGCCCGTCACTGGGCCCGAGGACGAGAACGGACTGGTGAAGAGGTACGGAGGCTTCATGAAGAAGGACGCCGAGGCCGGCGGAGACGGCGTCGGTGCTTTGAAGGAACTTCTGAACCCTGAAGCGGCTCTCAAAGATGACCAGCAGGTGGCAAAGAGGTATGGAGGCTTTATGAGGAGCGTCGAACAGAGCTTGGAGCTCGACGGCGGTGCCAGGGAGCTGCAAAAGCGGTATGGCGGCTTCATGAGAAGGATGGGCCGCCCTGCGTGGAAGGAGGATGAGAAGCGGCTGATCGGCTTCTTCGAGGGATCCCGGGGAGATGAGGGTGGAGTCAATTCACCAGCAGCAAAAAAGCGATATGGAGGCTTTATGGAGTAGCTGACCAATCAAAGGACACTATTGCCGATCACCTGCCCTTCTTCTCGTTTGCTTGATATATATATATTTTTTTTTTACCAATAAGCATATATCTTTGTCTCGTTCTCAGAGAACACCACAGACTACACTGTAAGAGTTTTATTTATTACAAGGAAGCATTGGGCGGGGGGACACTCCTATAAACAAGAAATGATTACAGAGGACTGATTTGGGGATTTATGTTTGCTTTTTTTAGGATTAAAATCATGGTTCATGGTGTTTTATTGTTTGTAAAAATACGCTATGCTAATTAAAATGATTCAGCGTAAAGGTCACTCAAGTCCGGCCACAAAGCAGAAATTCGGATTCAAAGAACAGAAGAAAAACATTGCGAATGAAAGGAATTGAGACTTTCCAACATAACACAATCCAAAAATTCTCACGGGATTCATTATAACATGTCACATCTTAAATATATCACATCTATCTGAAAGGGGTGTCCTCGATCTCTTGCTTATGTTACACCATCACCAAAGAGTGTCTGTAGTTATTAATGAATTAACCATGTTTTTGTTAAAGACATTCCATCTCTGTGTGCAAGTCATTATGATTAGATGCTGAAATGAAAATAAAATTATCTTACCTGCAATCGTAAACATTATTCTGGGGGTTTCCATTCTGAAGGACACTGTGGCCTCAGTTTCACATACAGATACATATCAAATATGTATTATATTATGTCTATAAATATTAACCTAATGCCATCCCTAACCATAGCCGTAACCCTAACCCGAATGTGAACTCTTACCATAATCTGAGATTTAAAACTAATAACCACACTATCATGGTGCCAGTGCATGGAGAAGTGTTTAGTACCATAGCCTTAATCCTATAGGTATAATCCTAATTCCAAACTGAACCATAACCCAAAAGTTAAACTTAATCCTAACGCCAATCTAAAATATTAGATTAAACTTGAATAACAACCAACCGATCATACTAAGCTATGACTAACCCCGATGGCAATCCAAACCCTTACTCGAACATTAAACTTCATCCAAATACTATCCCTAAGCTTAACTGTAAACCTAATGCCAAACTTAACCCTGGACGCAAGTCTGACAATAACCCTAACCTGAACTTTAACTCACACCCTTATCCTAACCTAGAATCTAGGTCCAAAAACATAAACTGTTAACAAAGCTCATGGAAGAAAAAAGGATTGTGTTGATGAATGTTCTCTTCCATCAACTTTGAGTTCACTGAGTCTCCTTTGTTTTTAAAGTATGCAAGCCGACCAACTGGTGAGCCAAACACGTCTCATGGTTTCATTAGATTTTGCGATCTCTTTATATTCCCTATTTTTTAAAATCTCACGTGGTGGAAAGGGGAACATACTTAAGTTGGGATCAGTCGTAAAAAATAGGACAAAAAAGCCGTGTACTGCTCCATTGCGGGATCATATTGCAGTTATCAGGAAATTAAGAGATAGACACAGACGTTCCACTTCAGCCGGAAGTTCGACGAGTTTTATGCAAGTTCACCCGCAAATGATGTGCAATGTCCGGAAATGTGACTACAGATAATTAAATTTTAGTGATTAATTAAAATTTTAAAACGCCGTAATGCGTTGCTACGGATCACCTGCCCACCAAAAGCACTGGCATCCCGGTCGACCATTTTCGCCGTCAACTCCCGCTCGGTCGATAAATTGCACAGCCAGCACCCACCATCCGCCTCCCTGACATCAGTATGCTAAGGTGGGATGCCACAAACAAATGTAGTGGACATCAATCCGAGTGTTAAATACACCTTCTTAACCCCGTGGCTGGAGGAGACGACTTTTCTGAAAGATACACAATTACAACATGTAAAGAACAATATAAAATAAAAACATCGATCAAAAGTTGCACAGGACCCATAATCCTCCGCGCAGGTTACGTAACGCGTCATGCAGCTCTTGTACTTTCGAGCGATCTCGCACTATCGGGTGGTGAACTCCTGCGGAGGGAATAGCCTCAAAAAGCGGCGCATCGGGGCTGAGCGCAGACGCGAAATACAACCAAAAACTTGTGTTTCCCCCGTCCTGTTGTAGGTAATGTAAGCGCCGGCGATGGAGCTCAGCTGTATTTAGTTGTGATTTAAAATGCGGTGCGTGGGGCTACTGCAAGGTCGGGCAACCAGCTAGGTCCGCTACGTATTCCTATCAGATGTTTTTGCTCGAGGGTGTTTCTGATATCCCAGTTAATGCGCTTCGTTCACTTGTTTACATAAACAATTGCAAGGAGTTTAGTTATGTTTCTAGAGGACCTTAGTCCCGTTATATTCTTGGTTTGGATTTTGCGGTACTTTAAGCGTTTAACTTTTAACCATCAGTGAAACACGTGCAATGCAACTGTTTGTTATTGGACCACAAATAACTTTAAATAACTGAAATGCATTAATACAGATGCAACTGATTCCGTTCATTTTAAATATGTTGGCAGACTTTTATGCAGCTTAACATTAACGTACGTTACACACGTCGGCCAGTTCATATCTAACGCTAGCGTTACAAAAACACCCAATTTACCGGTTAACCTTAACTAGCCATTTAGTGTAAATTACCAGACATTCAGTAGCCAGCGACACGTCACTTTATAAGAAATTGAATCGAATTCGGTTATAAGCTAGACTACTTATCTAGCCAAAGCAAATGCAAATTCGAACTAAATCCTTGCAACTAATTTGGTGATTAATTGCAGCAGTGCGATCTTATGAACGGAGTAATACTCATTCCTGAAAACTGGAGACTACACATCCGCATATAACTTACGTGTCTAATATGGCTTTCTAATTAATCGTCTCAAAAATTTAACGCCGTCGGCACATGGCCTGGCTTTGAGCCTACAGTGGTGGTTCTATACCATTTCACCTGGGGGGCAGACTGGTACCAGTTGTTCTGTTAGGGCGGCGACACATGCGTTTGACCTTAAAGTCCTCCAAGTATTACTACCCTGTATTAGTATTAACACTAGTAGTATTGCCAGCATTAAAAAGGAAAAGACAATTTTGAAAACCGATAGGTTATTTATGCAATACTTTGCAGTCACATTTTGCAGTTTTTACAAATATGTAGCTCACTCTGAATCTTTAGACAGTCTTGCTTCCACAAGCTTGCTAACTTTGCGTTTCACCAACTGAAGACAATCCGTCAAGAAAATGTATTTACGTTTGTGTTTCGTCTGTTAACAGCGCACAATATTTTAGCCCACATATATAAATGTAAATATTAATAGCAACAATAATAATACACTAATTTCAAACACGACTAGCATATGTAGTTAACTTGTCTACTGGAGGAATGCATGTTTTCACGGGGGCACTGGTCCCTCCCTAGAACAGCCCCTGGCCTACAGTCACTGCGCATTTGCTTAATATTTTGCCAGCTTGGCATATTACACAATCGGAAAAAAAGAATGATAATTAGAAAATCTGGAAGCAGGAAGAGCACAACTTTTGTTATTCAAGAGCCTGATGGGAAAGTTTTGGCCATTGTTGGCTTTTATATTGCTTTGGGGAAGCAATTACAAAATGCAACAGGTATAAACGGATTTCCAAGAATTATTCTTCAGGGTGACTGAAGCATCCTTGACTAAGGCCTAGAATTGACTATTTCCGATACGTTTTCAGTAAAACGGTATTGAAATCATGGTTATTCATAGGTCCCTCGCTCGTCACGATGAACTTCTTGCTGGAGACGCTGCAGTTGCTGGTCCTGAGCATTTACTATAACCTGGAGGTATTCGTGCGACTCTTCATCCCGGCACGGAAGAAGAGCGTGGCCGGGGAGGTGGTGCTGATCACCGGCGCGGGCAGCGGTATCGGCCGCCTCATGGCACTGGAATTCGCCTCACTGGGAGCCTCGCTCGTCCTGTGGGACATCAGCGTGGAGGGTAACGCCGAGACTGCTCGCCTGGCCACGGAGAAGGGGGCCTCCGTCGTTCACACGTACCTGTGCGATTGTAGCAACAAAGCCGAAGTGTACAGAGTGGCCGACCAGGTGAGGGGCCCCGTCGTTAATCCGTCACGCGTCAGCAGAGCCGTTTCCTGGGAGACCTGTAGACTGGTGGTGGGTACTGACTGCAGCAACCGGCACATATGTTTTTATGAAGATCATTATCAAAAATGTGATATGGGATATGTGTTAGTGTTACAAAATTACAGATCATTCAGTTTTTTTTATATAGCACCTTTCCCCAACAGTCACCCAAAGCGTTTTACATGGGTGTGTGGTAATACAATATTATATTTATATAGAATTATATATGAAACGGGAAAGAAAGAAAGAAAGAAAAGAAAAGAAAGCCAGATGACAATGGAGGAGAGGAACCCAAAGCTTGCAAGTAGGGAAATTAAAAAAATAAAATAAAAAAAAAAACCCTGGGGGTCCAAAGTCGACTGCGGCCTGATTTTTTATTATTTATTTTTTACCCCCTTTACCCCCAGGAATGTTCATATTATAGATAAAGAATGGGCCTGCTTGCTTAAAGCAAGTATAAGCTGTTATGTTCATAGTCACGGTCAAAGTCCGTCAGTGACTCGGTTCTCCGTGTCGGCCTATGCGAGTCGGTAGATTAACGGTTGCGCGGTTCGTAAAGCACATCCTTCCATGGGACTGAAGCAGCGCTCCGGCTCAGATGGGGGCCAACCTGGTCGCCATCCAGACGTGGGAAGGAAATGTGAGCGCTTATGTGTTAAAAGGCTGGTATTAAAGGGTCGATAAGGAAAATCAATATTGGAGAACTTGCGCTAATCCAATATTAAACTAATCAGAAATAGTATGCAAGTGTGACGTTGTGCTGTAGTTAATGACATGAATATACGAAGTGTGTTTCGGCTCAGAACACATTTTAGTGTGGCTGTTGAAAGTTTGGATAAGGCGTTTAACCTGATCTGCCCCGGGCATGTTAATTGTGCAAACAAGTTGGGCACGTCCCATGCAAACGCATCACTTTTGCAACACTGTGCCAGATGGTCATGCAGATAGGGGAACCGTTCATTTTAACAGTGTTTTGTAATTGTTCAGAGAATTTCAAACAAAAGGGATTTGCAGCGATATGAACGGGCATTTATGAGTCTAGATGTTCAGACCGAGTTACAGCGTCTGTAGCCGACAGGAAAAAGCTGGAGGTCTGTGCAGTTTGAGAGATCCAGAAGGTTCTGGAAGCTTCTCTTGGGTGACCAACATGATTGGCCTACTGCTATGGCTGTAAGTGTGATGTCATTGACCCTTCAGGGAACCCTTTATGCAACCTTCTAAAATGGCATTAGCACCGACAAATCCAAACCCTAGTCCTCCTGTGGTCCAGAATAGTCTTGTCATTGACATGCATTTAATGAGATGATTGTATCTGAATTCTATCAGTGAGGGCTCTGTGTTGTATGTTGTCATAGTGCAACATCTAGCCCAAGAATACCATGTGGCACCTTCTCCTGCCCAGGGCCGCTTCTCTTATGAAACCATTGAACCTGTTTATCTTTCCAGGAATAATCCACATTGTGTGTGGGACTAATGAGGCATCAGGCTGGGTGTGACAGGTTCTCCATGCGGCGCATTCAGTCACTTTTTATTTTAGATTTAAAATCACGGAACGCTCATAGCCGAGTGTATTTAGTTTTTTCAGCTGTCGGCCTGTTTAGACTCAGAACTCTAAATCTCAGAAACAAAATGTTTAAACTATGGAGTTCCTGTGTTTCTAGAACCTTCTCTGAATGGAATCTATTGTGCAGTGATAGCTTGTTTAGTTTAATGCTATCCGATAACCAAGAGACTTTTTATTTTTAAAAGCATACATGTCAATGGATGAGGCTCATGGTACCGCGGGCGGGGATTGGCTGTATGCAAATGATGTTTCATTAAACATTAAATTGATATATTTCCGTCTTTTTTTTGGCCTTCGGTGTCTGTAGCTGATCTCGCACCTCTTCTGTTTTTTTCCTTTCATTCCCTTTCACCTCGTCCTCTGCTCATTGCCGTATAGACGAGGACGCTTCCATTATTCCGTAACGGTGGCATGAAAGCAGCCAGCCACCTGTTGTCGTTTGGTTGCTATCTGGTATGGAGGATGTCTGACAGCTGTTTAGGGATTGGCGGACCCCCAACCCCCCAAAATCTTTATGTCCCTCCCTTCCTCTGCTCAGGTGAAGAGGGAGGTCGGTGATGTCGGCATCCTCATTAATAATGCGGGCATCGTCACGGGGAAGAAGTTCATAGACGCTCCAGATTCCCTCATAGAGAAAACTATGGAAGTCAACACCATGGCACACTTCTGGGTAGGTCCTCCTCCAGCCTTTGCTCCTTCTGGGGGGGGGGGGGGTTTGTTGTCAGGGATACGAGACCCCACCCCCATGGCTTTTACTCACCTCCTCTCTGTCCATCCAGACCTACAAGGCTTTCCTGCCAGCTATGATGGCTAACAATCACGGTCACCTGGTCAGTATCGCCAGCTCAGCTGGGATGATTGGCGTCAACGGCTTGGCAGGTGAGCGTGCCCCCTCCTCGCCCCATCTGCTTCCCTTCCTGAGTGTGTGTCCCTCTCCACTTGTTCGCACCCTCCCCTTACTCAACTGTGTGAGGCTGTTTGTCAGATAAAACGTGCTCAGCATCTACGGGTGTGAGGAAAAGTTAGTGAACGCACTGGAATTGTCTCTACTCTGCACAGATGACTCATAAAATCTGATAAAATATATATATATTAATAATACAGACACTGTCTGGTTTACAATGGTCTGTGTTACGATATTTTGACTTTACAATGGGTATGATTATTCAGTAAATTACACAAGATATTCAACACTTTATTATAAATTAGGCTTTGTGTTAATGATTTTGCCCAACTGTGTGCTAATGTAAGTGTTCTGAACGTATTTCTAAGGCAGGTTAGGTAGTGATCTTTGTTAGGTTAGGTGTACTGTATTAAAATGCATTTTCGCCTTACAATATTTATGATAGGTTTATAATAAATAATAATTATGATAAAGAAAGTAGCTACCAAACACACATATAACCAAAAATACGTAAACACCCTTATTAATTTGAGGAAGTGACTAATTTGTACCCATTGCTGACACAGTTGCTCAATCTCCTTCAACAAATATGAGCAACAGAATTGGTGGTTGTGCAGAAGATGTTGGTGACTTTTCACTTGGCACCATCATAGGAGGGTGTCTTTCCAACAAGTAATTTTGCTACATTTCAATCCCAGTCATACGCAAGTGCAGCGATCGTGAAGGTGAAATGTCTGGGGGGCGAGTTACAGAGCGGTTGGTCAAACAAACGGACCCGAAATGGACCTGATCACCCAAGATCAATACCCAAACTTACCCAAACAAACATATTGCCTTATAGCGTACATGTGGCAGTGGTGGCCAAATGGCCAGGGACGCGCACTTGTAATTGAAAGATTGCTGGTTCAAATCCCCTACTAGCACAGTACCACTGAGTAGGGATGGGACGATCCACATTTTTTCAGTTCTGATCCGATTCTGATACACAACTACCGATACAGATTCCGATACAAGAGCTCTTTTTACTTTGTTATACTTTTATATATTAATTTTTTAAGCTAGTAAATACAGATGGAAAAAATGTATGATAAAAATATTTAATTAGGCTACTACAGACATGCATACCGTACTGTTCCACCTCGTTTGCACGTCTTGTTTTAAGTGTTTCTGAGGCATATGCAGTTCAATATGAATATCTTCAGCACAAGTATACACAAGTCGCGAATGCTTAAAATTTAACACAATTTTTCTCCCTTTGGCGCCAGCTCAGTTACTTTGTTGCGATGGCAGCCCCTCTTGTATCACAAGCTGTAGCAAGTTCGCAAAACAGTCCAATCATCCATTGCTTTTTTTTGTGTCGCACAGTTGCGTGCCCTTAGTTAAGTGGGATTGTCCATTAAACGCTATTCCCACCTCTCAAAACTTTATTTTACAAAGTTTGCAAATCGCTGTGCTACTGGTTTCTGTTAAAAGTGTAAAATACTCCCAGATCGTCACGTCTTATCTTACGCTCCTCGTACTGCGAAGGGTATGTGCATGACGTCACAGCAGGCAGAAGTCACTACACTCACACCCACTGAGTAGCAAAAAGGACTGAGGGGCAGCATTAGTGTTCGACTTGAATGTCGCAAAAAAATACATGTAAAATGGGAAAGAGTTGTCGTGCAATAGATTGTGCAAATGGCTCCTATTTCGTGTTAAATCTTTTTAGAGATTGCCAAAAACTAAATAAGTATAGGACGTGGATCGGTCACGCATGGCTGATACCCGATCCATCAAATAGGTCTGGATCAGCGCCGATACCGATCCGAATATCGGATCGGTGCATCTCTACCACTGAGGCACCCTGAGCAAGTACTGCTTCCCAGGCGCTGAATTAGCTGCCCCCTGCTTTGTCACGACGTCACATTTGGGTTAAATGCAGAGGGCATATTTTGGTGTTGTGCACTTTTTAATTTGGTGTGTCAAAAATGACAACTAATCAATCCCCCCCCCCCCCCTTACCGACCATAGTTTTATTGAACAAGTAATTTAAACAGTCGAGGTCATTGACGGGGGAAAGTATGCAAACCTCTGGAATGCTAATCTCTTGAAAAGGGGTATGTTTTTTTCTCACAACTGTAGTTGGTGCTTAAACTGCAGCCTTGTTGTTTAATATGTCTGACAGATAAGCCTGTAATCTCTTGTTTGATCTGCGGCGTTTGCCACAGGTGACTGGAGGTGTGTTGGTGAATGAGGTTCGTTTAAATTCACGTGCTTGTTTGTTTTGTAGATTACTGTGCCAGCAAATTTGCCGCCATTGGTTTCGCGGAGTCCGTCGCTCTCGAAATGCTGGCGTTGGGCAAAGACGGGATCAAGACTACGATCGTGTGCCCGTTCTTCATAAACACGGGCATGTTCGAGGGCTGTGGCTCCAAGTGAGTTCCCGGTGCGCAGATATGCTCGCTGTAAATGGCCACAGGGCGCTGTGGGTGGGTGACTGAGCGTGTAGGGCCTTTAGCTTTGGGAGTTAACAGGGTAAATCTCATTAATGTCTTATGTTAATTGGGATAGCATCAGTGGTCCAAGGGCAGTTCCTGGTCTGCTGAGCCGTTGCCCCCTGTTGGTTAGGCAGGAGAGTGACAGGTACGGTAATTTGGGGTTCAGTTTTGAAGAAATCACCGTCTGTGTAACTATGTACCGTTCTCTAATGAGGATGCTGGGCTGGGAGGGGAATGTGGTCTTGATCTGGGGAATCCTGCCTGGTAACAATATGGATGATACCCAGCACGATGATAAAACTTAATGAAGGGTTAGGGCTGGGGAAAAAATGGAACATACCAATTTATACACTCTGTGGGGGGGGCAAAGGACAGGTAGACTGAACCAGGCCACAAACCTTGATCAACTGAGAGAGACCCTCCCCCCCCATGTGTCCGCAGGTGGCCTCGCCTGATGCCCACGTTGGAACCAGTCTATGTGGCCAAGAAGATCGTTAATGCCATCCGCACCGACCAGGTCTACCTGATTCTCCCTCGGAGCCTCTACTTAGTGCTGGGCTTCAAAAAGTGAGTGTGTGTGTGTGTGTGTGTCCCCTTGGGGTGCAATACAGAGTGGGGGCGGGGTCTGGATCTGGTGGCTGAATGTACTGGAGCATGATTAACCCTGGGTGGGGGGGGAGGTTCCTGGTAGTGCTGGCCAATCCATTACATAGGCAGCCTCCTAGGGCACCATCTTCTCAGGCGCCGCCGACTTGGCAAGCCTTTGGTTCTGGGGGGTGGGGCATTGAAGCCTGCCTTGGGCTCCTCATGTCCTTCAGCCGGCACCATTTCCTGGACTGCAAGGCTTTCGGAAACTGGGCAGAATCATGAGTGTTTCTGTAGTAGTTGTCTGTCCTGTAAGTGAAGCATATTAGATCAAGAGACTGATTCTTCATTTTTAGTTCTGGATGCCTTTGTGAGCGATGGGGGGGGGGCTCACTGTAAGGACACTTGCGTGACTGGTGTAGTTAGGAGTATAACTCTAGCCAGGTTTGACAGGTTAATAAAAAGCTGACTGACATAGACGACTGCAGATGTGACCCTGTTAGGGGTCTGATGTCACCGCCTGCAGCTTCTCTCAGCTTTGGTTACATGTCCCTCATGTCAGCTCATCTCGCACCTGAGTGTCACCACGATTTCAGCATACCTCAGTTTAACCCATGCAGGGCTGATGGCCTTGGACAGTTGTGTATAGATCTCTTGCTGTGCGGGTGGAGCTGTACAAAGGGTTTATCTCCATGGCAACCTCTATCTGCCAATCACTGCATGCTATCACACCCCATCTCTATCCCCATCCTACCCTACGTAGAACAGGGCTGTTGAAATCCATGTAAGAGTGCATGTCTCTCGTCCTCATATTTCTGGGACAAAACCATGGTGGGGGCATCTTACCTCGGCCCTCCCTGGTGCGATTGGTTTTCGCCGTGACTCCCAGAGGAGTCCGCATGATCCGCCCCACGACGAGTGCCGTGAATTAGGCCTCTTGTTACCAACTGACCGGAAAACGGTGTAGCCAAACAAAGGTGGTTTTATGGCTTTTGTGTGAGAACAGCCCTCTTCACAAAGAAGGGTCAGACGCAGGCCTCCTTCCTTTGAAATGTCGATCACGTTGATATGTTGATCAGCTTTAGCTGTCAAAGCCACTGTGTAAATGCCGTTGTACGTTGGTGTTATGGTCACTCGCTGGATGAATCGGACCAACATGGTTGCAGGTCAGGTTTCCCTTATGGTGCTGAAACCTATCCTATCTGCTGCGCCCCCCCTAGCGTCTTTCAGTGGAAGCAGGGGACCCTCCTTGGACGATACCTGGGCGTGTCTGATGACCCCGAGAGCCGTGAGGTCTATAGGAAACGGTCTTGAGCGCCAGCCCTGCTGGAGAGCCCCAGTCGTGATGTGGCCCCACAGCCCCGAGGCCCATTGTGCTCCAGGAGTCTGGTGCTCTCTATGCTGCCACCTGGTGGACAGCTTTGCAAAATTCTGACATTGCTTTGACTGTTTTTCCCCTTCTTTTGGATCCACCCTTATGGTTTCCCACTTGCTCTTTGTTTAAAATACCCACAAGTCTTCACTCCCAGCTGAAAATGTTTTGCACTTTATTAAATTTTGGGGCACAGTGGTGAGAATGTAGACTTTTGTAAAAAAGAAATATATATATATATATATATATGTTTAATAAAAGTTTTATGTTTTTTTCCAGTTGGATTTCCCTCTGCAGTATATTTGATGTGGGGAATATGGTGGCTGGTCATGTAACCATAACACCCAGAATTCCCTTGGATAAACTGGATTTCTCTTCCAGTTTGAAATAAAAATGTAACCAGTCCTCACTTGACCTAAACCCTGCCATAAATTTTACCACCTTTCAGATGCTTTAAAAATTATTTTAACTTTAATAAAATCATTATGTATATATCCATTTCTCTTAATTACCGGAATACCAACCTCACTATGTTACAGCGGTGGTGCAGCCGGGAGTCTCCTGCTGACTCAGCTTAGAGAGTCTGTCTGGGGGTGAGGTGCCTGGGGTTCCCATAACAGATCTCTGGCCAGTGTCCCCCAGATGTTCTCCACATGTGCGAGAGTAACAGTCTAGCCAGTGGGTTCTCCCACTTCCAGATGCGTGCTTTTCAAATTGCAAATGGTTGCATCTGCATTTGCTTAATGGTGCTTAAATAAACGCAAAATTTGCAGGGCAGCATGAATGTCTTTGAAGTGCATCCCATGTACTTTCGACTCCCCTATTTAGCTTCAATACATGTATTAATGACTAAGGGAATTCACTCTGGAATATCATTCAGACATTCCAAAGATAATGGCTTATCAGTGGTAGCAAAACGTCTGGGTCATGACTTTTAGAGCAAGAGCACGAGTATGTATGTGCAACCTTTTCTCCAGTCCATGCTGGAGGTTTGCCCCCGTCTGGCTCGTGGGAGTTTTACTTACACAAAAATGTTCTGAGGGCAGAAGGAAAAATGATTGGTTCAGGGAGATAACCAATCAAATTGGAGAGGAGGTGGGTCCAACCAATCAGATGTCTTGGTCTTGCCTCCTCTAGTTGCTTGGACCCAACTGCTCTACAAACTGATTGGTTATCTCTCTGAACCAATCATAGTTCCTTCTGCCCTCTGAACATTTTTGTGTAAAACTCCCACGAGCCTCCATCTGTCACTTGTCCATAACAGGTTATACATTTTCATTTATACACTATCGATTTAAATGCCAGTACAGTCAGATCATATTTTGTTGGATTTTGTTTTGATCCTCTTGCAAACAGGAGGCAGCAAAGCCATTGTGATTTACAGCCTGCCTGGTGGCACCGGGCACAATGACACGCATCCTGTCCGAGACAATTCTCAGAGAAATGTGTTTTTGTGGCCTTGGTTTTGCTAACAAATAGGGCTGCACGATATTGGAAAATTTTGGATATCGTGATGTGATTTTATTGCAATAAATATTGGGTTATTTCTAAAGCAAAAAATCTCTCCGTAAACCCGTTTAAGTGCGATTTAATCAGCAAGGATGACAATTATGATTGGCTCAGAGAACTTTAATCAGATTTTTTTTTACCATATACTACATGATCTTGAAAAGGAACGATCATTAAAATTGTAATGCTTGCTACTTTTGTTTCCTATGACAGTAAAAATATTTTACCGAAACTTGCGGTACCCGTCTTGCTTGGAAAATCGTCTCACCAAGATTTCAAAATACTGGAATTGTATTGCAAAATAATGTCGTTTTCGACATGCTGACTATATATTTAATATCGCACATTGCCCAGGCCTAGTTGTGATTGGGAGTTTGCTGTGAGTCTGCATACGGAGTTTGCATGTCATTCACTAGCAAATGAACTGTATATTCAAAACCCCCTAAATGGGGGTAAATTGTCATGGAAAATTAGAACAATGCAAGTTTTCCTTTTGTATCAAGCAACATAAAAAGTTGTCGCATGATGTGTTTGATTTAATTGACCTTATTTGTCATCTCACGTCCTACGATGTGATGCTCCCCGGTCGCCCAGAGCAGGATGGGGTCCCCTTCTGAGTCTAGGTTCCTCTCAAGGTTTCTTCCTGCTAGAGGGAGTTTTTCCTCGCCACTGTTGCCTCAGGCTTGGTTGGTGGGGGTTCAGGCCGGTTATATGTAAAGTGCTTTGTGACAATGACTGTTGTTAAAAGCACTATATAAATAAAATTGAATGGAATTATCAAGCATTAACACATCGCAATGACGGTGTGAAACGGTATATTGCTCGGCTGTCATTATAAATAAGAAACTGTTCTTAATGCTTTGTCTGGTAAAATAAAGGTTAATGAGTAAATGTATATTGTGCAACTATAACTAACTAAATAGAAATCGCTTGACAAAACACGCAGCAGAGCAACGATTCAGGTGTTCGATAAACCTGGCACAGATTCCCCCAGGAACAAGGTCAACTTGTGTGAGAGACCTGAAAGTAATTCTCCCACTTCCTGCACATTGATTGTGAGAGTTGTTGAAATATTATTCAGCTCTTTTATTCCTGCATGTCAGTTGTGGTATGTTAACCGTCTGATTTGATTATTTAAAGTCCCAAGTAATATTACCGCCTTAAACATCTACAAGATGCAGAGTTGTTCATACAGGCTGTCATGACTAAAAAGGGCTTGTGCATTTCTCACTCTCCCCTCTTCAGCCTTCTGCCAGTAAAGCTTTCTGTCGTGCTTGGTGTCTACCTTGGAGCTTTCAACTTCATGGATGCCTTCAAGGGACGTGTGAAAAAGACCCAGTGACCAGAAGGTGGCGCCAAAGAATGCGACAAGCCATTTTTCACATATACTTCCGGCAACTAATTTACAGTACTCATTTTTATAATTAGATTTTATTGTATGTTTTTACCATGTACCTAATGCAATGTTTTGGTTGTATGTGGCCTCCCGCCCAGCAAAAACTGGCGACCTGCCCATTTTATAACTTTAAACCACACTATATGATTATACTGTTCAGTTGAATCAAGGGCATAGGATTGGCTGTACCATTGGTAGGGACCAATCAGCCTCAAGCCCCCACCCCCGGCACACGGCACTCGCAGGATATTGGTAGGAACATGTTCCTCCCACCCATACCCTAATCAACACCCTTGAGAAGATCTTGGGATGCACAGAGTAAATATGAAGGACCCCCCTCAGCATTGTAAAAGGTGTGGACCAATACCTGTCATGCAAAACATGACCCTTTGTGCTCTGTGTACCCAAGGAAGGAGATGATATCTCTCTATGTCACATCCTATGGAAAGCACTCATACCCACATACCTCGAAAAGAAGGACACATTGCGTGGTGAATATGACCTGTGAGCCCCACCGGCCCTTGTTTAATTTTTAATTTCAGGATTCATTGAAGATCCTCCTGCTACCAAATGTATCAAACACGACAACGTGTCGAAATATGCACTTAGGAGGCCCATACTCGCACACTTGGCATTGCCCAGAAGCTCTTAATTACCTGAGATTTACAGAGACATTTAAAGGTTCTGCTTAACGATCTTTAACCCGAAGACGAGTGTAAAATACAGTGTTAACCTTGCTGTCCAAGGTATTTATTAGCAGTGTCTGGAATGCACCTCATGATGTTATAATTATTTCCAGTAGATGCTTCACACACTGTGATTATTATTATTACTTTAGCGCTTGCACATTTCTGTAGCTGGATGCTGTATTAAAGGCTGGATTTCATTACTTGGCCAGTAGGGCTGATCTCACACGCCAGCTGTTCAGCCACAAAACGATGCCCATGGAAACTGGGCGGTAAAGACTGAGTAACAAACCACTTATTTTTGTACTCGACACTTCTGTGGTACAAATAAAAATTTCATTCAGAAATTTTAGTCGTCCGTTATGTATTGTAACCACTGCTTACTGGAACCAGTTACTGCATTTCTGACTGGAATGCGTACAAAAAAAGCCAAAAATTATCACAGCTTATTAATATTTGTTCTATGCTTGAAAAGCACTAATAAATAAATCGATCAGATGTCCAAGTCCTGTTGTTTGTTTGCGCAGCAGAAGGTTGGAGCAGCTCTGCTTTACTCGCTCGTACAGAAACCCCACAGAGCATCACATCCGTCCCCAGACGGGAACCAGCGGTAAGTGATTACAGACCTCAAAGGGTGACGGCTTGTTGGCTTGTTTGGCTGTGTGGGGGGGGGGGGGGGGGTTTACAAGAATGAGTAATGTGTGTGTGTATACATACATACATATATATATATATGTACACATACATATATATATATATATATATATAGGCATATATATAGGCACTGGGCACAAGGTCCTTAACCCCCCCCCAAAAAACATGGAACCCCAAATTTCACTCCCCCCTCTATATGCATATGCTGGAGAGCAAGGATGGGATACATGAAAACACAATCCAGTGTCCCTCACACAACTGGCGGTTTTTTTATTTTTATTTCATTCATTTAGTGACTATGAGTTTGATCTGTAAAGAGAAGAGTGCAGACAAGGGATGGTAATGAGAACGATGTACATAATGTGGGTTTAATAACAGCTCCTTGCGTATCAGTCACAAAGGAGACTTCTTAAAATGACTAATTAATCTTTTTTCTGTGTCTTCAGTATGGTCTTGTTTACCCGATTTGGTCTCAGATGATCAGTCATTGTGTTTTTATGGCTCCTGGTTCCTCCTCCCAACTCTGAAACATTTCACACCGACAGGGATGGTAAATTCACCAGCTGTCATCAGAAACAGGCCAGCACAACACAAACGGTTTCTGCTGGGTGGCTCACTTCCTGTTTCCTGTGTTCTCTGCACTCTTGGGACATTGGCGGTCGTGCGCCGTCACCTTCTGGAGCCACATCTGTCTCTCATGTTAGCATCACTGTGGTGCATCAACATTGTCTGTTTACAGGAATGATGTCAAACAATACAGCTTAACTCATGCAGGATGGTGAGCATCACGTCAGCTCTGTCAAACCACAGTCACACAATACTGACCCAGCTGTCTGTTTCAGAGGTGCTGCGAATCAGGTGGGCACACCCTGGACAAGACAGCAGTCCATTACAAAACAGTCCACAACATGGCAACCTGCCCCATAAACAAGACACCAATCCATTACAAGGCAGTCCACACTCCAGAGAGAATATCAGTCCACAACATGGCAACCTATATAAACAAGGCAATTAGGTTGCAAGAACCACACATATCGGGGTTACCGAGTCCTCTGACCCTCCTCATCCCAGACAGGGTGGTTGGGAAACCTGGACTCGAATGCAGGCAGCAATAAGGCACAAGTGTGGAGTACAACCTGGACAATCCATCAGATGGCACATAACCACTACAGGTAACATGGAGACAACAAAAAGTCTAAATGCATGTCTTTCTGTGGTGGGAGGAAGCAGAATACTTCCCCATGACGGGGTGACAGAAACTCACACTCCTGGGGGAGGACATGTAAACTCCACGTGTATGGAGCAGAGGTGGGATTCCAGGCCACCGTTCTACCTCACTTCGCATTTCGATTCCATCTCCTTCCAGATCAATCAGTTATTTTGCCCACAACCTGATTCAGAAGTATATTGCTCCATCTAGTGTATGAACAGAGGAAAAACACCTAGACTACCATCAGCCATATCAGACATATTTCAACCTTCTACATTAGCAACTGCCCGCAGGGTCTTTTGCAACTGCAATCCACTCATGGCAAATCACATACTCCTTCAGAGGTTTTCCCATTCCTCTGCAACCATAAATGCAAAAGATACACAAACATACACAAATAAAACCAAGGGGATAGAATGTACTGGTGAACGACTTGCTTTGGCACAAACCTTCAAGTTTGAACACCTTGCTGTTACATTAAGCTCTGGGTGAGTCTCTCTGGGGATGTTCGGTACATGTGCATCTTATTCAACATTTTCAGGCATGGAATGGAATGCAGACACAAAACACTGAAATTACTGGATCCGTTCAAAATAAATCAACCAATCAGGGCGCAGGAACAATCAGACCTATCAGGATTATACCTGGACGGAATGTAGCCCATGCCAGGAAGAATATATATTCAAAGGAAGTAAACAGATGTTTAATTATTTTTTATTTTCAAAAGAATTGGCAAAAGTCTAATCAGTCAGATATTAAATTAAATATACATATAAATGTGATTAAAACAACATTCCCAAGGTCACACAGATGCTGTCTTTCCCACCTCCTATGTGCACGGATCAGCTTCATATTAAAAATCACAGCTTTTTACAAAAATGATTATGTTCCCATCATATCACATCTCTGAAATGCTGCCACACCAATAGGATTTTTTAAAGCCTTAAAGAATATTTAAATGAAAACCCAAGACAACCAGACATTGTGTGTTAAACTCATCCTGAAAACACACAGTAGCTTGTCTACTTGTTAGGATTCCCAGGATGAACACACAGAAGCCATATCACTGTTAAACAGGTCAGTACTTGTAGGAGAATTGCCATGTTCATTTTAAACACACAGTTCCAGCAAGATAAATGTTAATGCAAATAGAACATATTATATTATTGTACAACAGGGAAGGACCTACTTGTGATACTTCCTGGATTCCTATTGGCTCAGTGCAGGGGTGGGTGACATTATTGCCTGCACGCATCACCGGCCAAACAGTGGGCGCACTTCATTTAGCTAAATCAGAGTGATTTTAGCGTACGTCCCAACTGTAACATGAAGCAACTGCGTAACACACAGGAAGTGTGTAACAGGCAGTGATGTCAACCCTCGCAACTATTTCATGTAGAGGGACCATTAGGCGACCATGAGGTGACGCCCACTCAAGCACAAATGCCAAATGCTGAGAAGAAAAAAAAAAAAAAAAACGGCCTTTTCGTTTTGTTCATCTATAACCATGTCTCTGTGTTTCACATTTGTACTGCAAACGACCCAATTCCACAAACAGAGGCCATTTATGAGGCCCAAGGTTCTAACAAATGACCAGTAACCTATTTTAAATTGGAACGGATGGTTAATCGGCTGAAGGCAGCCCTATTCTTCCAAGCTATGGCGCTAATTTACAAGACGACGGCCATATTCTTTAATGCAAGTTGCCAAGTCCACATTACGGGCTATTTGAGGACAAGTCCCATGGCAAGGGGTCAGTCAGTCTGGAGCAAATTGCTGGCACGGAAAAGGCACAGGTGGACGGACGGACGTGCTCTCGGAAGAGTATCAGAGCAATTTAAAGAAGTCTCACATTATTGTTATTTTACTTCAATTTGAAGTAACATTATTTTTTTTAATTCCACCGTCACGTTTGCTTTAAAATAAGCAAATGGCTTGAATCCTAGGCTTGCTCTGCTCTCCGTTCAATCACTCCCCGACACTACTTGTCATGTCATTGAAGGAATGTCGCCACCCTATGGCTGCTGCTGGTACTGTCCCTCTGTGGCAGTGTAGAAGTCGTCTAGCACGCTCTGGATGTAGTCGAACGTGGGCCGGTCCTCTGGTTTGTTCTTCCAGCAGGTGTTCATAATTTCGTACAGCTCGTTGGGGCAGTTTTCAGGTTTGGGCATCCGGTAACCTCGCTGAACTGAGGTCATGACCTCAGCGTTACTCATTCCTGCAGGAGAAGGGGAAACATGCCAACAATAAGATCACACATCACAGGAATAAAAAAAGGTTCATTGCTGGGTGGACTAAATACCAAACTGCATTCCTGATTTATAGCATGCAGTTAGTAATACCACCAGCAGGTGGAGTTAGAGCTACAATTTCCATTCGAGTGACTGGCGTTTCACATTCAAGGAAGTATTTTGTGCAGATTGAGAACAAGAGGGAAAAACAACCATTGTGCTCACTGAACGCTGCTGCAGACTGTCTAGTGCAAAGAAAACTTATGACCAGAATATTACATAAGTACATAAATAAGGGCGAGAAATTACCGGGATACGGCATTTTCCCGTAGGTGATGATTTCATAGAGCAGGACACCGAAGGACCACATGTCGGATTTGATGGTGAACGACCCGTAGTTAATGGCTTCTGGCGCTGTCCACTTGATGGGAAATTTGGCCCCTGCAAGTAAAACAAAAGGCATAATGAAGGGTCAGGAAACTCAGATCCCACCATTTGTGCCCTTTAATACAAGTATGAAACCGGGACATCTCAGCCTGCAGAAGACGGGAAAAAAATATACAAAAAACAACAGAGGTGTCCACGGAAACCGGGCATAAAAGTCAGTGGACTGAAGCGCTGATAAGGCAGCCGCGCTGTAGCGTCGAGCTGAAAACACCTGCGGGCCCAGCCATCCCACCAATAGCTGCCTTCGCATGCAGACACGCTCGCTCACTCGTTCTCTCTCTCTCGCTCGCCCACTGAGGCGCGGGCGATTCGCATCAGCGGCCGCGATGCCACCCTGCTCTTCAACACCAAAACGGGCTGCAGACCTCAGCGCCACGTGACGATCTGGAAAGTGCACCGAGCCCACAGGATGTCCCCCGGGGCCAAGCTGTGGGTGGGGGTGTCTCTGAGGGTTGGGGGAGGGAGTGCAGCCTGTTGTCACGGACATTGAACTTACGCACGTTACACTGCTAATAACCCTCCAGGATCCTCCAGGTCCTACAAGCTGCTTAGATAATATATACTGTTCTTTTTATCTCCAGACCTAACAGTAAATAATGCAATAACGCTCATAAAGAGGATCTTTAGCACTGAACCTCCCAGATGCATTTGCTTTGGGCTAGCCAATGGCTGCAAAGATTGTTGACCTGTCAAATGGCATGCTGTCTGTTTATAGGACAAGTTTTCCCCACCCTCTCTGGCCGTGTACTGGTCATCCTCAATAATCCGCGCCAGGCCAAAGTCAGCGATCTTGCAAAGTAGGCTCTCAGACACCAGGACGTTGGCCGCCCGCAGGTCACGGTGGATGTAATTCTTCTTCTCGATGTAGGCCATGCCCTCAGCGATCTGGTGGGGGGGATGGCGGATGCAGGCTGTAAGTGCTTCAGACCGCTCAGAAATGGTTTCACTCTTACGGTGTCATCGGCTCAGTGTCACTGCCTCCATCTGGAAGCGTCCTCGTCAGCAAACGCTGTCACATAGCGTTCGCAAATAACGACTTTAATTTGACAAGAACAGCACAAAATAGGCCAACGACTGGCACTTCAAAATTTTCCACCAACAGGAAACGTCTCAAAATATGCCACAAACACAGTGTCAACCAAGCTAATTTCTGTTCCTCTTTTGGCATATTAATGGAAACAAAACAAGTGTTCGTTTCGAGAAGTGATTAATGAGTGTACACATTTCCTCCATTTGTCAGACGGGAAAAAAAAATGTACTTACCTGAGCTGAAAAATCGATAAGTTTGGGTAACAGTACTTTTGCCCCCACGTCACTTTTCAGGAAGTCCAACAGGCTTCCTGTGAACGAAAACAAAAAAAAAAAGACAACTTTCGTTAGACAGGACAAATGTGACAAAAAGCTCCCTGGATTCATGATCTGTCGGGAGGCCCGTGTTAGGCATCGTCAAGGGGGCATTAACGAACCCCCTGCACACATCTGCGCCTGAACACAGCTGTGACATGATGTTGTACCTTAATATTACTTATTGTGAAACAGGATACTTTTACAGTCACATTGTTACTCATGTAAATGCTAAAAACGACAGAATAGAGAAGTATAAGGTTTTAATAGACATTTAAAAAAAAAAAGCAGTTCCATTGTTAACTTGAACTAAACTCCCCTCAAGAGAGGCATTTTAGCTGCAGTTCTGCTGCGTTTCCCAAGCTACAGGCCAACGTGTCAGGTGTGTGTCCTTACCGTGGGCCATGAACTCAGTGATGATGTAGATTGGCTCGATCTTGGTGACCACGGCATAGAGCCGCACCAGTCGGTCGTGCTGAAGCGTCTTCATCAGGTTGGCCTCCTCCAGGAAGGCTTCGGGTGACATGGTGCCCGGCTTCAGTGTCTTTACCGCCACCTTGGTGCTGTTGTTATAGTACGCTGCAGGCAACAAAGCAAATCCACCGAAGCTTCAATTGCCCACCTCTAGATTTATTACAAATCAAGTACCCCGGAAGTTTAAGACCATGGTGAAATATAGTCGATCTTTTTATTGATCTTAAGACCTGGTTCAGGATTTCCACAGTAAAATCAGGACTGCGAAATGGATTCACCTGTACCAGGAAACATCGAAGGCGCCGCCTCGGCCCCCCCAGGAAAGAAGATAAAAATAAATAAAAAGTGCTGGAAGGGCCTGGAAGAACTGGTGAAGTGCCACCAGGACAGAGTCCGCCGATGAGGACAAGGGGCCAGGGACTGCAAGAGACCTGTGGCCATCCAGGGATAGCCTGCCTTAACGAAAACTAAAACTATAAGAAAATATTTTTGAAATAAACTAAGATATGAAAATAAAAAAAATACAACCAAAAGAAAACTATAAATGTCGCTTCTGAAACTAATCTAAACAAATCTCAGATATAATATGCACTGTGTATTTACACAGCATTCTCTAAAGATCAGAAACATAAAAAAAATAAATAAATAAATCAGTAAAACTTTCAGGCTACCCCTAGAAACAAAATCATTAAATAAAGAAACTAAAATATGTAACAATAAAAGAGACACATCTTTAAAATAAAATTAATAAAAACTAGGACTATAACAAAAACTAAATTGGATTTCAAATGAAAATTGAAAATATGACATAAGTAAAAATGAACTTTAAAAAAAACTATGGTATAATAAATACAGCGTCTTCTTGTGAGCAAAGCAAGAGAAGCCACTTCCTCCCGTCCAGCAGAGGCTGACTGGGAGGTCGTTGCGGCCAAATATCCTCAACATGAGGCCACTCGAGGCTGGGATGCTGTCAGGAGGCCCCACAGCTGGGACAGATTGGTGCTGGTCCTGCCTGATCTAAAAGCTTCTTACACAGGTGGTGTCCATCTGCAGTTACCCGACTGTGCTTCTGCAACTACTACAAGCCCTGCTGTTAAAGATCTTAGCACGGGGGTCTCCAAGTCCGGTCCTGGAGAGCTACTGTCCAGTAGGTTTTCTATCCTACGTGGCTTCTGATGAGCCACACCTGTTCCTGGTATTTACTTGAGTATATCTGTGAGTCATCAGAAGCCAGGTAGGATAGAAAACCTACTGGACAGTAGCTCTCCAGGACCGGAGTTGGAGACCCCTGTCTTAGCACCTTCTAACCAAAGTAAATACAAGACAGTGAAGGAGACTCTTTCTGTGTAAAGCCTTTGCAAACTGCTCACAAGCAAATCAGCTTGCGCGGGTTACAAACCTGTCATCTCACAAGTTGGGGGCCCTTGAAAAATTCAGGTTGAGAAATGATCTGCTGAATTTCCTAGGGAAGGAATGGGACTGGAGGAGAAGCAAAAGCCTCCAGAAGGGTGATAGGTTGCGTCAGTGGAGTCTTCCCAGCACAGAGAGGAGGAAGCACCTTTCTCGACAGGAACTGTACATCATTTGAATATCTGCAAAACTGGCTGCTTCCCGGACTGGGTTGCTCAGACCGAGGGTCACATAATACAGGGTCCTATGCCTATGCAAATCCATAACTGGATGCCTTTGTCTCACGCCTGATAAATATCTGACGCCACTCAGATGGACATAGATATCGCTCAGTTATATACGACATAGCATGGACTCAAGAGCCGACATTTAAAGGGGCTACGATAACAGCCCTGACCGAATCTGCAAGGCCCGCAGGCTGCCACTTGAACATGGCGACGTTCAGCCAACTTCTATCATCTGTACAGCGTTTCATAATAGATTAATGATATCAGTGTCTCAATGATTACTGAATAGTAGTAGTAATAGTTTCTGGGAGTTTTGCGTGTTTACTGCAGCCTCTCATGCAAGATCTCGCAGTGATCTCTGCATCTCGCATTTTTTGTATCTTTTCATTTCACTCCACTCGCATGCTTGTTTCGCTCATCGAGGGGATCAAATAGAGCAAAATATTTTATGTGTTTTTTTTCCCCCCCGAGATCCCGGGGGGGGGGGGGCTTGCGCCCCTAACCCCCTCCATGTGGAAGGGTTGACTGCACATTGTCCGTTTTTATGGCGGGGTACTGCTTATAACCATGAATTTTGTGCATTTCTCAGGCACTCAAATATTTTATCAGAAACTGGAAGCTGTAAGTTCCTGGTCGGGATTCCAGGTTCCCCTGACCTCCAGGCAGATGAGTCAGCAGTTTGAGGGGTTACTGAGTTATCATAGTGCAGCACACCATGCGTTTATTCACACACATTATGGTGTGGAAGTTTTACATAAAATCCAACTTCAAAGTCACGGCTGACCGGAGAAAGCGGCTCACCCATCCAGACCTCCCCGAACTGGCCGGCTCCCAGCTTCTTCACCATCTTGATGGACTCCTTGGAGATCTCCCAGGCGTCTTTGTCCCAGGGCTTTTGGGCCTTGGGTTTAACGCATGGCTTCTCCAGCTTCCTGCAGAGGCCATCAGCCTGTTCTGTAAGCCAGATGCAGAGGGTCTCATTCTCTCCCTGACAGACCCCTGGCCTTGAATGGTTCACTATTATCTAGACTATTACATACTCCCTGAATGTGAGCTTTACCACAGAGGATAAACATAAGTACAAATAATGTAGGATGTTCTTAAAGAAAAACAAAAAAAAAACTAAAACTTCACACTACTTACTATGGTAATGACTTATCATGCTCCCAATATCCTGGAAGGTGATTTTGGGAGAGATATAGTAGCCGCCACTATCCAGGGTCCGGATCTTGTAGTGCTTGACACTGTCTGCACCCTGAAGGTCCACATCTCTTATTGACAGAGAGTAACTCCCTTAAAACAAGAGCAAACACAGTGCCTCAGATCCACAACACTGCCCCTGCTAGTATGTGTAGAACCATGCTGAGAAACAGGCGATCCTGCTTGATGTTGTCTTTTTCTCCTGGAAACACATTTTTACACAACATTTATTCAAAGGCAGCTTTTTAAGTCTCCTAATCTTAAAACCGGAGCACTGAGGTCTTACAACACAAGGAAATACTTATAACGTAACTCTGTTTCTCGACATCATCCTGACTACCATGACGCGATTGTCTTTCATTTAATAAACGAAACATTTTATTTATTTAGCTTACACTTTTATCCAATGTGCATTTTTTTGAAGCGACTGGGGGTTAAGGGTCTTGCTCAGGGGCCCGATACTGAAATCACTTTGCTGAGACTAGGATTAGAACTTTTTCAGACTTGTCTCCTGCTGTTGGTCTAATCTTTTGAGGAAACACGAATATAGATAATAAAGATCTCCGGACAATGTTCTTCAAGCGTCAAAGATGGGCTTTTACTGCCGTTTGGCCTTCAGACTGAGACCCCACACCCTACCTTTTGAAGTCTCACTCTCTCGAAGGAGGTAAGATCCTGCTTTATTTGCTGGTGCCAAAAGCTGTCTCTCTGCATCTTTTCTTGTGATATCTTTGAAAAACCACCTGCACAATAGAACACAAGCTACAGTTAGCGTTAAACAAGCCCTATCATAAAAAACACATGCTAGGTAAAGGCTGGAGAAATGGATTTCCAGTTATGGACCACGCTGGAATTTGAATAGCTTACAGAAGTCAAATGCATCTCACCAAAAGGCCTGAAATTTGTCTTAGTAACAGAAGAACTGATATGAAGCCCATAATAGTCATCGCCAGGTCCATTCCAACCCCTCATCATTATCATGAACACTGACGCACACGATAGCTTCAGATGTCTCCAGATTAACTTTAATGAACGTAGTCATGAGATAAGCATGGTGTCTGGGATGCCACGCAGAAACTCTGGAATGCAAATCTGCCTTCAACTGGACTAACTGGCTTTTCCACTGTACACATATTTGTGAATTCAAACCCACAAAGTAATTGTATGTATAACCAGGGATTATCACATTATGCACACATATCTGTGTAAATAAGGTGAATGGGTTAGATATACTAAAGACTCTATGTTGGGACCAAAAGTGCGCAAGAGCGTGCACAGACTTGCGCTATACACTCACTCTTCAGTCTCCATCGTGTTGGCTTCTGCCACATAGTTTGAGGGGATAAAACCTTCTTTCTTAGTGGTTAGGGACTTGGCTCGCCACCATTCCCCCCTCCTACAAGACAAAGACAAACCAAGGTCAATACAACCAGGACTGGGCTATGGTTCCACTGGGAAGGTCTCACTGATCCCAGTATGCCGATGTCCATAAATCAGGCAGCCAGGCTGAAATACTTACTCTTCAAGAACCCTAAGCTTCTCTCCTTTCTTAAATCCCAGATCATCAGGGTGTATGGCTTCATAGGGGTACAGGGCAATCACGATTTTGCCAGATTCATTTTGCTCTGTAAGATAAAATTAATAAATAGGGATTGAGTGCAGGCCCCTTATTCAGCGATACTCTGTTTCTCACATAACTGCCCAGTGCTATCTTCAGTTTAATCGTTCTGTAGCTCTACAGGGGACTCTGAGGAGAGTGTGACTTCCTCTAGCAGTGCACCAGTCCGGAGGGGCGGCCCGAAAGGGTTGACGGAGCCAGTTATCGTAGCCTGCCCAAGCCTGCTATATCCCTACAGGAAAACAACGCAACTCATTTCCATGTGATTGCCCTCATCAGCAGTGACATATGGGATGACCGGGAACATAAATGCAACACGGACCTTCACACAGGGCTGGCCAGAATATCTGCACTGGACGAGGCTTTCAGGAGTCCACGTGCCTTTTGTTAGCAGACCACGAAATTGAGAAACCTACCTTCCATATTTTGGAAGACCTGACCAGGTAGGAGCTGTCCATCCTGAGCTGGGACCTACAACAGGAAGTTCAAGGCAAATGTATTCATGTGGGCAACACAAAGGCAGCGCAGAGATGGGTGCTGAGATCTTTGAGAAATCAAACAGCAGATCTACAAGTCAATACATGCAACATTTCACAGAAAAACACCAGGACACAAAGTATTACCAGTTGCATTGCTTAAGTGTGCTGTTATTCTATCACACCTGTCATACAGCACATGCAGTCACACACAAACATATTCATGTTTCTTCATCATGATACATTCTTAAGCGGAATACAAAAGCACCCATCGATTGGTCAAGAAGAGTGATTGGAGGATCAAGCGGCTGATGGGGAGAAGAGGCGTTTCCTCCTGACCTCACTACTTACTATCGCGTGCGGGCTACCAGAGGTGGGATCTCGCACATAGATTTGGTTGGTACGTACAGGCGGTTGTCTCTTCAAATCGAGCGCATCGCCATTCGATCTGTCACGCGGCTTGGATTTCCGACAACCCATAGTATCTGTAAAGGTGAAAGAGAGGAATGATTTCAGTCATTCGCTGACACAAACAGATAAATCAATTTGGGATCAGTATCAAAGATCCAAACGTTCACTTGGAACGACACCACATCATGCAATTATACCAATGTACAAATCACATGAACACAGGTACCAGTAAGAGGCTCCTAGGAAGATAAAAAACAACACAGACCCATGATGGCACCCTCTTTGCCATGAGTATCAAAAGACAAGCTGGGATTGTGGCCAGCAGAGAAGCGACTGCCAGGAAGGTCCTTCATTTTGGCTCTAGAATGGAAGTGCCTAGCAGTCACATGACTGCCTGATAGCCAGCCCTCAGAGGGCACCAGCCAGGCTCTAGCACTGTCAGCAATTTAACCATAATTCACTCGACTGGATATCCCACTTTTACGCAATTCATGCCATTTAGGATAATTTAAAATGTTCATAAAGCAGGCAGAGGTAACCTTATACAAGAACTGAGAACAAGAATTAGGTAAACGGTGAGTGAGCGGGCGGGTCACATGACTTTGTCAAGACCTCCATACACATTTTGGGAAAAATAAGTATGCAGTGCACCCCACAGGACTATGCAGTGCACCCCACAGGACTATGCTGTGGCCGCCTGCAGCCTCATGCGGAGAAACTCACTTCCTCTGGTGCACAAAACACTCAAAGGCAGATTTTCAATTCTGATGCACCAGGCAGATACTGGGCTCCATGAGTCTGTGCATTAGAAATGCTCAGGTCCGTACAGGCACACAAAACGCCCTGTTCAGACACAAACATCTCCCTGATCTCCCGTCGTTAAAAACTACACTATTTTCCGTTTTATTAGTATCAATACTTAAGAGAATGCCCTATGACTTGCAATGCTGGTCAGCAGGGCTCTTTCTCTACCTCTGCCGGCAGGCACAGGGGGCGTGCCAACCTTTTTTTTTTTCTCTCACCCTTTTACAGACTGGAGAATAGTGATGGGTAAATTACCCTTTTTTGGGACACGGTTCGTTTCATTCCGCTCACGTGACAGATTCGTTCTGATTCGCTCAGTTCCCGTTTGCATAAAATAGATCAGAAACACTTGTGTTCCTACATGTCAAAAAAAATTGTATTATCTAGACTAAATAGTGCTAAGGAGTAAGCTAAAAGCCGCCAGAAAGTCACATGAGAAAAATGGCTCTCATTCAGTACGCTATCTGAGTCTCTCGTTCCGACACGCCCTTACATGCCTCATTGGCTTTCACTGGACATAGTCAAGGAGGGAAGTATTATTGAAAACAATCTGAAGAACGAAAAGAACGAATCTTTGCAGGGAAGTGAATGTGAGTCATCGGTTCCTGTTAGGGATTCGTTCCTCATGAATGAATCGCCCGCGAACGTCACACCATTACAGGAGAGCCACGGCAGCAAATACAAATGCCACTGCCAGCCGTCCACAGCCTGTCGACAAAGCAGACGTACGAAGCGAAACAGGGCATTATTTTACTTACATCGCCGACAGGCAAGCCCACAGACCCCACACACTTTGTGTAAAAGACGTGGTAAATCAATGCTGGCCAAGGGAGCCGACACGTTGAACCTGACAAAGCATATCGCCGACAGACATAGCGCCTTATTTTAAGGATTTAAGGAGCGACACTTTAGCGAATGTGATACCTAATTATCAGGCCTGTTCCTCAAATATAAGTCAAATGAGTGTGATTTATTTTGTGACAAGTGAACTTTTTAACCACTTAAGTTCGAGAGTTAAAATTAAGGGCAAAGATTGCCCGTTTAATTTGACTTATTCTTTTAAGTAGATGTATTGCTGGTTATTAAGTGATATCTTGCAAATTTAAAGAACTGCAAAAGAAATCACATGAACTCAAATATAGGGGAGAATATTGGATACCATGTACGTTTTAATAACACATTAATCAAATTATTTACAATAATCCAATTATCAGTGTTATAAATGCATTAAAATATGTTCAATGGCTATATAGCTCAGCAACTGAATAATTTTAGTTTTGTTAAAATATGTTCAGTATAGCTCTGCACCCATCATAAAATAAGCTATAATAATTAATAATGTCCTCTATTTATTCATTAATTTTATTATCCTTAATGTTTTAGTCATTGGCTGGGGTATTGTTTCAGTATCAGTATTGAAATATTTCAGGCAGCTATCGTATTGAAGTCATGATTTTGGTATTGTGACAACAGTATTTCAAAAAGGTCTATGAGCTTAACTGCTGTCCAGCTTCCCTTTATTTGTGTCCTTAGTTTCGATACTGGCATTGATGTTACGCCAACTTGACAACTTTTCTCATCTAACTCAGCCACCCCCAAGGTGGCTGCAGCAGACAGACAGCCAGACGTCCTCTCAGGTCTCGCTGCGAACCACCAAGCTAAGCATGAAGCAAGAGGGAACGGAGGGAGCAGAGCGTAGCAAATGAGGAACCGAAGGAGCACCGTCATCAACAGCACGCCGGGCAGACGCGACGGGCCCTGTAATGAGAAACGATGCTGCGATATAAACTTCTGCATGGAGGTTATAAATTAGGGAACTACTGGGCCTTCACTTCAACATGACACATTTAGCAGTTCTGCTGTCAAAAGCGAGACAGAGTCTCTCACCAAACCAGATAACCTGTTCAAACAAGTGAAGAAGAGACATCAACCCTAAGGGCAAACAGACAGCTAGTCACAATTACTACATAACAGGACAGCTTTTCCTGAGATGCAAATCATAAGTGGGTGCTTCAGCGCTACAGTGAGGGCCTGCCATCTCAGTGCTAGTCTTGCATGCTCATTGTCAAGCGTGAGAAAAGCACAGTCATTCATCATCTTGCCTGATATTTCTGTGACCACTTCATCAACAGTGGAGCACAGTCACGTCACCCTCATTACCAAAAACTGATGCCACGCATGCCGCAAACAGCCGGACTTCCACACACAAACAAGGCCATTAGGACAAGAAGCGCCACCTGCTTTCGGTTGCCGTGGCAATATTTTTAGCTGCCAAACAGGAAGTTGCCAGCAAGACTGGTCAGACCAGGCTGATTAACTGTGCACGAATAGCAATCTACAATTCCTCTACAGTGTTGTGTCTTTACATTGCGTGTGACAGGGATAATGACATGGGCGTGACCCAGATGACATGTGGATTTGCTATACATATGACACAGGCGGGAAAAGTATATGACAGAAAACTCATATAGGTTGTAAGTTAATAGTATACGGACTTTAGAGGAATAAGGTGTGGATAACATGAATGTAGCATGGATATCATAAGGGCATGTAACGGTTCAGACACAGATTCGATATGGAAATGGCCAAGGTGTGATTCAGGATTAAATTCTTATGCTATTATAGTTATGTAGGTGTAAAGTTGATGTAAAATTGGGGTTGCCAGGTGGTGATGCGGAGTTTATGTGGTGTTAGACTCCATCTGTCTCGTCACGCCACACAGTCTTAACGGAAACTTGGCTCTGTCTCTTAAGTCACAAGCTTGTACCTTTTAGAGCTATAGCAGTCAGAATGCTACACAGAGACCGATGGTGACAATCGGCACAACAGAGAGAGAGAGAGAGACATGCAAATTATGGCTGAGGAGAATATGGACAAGACAATCATTAGAAAAGCGATACAGCAGAACATGCAAGGGCCTAATGAGGAAGAAGAATGTTGAAATGACTGGTACCCAGTAGCGTGCAATACCAGTTAACCAACAACAATGTACAGCTCCCATGTCCTTGTGAATGTTGACCAGTACTGAGGGGAAGGATATTCTCTTTAAGTTTGTTCCAAATAAGAACACAGCAGGAGTCTTCCGATTGCTGATAAACGCTTACACCATTGTGGCTCCATTCTCACTAACACCGAGGGAGGTCACAAGTATTTCCTTTGACTTTGAGTTTAATTTTGTTGTTGACATTAATAACTAATCTGCTTGGCTGGGCCTGTATTGCAACTCGATGGCTCTGAGTCCAGACTGCGTTAATATTTGATAGGAGAAATGGCAGAGTGTACCATCAGTGATCACAAGGTAATCACTAACCCAGGAATTCATGCATGCATAACTCAAATGGATACAGGGTCCACAAGAAACAAGAACCGACCATCCATCCAACTCTTTTTCTACATGAAGGGGCCAAGAACAATTAACAGGCCATACTGATGATATAGAAACTCATTCATACGCAACAAGAACTTTCATACTTTTGATTCAGATTCATTACCAATTAAGTTGTGTAACCCCCCCCCCAAATATCAAACTCTCTCCTATTCCACTGCATATCAGCTTCTGTTGAGAGTGCTGTTTAGTTTGTGCTGCCTGGAACATTGACCCAGGGAATTACACCATAAATTACTTTTGATTTTGAACTATTACAGTTGAGAAGTCCTAAGACTAGCGCGTTCCAGCGCGTACCAGAGCGGGGGGCGACGTCCACTGCATTGGGCAGCTGGTCGGCGATGCCCGGAGACACCGTCCTGAACACATTCAGCTCACTGCCTGACATTTAAAGTTTAGGTCACCGAGAATTGACAAGCACAGCATGATTTAAACCAACTGATGCTAAAACAACAACATCACGGTTATAAGAATATCTTCCTTGCCATCCGTATTGTTATTCATGTTATGTTAATCTTTACTCTAGATTTGCTCACCTCATCACAATCGCGCCAACACAAGAACACCAAAGACCCGCCTCTAAGAAGCAGCAATTTCAAAAGTATATAGTAATGGGCAAAGTGTTTGAAAATTACATTAATATGGTCATCTACCTTAATGGCCAAAACTTGCGTTTTACAAGAAGCCGATCTCAGGAACATAACGAATAGCCTAAATACGCACGAATACAACAAATTACTTACCCGTCAATTACAAGCGATTCGGCGTTTAGCGCATCTATCTTAAAAACAGGCAGTTCAGGTGCACCAATCGCTTATTCATAAAGCCGATTAAAAACTCCGAAAGTTCGCTGCAGCAAAGACCCATTCACCACGCGAAAATGAGGAAACTGAAATTAGAATCGCGTAGGGAGTTTTCTCCACCAACTTCCTCGTCTCTGATTTGCATATGAACTTGGCATGGTCCAAAAAGTCGAGCCTCGGAAGACCTTGAGTTAACGGGGCAGCTGGATGAAGGCGGTGCAAACACGCCTAGGGATCTCATCTGGCCCAGACCTCATGCTTGCTTACACACCGCGACCGGTACGGGCGAGTCCCACCAGAGTATTGGGCCAACGGCGGGGGAAATACCCCGAGCAGCGAGGAGGCACCTTTCATTACTTATTAGTCATTAATCCCCCAACACTAAGTGTAAATTACTGTTCACTAATTACCATTGCGTTCATAGTTTTTTCCATCGTTACTTCACTCTATGGTGAAGCATTTAGGCTACTTACTGGGATAGCTATACATTTTATGAGAAATGTTATTTGTTTATATGTAAAGCATTAACTATCATTAACTATCATTTAATATACTGTAAAATTTACTAAAGTCAGTAACTGCACGGGACCCTCTAATAAAACAGAGAAAGGGCCAAACTGAGCTTCTAACAACACGCTCTCAGAACCTTAACAAATATAGTTTTTCAGTGACAAGTTTTCTTCAATAAATATACGGAACATTAAACTCTAGCCCATTGATTTTTTTTCCAGCATTTTGTGATGAAAACGAGTTAAATATTGCCAGCAGCTCAAAAGAGCAGTTGCGTTATGAATATGACCCATGTAATATAATACTAATGTATTCGTCCTAACTATATTTCCTCCATCCCCTAACCCAGGATATAAGCAAGGGTATTTGATATCACATATTTTAATATTTATTATAAATATTAGTTTAAATAAATATTAGGGGGACATAACTTAATTGGCAATGAATCTGAATCAAAATATTATTTAATATTTATTATCGTCGTACCTCCTTCAGATGACCGGCTGTCCCTCCGAGATGCGCCCCGCCGTTTGGCCCACCAGGGTCAGCGTGTCTTGCGCAATGGGCCCGCAAATCTGCTGCGGAGGAAGCTGTTGCTGCGCTGCCGCAGGTCCTCGAAAACTTCGTTTCGGTTTAGCAGCAGGAACCGAGAGTCTGGACGTGGCTGCAGTCACTCGATGTGCCGATAAGAACAGGGGACCAGAGGGGGCAGGACAGACGAATCGCCCCGGCGCCGCAATTGTCGACGCGACGGGACATTTAAAATATAGGCCTAACTATACCGACTGACCTTTACATTTTTTAAAAAAGTTTATTTATAAAACATAAAACAATTATGACTTTTTTGATACATTTATGTGTAGTACAAAATAAACCACGCTGAGCACAACAAACGAACAAGTATGTAATGTTTGTAAATTACAAGACTGACGACGGATAAAAAAAAGCTAGTTATTCATTTTTATCAGGTTTCCAAAGTATGCCGTTATCGTTTTTAGCTTGTTGTTCAAAAAGTTCTGCTCCACTTCCACTTTCCCTCCAGGTCCAGCGAGAGAGGCAATCTACACAAGGAGAGAATAAACGCAGTATATGTAACCAGAGCCAACATATTTGGAGATATCTTTGCACAATAGCTTCGTTTCGTCGTGTCCAATGAAAAACACGTATCTCGAAAAATCCATTATATCAGGAACGCTTTTTTTCCGAAACTACTTTACAAAATAAATCTAGAAGGACGTAATACGACACCCGGACGACCACAAATAGGAACACGTCTTTACACAGCCGTTAGTGAACGTTTTAATGTTTTAAAAGCATTTTTAGCGAGACAAATGTCAGTGTCAACAAGACACAAACTAATATCATTTTATATTCTCAGTTAACAATGATGTGAGCTTGCTAGCTCTTTTTAACGACGTTGTTAAAATTAGCTATAGGCCTATAAAGTATGACTAATCCAGACAAACGACTGATCCTCAATCCTGAATGCAAATGTTAACTAAAACAAACATAAATTCTAGTTAAATAAAAGACTCCATACAACAGCATTCCACTGGTGAATTAGACATAAAGCGCCATGATCAGTAGACGGGAGAATGGGCGTATTCCATCATAGCCGTACTGGCGTGACACACACGCTTTCAGACTCAAGCTCGCGCAAGAAATCTTACGGCAATATATATCATTCAATTATAAACCTAAAATTAGCTACATCAGAAACCCTACAGACTATTTACAAGGCAATAAAACTGTTACATGCATGAAAATGAGCGTGCAGAGTTGCAGGCGACACTGCTGTAATGTGACAATGATCAGAAAGTGGACACGCGGTTTTCATTGGACAGCGACCGCATGCACGACCCTCCTCCTGTAGTGTTAACCCACATCAAAGGTTGTGAAATTTCCTAGACAAACTGCATCGGTGTGCGGGACAACTCGGGTTACACTTGTGATATACGTAAAATGATGGCGCGTCCAGGACCTTTATTGATAGCATGGGTAGGGTGATTGCATGGTGTGATAAACAGTGAGTGGAAGGACAGCATATATAAGTATGTGAAACAGTAGAAAAGAGCACAACTTAACGGAAAGCTCGGTTCCAATCCCGAAAACGAAAAAGCACTGCACAAAATGGGACACCATGACGTGCAAGAAATGGAAAGATCGGACGGGATTGCCCTATAGATACAGCCCCGTCCATCTGCCTGCGCTGCAGAATCAGTCAAAAGACACATTTGTTTAGCGACATGCCTAGTGATTCCGAAAATGACAAAGAGGAACAGAACATTCAGCTCTATTTCCACTGCAAAAAAAAAAATCTGCTCCACAGGGGACGCGACCGCACTCAAAGTCAGCCACCCATACGGTGGAATATTTTAATTACAGGTGGCGATCTTTATGATGGGTTCCCATCTCCGTGGCTGAAGCCAAAATCAAATACGATCAGCTTTCGTATTACATACGAATCTGAAAAAGAGGGACTTATCCATATGTCCAACACAGATATGAGTGACCCCACAGGTAAATCGGCTGAAGCTTCGCTTATTAGTAGACACCGCAGACTGAGTTTCCCGAAGCCTTATTAGAACTTCGCGGTGTTGAGGCGGCTTCGGGAAACACATCCCTGACTGTCATCCGACCCGCCATTCCTCCTGTACTTTTTCCCCACTGTGGCAATTCACTTCCACCACCAGCTGGTGGCAGCAACGAATTCTACTTGATTTTAAGGAAGAATACGGTAATGGACACAGGAAAGTCACAAAGGTAAATTGCGCGTTAATAATCAACTAAATACCGGTTTCTTGCAAGAGAAATTTAGGAGAGAATTACTTAGACATAACCAGCTCAAATGATAAAATAAAAAATAATAATGGTAAATATAGTCTCTCATACTGCTTTACTCTCTAGTAGCAACCCATATTTACATGCACTCTGGATGAGGTAGTATGTTTGTATTACCTATACACAGGTAGGCTGTCAGAATGTGCCATTTCTGCTCTGGACAAACATGTTCTTAGCTCACCCAGCAAGATTCACCTTCCCCTTTGTCAGCTGTCATGGTGGGATCTGTGTAATCGTTTGACATTCTAAATCAAAGGAACATTGAATGTACTTTAAAAGACCCCGATTCAGTTTGGGGGGAGGTGGGAAACAAGTGGAGAAAACCCAACTGACAGAAGAAAAATCTGCGGTGGTAGCTGTAAATACACAAAAAGGTACAGTGTATACAAATGTTCTTAATATACAAAGAAATAGTCTTTGAGGTGGTGAAATCTTTACAGTGAATCAGTTTTATAATAAGGTCGATGTGCAATTTTGCCAAAACCAGGGGGTAATAAGGTGGTAGCTATTACAGAAACTGACAGCGCCCAGAACGAGGATGAGATGCCTAATATTGTAAAGGGAAATGAGAGAAGGTGTCCAGGGACTGGATGGATTCTGCAACAAAGACAGCTTCGATTTGGACCTGTGCTGCTGAAAGTAGTTCTGCTAGCTGACCTTGTTAGTGCAGGTTAGCTCGGGTCAGCTTGAAGCTCCCCTCACTGCTGTCTGGTCGGTTAGCGTACAACGAGATTAAAGGGCTTCCTGTCAACCCTTTTGCGTGGCTTGAATTAGCATTTCCTGAAAACTGCGGCAGCCGCTCGGTCTGAAAGCGGCCCCCTGCGCCCCCGAAAAAAGACACACCAATCATAAGCGGAGAGACAGATTCAAAAAGCATTAACAAAAGCTCAAGTCGAGCATACCTGCCGCGTTACCGACATCTCCAAATCGAGAAGTAGGAGAGAGCCATTTACAAGGCCGCAACAGCGCTAAGCATGCAGCCTGTTTGCTAACTACACTCTTAGCTCTCATGTACAAAAATGTATTTTGACCCACAGAGGTGTGAGGTAACCATATTACCCACTGAGCAACCGAGGTACACTTAAATCATACTTAAAAAAAAAATAAAATAAGAATAAAAAAAACAAGCAACCTCAGCTAACCTTACCTGGTCCATGTCAGCATTCCGGGGGAGGAAGTACACAATGTTTTCCGAGATCATCCTGGATAAACGGAAAATTTCAAAGGTAAAGACGGTTAAGGAAAATATGAAGAGGGGCGTGTCGAGACACACCGACTAACCAGCAAGGCCAGCGACAGCATGACTTCAGAGACGCATCAGATAAATGTTTCAGCGTCTGAGCCTCGGTGGGGATCTCAACCCTCACAGGGCTCCACGCATGTGGGGAGATTCAGAACGGCACATTCTACTACCTTAACTGCTCCCATGAGGACGAAAATGCCTGCAGCACTACATAATAATTCAGCATGCACTGCTGGACAGGCTAACACCGTTATTTAACACGTGCAAAATGTCTGTGATATTCAAATGCTAGCTTATTGCCCCCAAACTGTGAAATGAACCAGGGTGGAGCAGAACCTAGCAAGGACACGGCCATCCGGGACCCGAATGCGTCAAGGATATCCATCTGGGGACATCATGGTCCTGATGTCAAAGACCTCTGCCCCCAGGTAGTCAGGCCCCCCCCAGGGTGGGCTGAGGAACACAGCATCCCCCCGCAGACGGGGCGCTAGCTGCAGGAAGTCACCCTGGAGGAAGTCTATGCGGTCTGCAACGCCGTAGACCTGTGCATTGTTACGGGCGAGGCCCAGGCGCAGTGGGTCGATGTCGATGGCCAGCACTGGGGAGCGGACGGGAATGAGAGAGAGCTCATAAAAAATAAGCCAAATTGTAAGAAAGCATCACGTCCCGAGTGACAAAAAACAGCCAGTGACCATAACCAGTAACTAGGTAACAGTCACATCAAACATTAAAATATGGCTGTAATGGGACATTAACCAAAAGACATCGTACCATGTGGGGAACTGAGCGTGTGAGACTGGGACGGCTCTTCTGAAAATCCTTAGGCTTTCAACAAAACCCCTCATCGACCTGGAAAGGGCAGCCATACCTCGATTCCCAGTCAGGGCAAACTGGATGGCATTCCCTCCAACCCCGCAGAAGGCATCGATGACCAGGAGGGGGCTAGAATGATGGCAGACCCGATCGGCGATGTGCCGGGCGATCTTCTCGGGGGTAACGGAAAACCAGCCCTCTGTGGGAGACGGGAGTGCGTTGTGAGTGACGTGAGAGACCTCCCGATCCACCAACTACACCCGCCAGTGTCGGGAACTCAGTCAATAGTCTATTACTGTGTCTCTGGGGACCCACAGACAGCCCACATTTTTGCTCCCTCCCAGGGAGCAAATATGTGGACTGTCTGGCAGGGAGCTTGTCTATTAAATGCCAAATTAAGATTGCATTTATGTTCTTCTGTGCCAACTCAAATTTATTAATAGATTCTGACAGTTAAGCGTTCATCTGATAAGCCATCCTGCAAATGCAATTCTCTGAAATGGAGCCCTTTTACCAATTTCCACCACCAGGGGGCAGCAATTTAATTCCATTACGTTGCACAAAGCAACCTTTGACCACCACTGGCCCCAGTCAGCCCATTATGACAGACCAATCGGCCACAACCTTCCATTCAGTAGTGGCAAGAGAATGCTTATTAATTGGTAACTAGCATTAAATTATATTAATTACAAATGGTCAGGAAAAGCAGCCCAACAGTAACCTTTCAAGAATGAGCTGAATCATTGACTCATGTTGGAAGTAGTGTACCCTCTCCCCAGTACTCATCTTGTCAAATGCTAACCCAAGAGCGCCCTCTTATGGCCAAACAGAGCTGTACAGCTGAAATACTCCACCACTCCTAAGGCCTGATTGAAACTGTACCACCATCCCCCACCCCAGTGCCCAGGTCCAATCAGAAGAACATGCAGCCGGGGGCGTATGAAGCACGCCCCCGGATGATCCCCACACAGATCAAACCGCACTCTGCGTCGACACTCATAAGTAAGCTGTTCCTCCAGCCTCTGATCCCGCTCTTCAAAGGGAATAGGGAACGGACTGGGGGGACTTAGGATTTGGAACACAGGCAGGGAGAACATCCTGCCTTCACCCCAGCAGCTACAAATGAGGTGTGGGGGGGGGAGGGGGATGCTGATGATGGGCCTTCCCACCTACAACCATAACCAAAGACGATGCAGGGGTGTGACCGGAGGTCATGAGAGGGCTCCCATTGTGGAGGGAGAGAGGAAGACAGAGAGGGAGTGACTGTGAGGAAGGGGCGCAGTTTACTCACCGTGATCCAGCTGGATGCCTTCGTCAAACCTAGAGAAGAGGCGGTACCGCTGGACCCAGTACTTGGCCAGATCTGGGTCAGCCGCAATCTCGGGGGGAACCTCCACTTTCTTCTTCTTCTTGTTTTTCTTCCTCCTGGGGGGCTTGGTGGCCCCTGCTGAAAAATACAGATCCAGCTCACCACCCACATGAAATACAAAAGGTGTTAGGTAGGTCTATACCAGCCATAAATACTGCCCCCTGGTGGAATTGGGGTGTATATAAAGCAATTCTTAGCACCACCTCCTAGTGGCTGAGAGGTGTTAATACCTACCCTCAGAACTGCCCTCTGGTGGGTCAGGGAGCAGGAAATCTGGCACATCCAAAGGAAGCAGCTCTCTCCTGGACTGGGCCTCCTCATCTTTATGGAGTAGGAGGTCCTGACTCTGGGCTTGTGCCTCTGGTAGGGTCCAGGGTTCTGAGCTGCAGGGAACTTCATCATGCCCTTCCTCCTTTGATCCCGTCTCCTCTTCCTCAGGGGCACGCTCTTCAGAGGCAGGACCACCGGAGACTTCTGTGGCTGCCGGGCTGAGGTCTGACTTGCCCAGGGCTAGGAAGCTTTGGACCTGAAGGTAAGACAAAGAACGTGACCATCAGTTACACACTTAGGAATTCAGGTCAGGTAGCTGGTTCAAAGGTCTAATAGCAGGCCCAGCCGCATCCTTCATTACTCTTAACCCCAATTCCACTGGGGGCCCATTCCAGAAAGCTGACTCTTACTTTCTGTAAGGTTTTACTCCCCCCGGGAGTGATGATGTCACCGTCCTCCGTGAAAAAGATGTGCTTGTTGCCAGGCGCGGTCCTGCCTCCCGCAGGCTTGGACTTAGCCCCTCGTCTCCGCTGATGACGGTCGGCGTGGCCACGCTTAAATTTCAGCACCCTGTCAAATCTGAAGCATCACTTGTATCAGCATATTGTTACAGCTTGGAATATGCACCGAAAGAGTGCCCCCTGCTGTTCAGCACAGAACGGGCATCGAAACAGAGCGCCCCCTGCTGAGCACAGGCACATGTGCCTGTGCTCATCTCCTCACCTGGAGTTCTGGCCGCACCTCAACCCCAGCTTCTCCCAGGCGTTGTTCACAGACAGCTCGGCCACCTCCTCCACGTCCAGCTCATGGCTGTGTACACACACACACACACACACACACACACACACATCTAACTGCATATCAGGACTGCTGGAGAAACACATCACGGCAGGAGAACAGGCAGTGCGACTCAAGCTCACAATCCTGCAGATGTGAAGCCACGGCGGCCACCCTCCACACAAACACTCCACCCATAAAACACACCAGACTCATTCAGAAACACGCAGCACTCGTGTGAAACACACTCACTCACACGTGCACTTGCCTCCGCTTAACCTTGGCTTGGCGCCTCTCTGGCGGGTCGCCCCCTTCTCCGTCACTGCTGGACGAGCCTCCCTCCGTGGGGGAGGGGACCTTTGCCACATCACCGGGGGTCCCACTGGGTCCTGGCGGGTAGTTAATAATTAACAGAGTCAGTTACGAGGCAGCCACCCGCACACTACTCGGCTTAGCGACCAATGCTAGTATAACCAGAGCGTGGCGATACCGCGGTACATGGCCGAGAAATACGACTCCTCACAAGTGGTCACTTTAAACATTAACGCTACCAGGGACATGGACTCCTTCCCCTGAAAGGAGACCAATGCCCTACCAAAACACTGGCACCGAGTAAGGAAGCTGGCCAATCAGGGAAGGGTAATGAGAAATCAATGGTGAATGTTGAGGGAGACAAAACAGAGAGCTATGCAAGAAGGGCAGCGAGGTGATGCTCTAAACCCAGAGTTTACTGATGGTTTCCATCTCATTTCACTCTTATTTAATGGGGGGGGGGGGTTAGAACCACCTACAATACATAACAATTCACATTTCACTGTAACTGCATTCTTATAAACAGGACATCAAGTTCACAGTTTGGATCAGAAAATGAACACAATTCAAAGTAAAATATAATTCAGATTCATCCTGCAAACTGAAACATGTCAGTGCATCATGTTACACTGACATGTGCCCAGCACCAATCTTTCCATGTTACTGGAGAATGCAAACCTTGGAGAACCGGAGTCCTTTCCCACCCTAGCAGGACCAACCGTAGTATACTCACCGGGAGAACATGCACCCTCACCCCTTGAACCTCCTCCTTTGTGAGTGCCTCCATTGCATGGCTCATCACCAGAGAAACACAGCGCCCCCACAAGGCTGCCATCTCCCAGTCCCGGGCACTGCGACTGGAGGTCAAGACATGTCATCAGATCTGAAATTTCAGCTTCTAACGCCTGGCTCTTTGTATTTGATGGGTAACATGAATTGGGCTCCAGCCTCACTTCCTGTCCCTCCCTCTGTATGTTGCATTCCACACCCTCACAGCTAGCCTCATCCACTGTCCATCCCTGTGAAGCCCAGTAGTGAAACTGGTCCCAGTAGTAGTAGTATGTCTCATTGAAGTGCTGCGTCCAGGCTTCCTGTCGATCTGGGCAGTTCCAAGGCACCACTAGCTGACCATCGCAATATTCCGGATGTTTCTCCAGCCATGCTGACCAAAGCAGACCCTCCCCCTGGTGAGACCAGTACTCTTCCCAGCCAGCTGTTGACTCTGGACCCTTAACTGCTGCCTCCAGGAACTCGCAGGTCTTTATCATGTCGCTCAGTCCGGCCCCGCCCTCCACAGACACGTGGCTCAGTCCGGCCCCGCCCTCCACAGACACGTGGCTCTGTCCGGCCCCGCCCTCCACAGACTCGTGGCTCTGTCCGGCCCCGCCCTCCACAGACACGTGGCTCTGTCCAGTGACGGCTTCGTCAGACAGGAGGCTCTGATCCTTTTCATTTTCAGACTCGGTCCCCCAGTAATTCCTGGTCTTTGCCCCTTTAAAGTGGCCCTTGTTAGTCATCTGGATAAAACAGACAAGAGGAACTAGAGTTGAGGGACCATATGCATCATCCCTGAACACCATTGCAAATGATAGCTTCAAAACTGTCAAGTAACACAGTAAACCATTCAGTATTCAAGGTCATATACATGTATGTCAAAGAGCAAAAAGAGTGATACAGATTCCATATACAGATAAACATTCAGCGTGTCAAATCTGATGTTCTTTCATTGAAATGACTCTGAAAAGCACACTGTCCCTGGGGGGTACACTCTGCTATGAAGTACGTTATCTGCAGGTTCCTAGGTTACATTTCCCAGAGTGCTCCTGCTGGTCCCCAAACACACCCCTCATCAGAACTAAACATCACCACCTTTACAAGCTAACTGACCTTTGACTTCTGTGAAGAGGAGCTTCTGAACTCCACAGGAAGTCCCATACTAGCCATAAGGAAGGTTTCCTCATCCCAGTGTTCCTGGGCCTCCACCACAGGTGTCTCGACTTCCAGGTCAAGAGGTCCTGAAGGTAGATAGTGATAGAAGTGAGATAGAAGTGGCCATGTAGTAACACCTTGGGGCACCTGCAAAGTCAGCTACATATCTGTTAGGACCCCTGCTGCGGTTATTCCATCATAGTACCGTGTAAGGCAAAACACTATGACACCTCGAGCAAAAGGCAACTTAACGATAGTATAATTAATGTAGTGTCTTTACAATACGGATGTAAAATTTGATCTAATAAACACAAATTGATTTAGATTTAAATTAATTAATGACACGGTAACAACATAATACCGTCACATCCATTGTCAGTGCAGGTAGCGCTGGAACAGGCTGACTTCAAGCCTGCAGATCGGTACAATTCTCGATCTCTGAAAGATTAAGGAAAGAGCACACTGTGAATACAAACACAATGTCAAACCGCATGTTATTCATCTTTAACAAATCAAAATACAAGAAGGGACAATGGTAATCATAATATACTACTACTATAGTACTATAACTACTATAATCAACCCGTTTAGGAGGTGCATCAGAATATATCTGTGGGGTAGTAATATGATATGATGTGATAGTAGTAGTTTAAGTTTAACGGTTAGCATTGCTTTGTCAAATACAACTGCAAACGTGACTTTTTCACTTACTGTACAAATGCTCTTGAAAGCAAGCAGTGAATCCTTTTATCTTCATTAGAATTTCCGTCGCAGAAAAATATGTCAGCAACCATACTGCAACCGTCACTGACAGCGTTGGTGCTCCGCATTTATACTCGAAGGCCAGCTATCAAGCAGTGTCTTGTAGAGTAACGATCTATTTCACTAACTGTACGACCAGACGTTACTTGGTAATTTTCAAATGGTTTTCAGCTACGAGGCAGATAAAGAAATTGATTCCGTTTAAAACATGTGCAATAGCAAGTTTTAGTAAATGCCTGTTTTCATTGTTTTTAATAATTAATTAACTACCACCTACCTAGTACTGCGGACATCTAACACGCTCAAAAACACGCTCTCTAAACTTCCGTTATTTCAGCAACTGAGCTTACGGGTACTTTGTTTTTAAAATAAAAGTCCGTCGCATATTGCTAGTAATCATAACATTCATATTAAGTCAGGATCTATTATATTACGATATTGACAAATAATTAATTTACAACACTTCTTGTTAAACTTAAATGGCCCCATTTTTGTACCAGGCGAGATATAAACATCGACGCACGGACGAGCTCAAGTGACTTTTATTTTAGTAGAAAAATACCGGAAATGCAATACCGGAATTAATCCGGTCACTCGACAGGCGCATTTCTGCGCACGTAACCTGTTTGTGACACGTGATCACAGTGCGTCAACGTAAATGACGCGCGTGGCTGAAGCCGGAAGGTAAATAGTTGCTCGTGAGTTTGCCGCACGGCTGTTATTTGCGGCGCTTCTGCTCGGTGTCGTGAATGTGGAGGAATGTCTGCTATGACTGCTTCGAGAACTGCTACGGTTGCGTGATTCTCAGAGGTAACAGAAACACCCGGCAGCGGCGTCTTATGTGTTTGGGGGTAGTGTATAAATCTGATTTCTTTTGGTAGCCACTGCACTGAACCCAATACAGAAGTCTCCGCCGATGCAGCTGGTAGAATTTGGTTGCTTCATAGCTGGTGCAAATTATGTCTGATTGTTTGTTATGAAATCGTTTTTGTTGTGTCAAACAATCACGATAATAAAAATATTACCTTTTCTGCATGCTTTTACTACCTTATGCGCTTTCTTGATTTAAGCACCTTAAATAGATTGAATGTTTCGATTATGTACTGGATAAACTATCCTAACTTTAGGATTAAACATCCATGCATCGGAGGCGAGGTTTGAACTGGGGACTCCTCAATCATTTGACACGATCTGTGCTTGTCTGACAGGCTTTCCGTGACAGGATGCCAGACGGAAATGGCTACTGCACGGAAGGATACGAATTTGCCGGCTACATCTCCTGTGCGGTCCATTTGCTGGAGGAGTGGATGGGCCGGGAAACTTTGGACGATTACCTCAACTTCTTAAATTACGTGTTGTGGGTTTTCACCCCCTTGGTCATTGTCTTCATCCTGCCTCTATTCATCCTGCTCTTCCTCTACCTCTCCATCCTGTTCCTCCACGTTTATAAGCGTAAGAACGAGCTCAGGGAAGCCTATTCCAACAACGTGTGGGACGGAGCCCGGAAGACCTTGGCGACCCTGTGGGACGGTCACGGCACGATCTGGCACGGTAACCGCTGTGAACCTACAGCTGCAGACAGTTGAAAAAAAATCAACATCCTTCTGCATATGCGAGACACGGCCTTTCATATTAAGCCCTAACCCTACGTCCGCTTGTAACAGTAAAAATATTTAGTGCGATGCGAGATTTACAATGCTGGAGTCATGTAAGTCATGTATGGTATTAAATAAATCCGCTTCGCTTTTGTAAATAAGAACTAAGTGTGTCCTTTGTGTCGCAAATTGAACTAAAGAAGAGGAAAGGGGTCGATAGCCGGTGCCACACAAACGTTTCTGGCAGTATGTCGGAATCAAGGTCATCATTGAAAATACTTTGTAGCCATTTGTCAGACACTTTAGTTAAAACTACACTCAAAACCAGTGTCGGTGAATGCATTTAGGTTTTTCTTCTACCTGTATCTTCCCAGATGTGATTTATTACATCCGAAAAATAGTTTTGTGTTGTGTGTGTATAGTGCATTGGCATTCATTACTCATGCAGTAGCAAGACCGATAAATGTATTATACCTTAATATTATTTTGGAGTAGGCGACGGCATTTGTTTTTAAATAACCAGTGTTTTACGCCTGGCAATCGATTTCGATTAAATATTAGATTAGCCCGACTTGGGCAAAAGATTATGCCGCTTGCGTAGCTGATTGTGAGGAATGTCGATGGACTGCATTCGTTTATTGTACAGGAGACGGCTGTTAACGCAAATTAATATGCTTTACGTTTACATAGCCATATTGCTTTTGAGCGTTATTAGACTAACTACCTGGGAGAGCTGAAAACAAGGCCTGGATTTGGAATGGAGGTTCAGATTTGAAGAGCCCTGTTTTAGGGGATTTTTTTCTATATGTGCTTCAGTATATCCCAGTGATGGGATATAAGCCGGTATAGTTGGAATACTCTAGAATACTGAGGCTCTGGACTGGATCAGCAGTTACTTTTGGAGGGAAGCAGCTTTTATTTTGTTTAATGCTTAACATGGGAGTCTCCAGTGTTGCTTGGTCAACTGTCTTGTAGGTCAGTGTTTCCCTGGAAACCCCATTCGTGTATGTAGTGCATTGCATAAACTCGTATATATTCTCGGGAATCTATATTTGAGGAATGTTATAATGTTCTTGTATGTCTATATTATGTCTAGATCGGCTTTTGTAATAATATAGATGCTCTCTTGGCAGGTTATGAAATTCATGGTTTAGAGAAGATTCCGGATAAGGGACCAGCTCTAATAGTTTACTATCATGGAGCCATTCCTATAGATTATTACTACTTCCTGGCCAATGTCATAATTCACAAAGGAAGGACATGTCACTCGGTTGCTGATCACTTCCTGTTTAAGATCCCAGGTAAGACCGAATTCATTTTGAATGTTATAATATGGTGGTTGTATGATGATGTGTATGATACCTGCCTGTTGTCCCCTCCCCCCAAATTTCCCCAAAGGGTTCAAACTGCTCCTGGAGGTCTTCAGTGTGATGCACGGCCCCCGGGGCGAATGCGTCCGGGCTCTGCGGGAAGGTCACCTCGTCGGCCTTGCCCCCGGCGGCCTGCGGGAGGCGCTGTTCAGCAACGAGATGTACCCGCTGCTGTGGGGCGAGAGGCGAGGGTTTGCTCAGGTGGCCATCGATGCCCAGGCGGTGCGTAGATCCTGAGTGAAAAATGCTGCTTAGTCTGAGCTCCAGGGTCAGAAGGTATGAAGATACGTGAATTGTGAGCCTGGTAGAAAAGGGTCCCAGCGCTTTGTCTGCTTGTCATAGGAATGATCTGTCTGCTATCTTTCAAGACACGTTAAAAGGGCAGCTCACCCCAAAACTGGGAAAAAAGATGTGCTTTAGCGCTATCCGTCCATCTAGGATGTTCTGCTGTGAGTCGCCTAGTTTTGGAGATTTTGGCTGTAGAAATGTCAGGCTTCTCTCGAATATAATGGGCCTGAATGGAATTCTTTCTGTGGTGATTAAAGTGCCAAAACAATACGTTTGAAAAATCTAACAGCAGTGTCTCTTACCAGAAATCATGCCAATCATTCCCAGTATATTTGAGAGACGCCGGACATTTCTACAGTCAATCTCTCCAAAACTAGGCAACTCGCAGCAGAACATCTTTTTTTCAGTTTTGGGGTGAACTGCCCTTTTTAAACATCTATTCAAACCTGTACCTTTAAAGTCCGTCCATCCATCTTCCATAACTAGTATGGGCTATGACGAATCCTGACATTATTTTCTTGCACGTTGCAGCCTGTTATTCCAATGTTTACGCAAAATGTCAGAGAAGGATTCCGATACCTAGGAACTGGGAGTAAGTTTCTTTTAATGCAGAATATTTTCTGTCTGTCATGTCTTCTCCTTTAATCCTGGATCAGGATGTCACGCCTGTTTTGTGTGCGCTCAGAACTGTCCCGCTGGGTGTACGAGCGATTCCGGCTGCCCCTGGGCCTGATATACGGAGGTTTTCCTGTGAAGTTCCGTACATACTTGGGTGACCCCATTCCCTACGACCCCAACTTGACTGCGGCCGAGCTGGCTAAGAAGGTAGCACTCCTGCGCTTTAGCCAACAAAACTCTGACCAATCACAGCCGGTCAAGGCTACAGCACATATCATTTGACGAAGCCAAAGACCTGTGACTTAGTGTCCTCTGCTCTGATTGAACTTTCTCTAACTTCAGGTGCAGCGGGCTGTTCAGTCCCTCATTGACCAGCACCAGAAGATACCTGGGAATGTGCTGCGTGCACTTCTGGAGCGGTTTCACAGAAGACCCAAAAATGAATAGCGTCCTTTTCGGTCTAGTGTGTTTTTAAGTGTATATATTTTTGTAACATGTGTCCTTGGTAATAAGCGGGTTAACAGACGGTTTTATCCCACAATCGCCGTTTTTTTTTCTCTTCTTTTTCTTATTTCCTTTTTACTGGACATCGCCGGGATACTTGTACTTGGGACCTTGCGGCGTGTTACCGACCCGTCTCTGCCATCTCCGCAGCTGGTACAGCGACGTGCCTTATCCAGCCTCAGGCTGCCTTCGCCTTAGGCTCACTGGGCACGTGCAGTGAGTGCTGTGCTGGTTTTAACATTTATATCTATGGCGATTCACAGCCAGGATGCTGGGGGTCAGTGTCACCAGCAGGGGCTGAGTGGAGGAGTGAGGGCCTCTCTCATCTGTGCTGGAAGGGGCGTGCCTCTGCGTCACATGCTTCAGTCGTGGCCCATTGGTCAAGCAGTAGGACTGTCCCAAACCCCTTCCTCAAATAGGCTCTCCTCAGGCTCCCTCCCGCGCCGGGGGGGGGGGGGGGGGGGGGGGGGGGGGGGGGGGGGGGGGGGGGGGGGGGGGGGGGGGGGGGGGGG
>JAODLD010000088.1:13153572-13212612 GCA_026781065.1 Mormyrops boulengeri | reverse complement strand
CCCCCCGCCCGTCCGCGGCCCCGGGCCCGCCCCCGGGGGGTGGCGGCCCGCCCGGCGCCCCCGCCCGGCGCCGTGATATGTAGATCAAGGCAGCGGCGCAGCAGCGAAGACGCTCATGGGATTCACACCAAGTTTGAGTGAGCCCCTACTTTTGTTCTTTAAAATCAAACAGTAGGCAATTATCCAAATTATTGACAGCAGATTTCTCATTTCAACTGCAAATTAAGGCAATTAATAAAGCTTTCTAATGCAAAAGTGACTAATTAACTAACGGAGTGCGGCTCTGTAGCCGCGATATCAAAAACCAGTCCGCTGCATATTGTGGAAACACAGGGGAACTAATTAGTTTAATTATCAAAACAGCTAATTAAAATTACACAGTTGCCTAATTAGTTCTGTGCTTCTTGCTGTCTCCTACTTTCTCTCTCTCTCTCGTGCTCTCGCTCTCTCTCGCTCTCCCTTTTTTCCCTCCCTTTTTCCCCTCTCCTTTACCCTTTCCGTCCTTAATTGACAGCACAGAGTTAAATAGGTATATAAAATGAGATAGGGGCCAGGGAGATGAAGAGGAAAGCCGTACAAATGGCTGTTACAGAATATTCCCGCTGATGTTATCGGCCCTTGTGGCAGAAGGTTAACAGAAAAATAAATGGCTCCGGCCCCTTCCGTAAGCAGCCCGGATGTGGCAGACATTAATCTGTCCTTGGTGGGTCTAAAAGGAGCCTTCTCACCATGCTTTTTTTTCTTTTTTTTTACCCACAGAAGCCAAACAAGGGCATTGGACACTGATGAGTCAGCCCCTCCCCCCGGAAAGCACCGGACACTGATGGACATGGTGCTGTTGCCCCCCCAGAAACTGCCAGACACTGACATTAGTGGTACCCTAGCCAACTCTGCCCACTGAAAAGCACCGGACACTGATGGCTGGGACGTCTCAGCCAGCCCCACCCCCCAGAAAGTGCCACACACTGGTAGGTGGGGTGCCCTTGTCGGCCCCACCCTCACAGCATATTTCCCCTTACTCCCCAGAAAGTTCTGGACCACCTGCCTGTAAATCAAGTATGGCCTTGACGGTGAGGAAGACAAACCGCACATCTGCACGGCACTTAACAGATGACATCACAGATGACATCACGGCGGATGCGTCTGCTGCCGTATCCCAGGTCAAATGAGCATATCACTGAGAGGTGGGGCGGGAGATTCAAACTGTTACAGGCCTCTGTAGGACATCGTTCTGCGGCACCGTGTCACTTCCCTCCCCCACCTCTGGAGGCAGCATTGAGTATGTAGAGGAACTTTAGTAGGGAGACCGCAGCTTAACAAAAGGATGCAAATAGGCTAAAGGTTAGATGTAAGAGGTGGAAATGAGAATGGGGATCACCGTATTAAGAGATGATAGCTACGATATTTATGGTCATGTGTTTAGCACTCGCTTCTCCCGGGAAAGCCCTCCTTCAACTGTCAGCCGAGGGCAGGAAATGGCAGGGAAAGATAAGGTCCTGTCAAGCAGTCCCTGGGATCTCAAAAATTCAGTCCCGGATTTGAAATTTGTGTAATGTGGCGGCCCCATGACTGTCCGGACATAGGTCGCCACGTGTATCGCATGATATGGCGAGACTGATGGCAGTTACCGTGCTACAATACTCTAGTCTAAAATAGCCTGTAGTACACGACGCAGGACCTTCTTTTTACCGGGACGTTATCACCCAAGTGTTAGAGTCGTGCCTTTACTTGAGCAAGTGGCTGTGAGGTCAGTGGGGTCAGAGGTCATGATTATCCATCGCTGGGGTAGCAAAGAAAAGCGTGGTGCAAATTAAGGGGGAAGGATGAGCAGGCCATGTCAGTTGCGTGTTATGAGAGACAGCACGTATAGCGTGATAAACGTGACACAGGGCTTGCGGCAGGGAGACGGACATGCACGCATGGCAGGAGACATGTGACTAAAAAGTGGGGCGTGCAGGTTAATACACCGGGAGGGGGGCATCATATCTGTGCGTCAGGAACGTGAAGCGGGTGGGGGGGTCATTAAAATGCTGCGTCTCTGTCAGTCATGGGGCGGTGCGGTCGAGACGGAGGCACGGTTTAGCGCCCTACCACACTCGTGCCGGCCCCAGCACCCTCGTTCAGAGTCCCCGTGCAGCTCGTTTTGCGAAGCACGGGCACTGGCGGCGCGGTAAGGGAGCATCAGCTGAGCCTGCGGCTGATGAGCTCCCCAGGCATCCCGGGAGACGGTGGGGGGGGAGCTCCTCGAACAATGATGGGGGGCCCGACAGGCGCCTTCGCTGGGCTCGTCAGACGTGGCTGGCGTTACTCTGTTCGCACCCCTCAGCATGCAGATCTCACCGGAGTCACCATATACCTGCGTGCCGCCTGTGCGCGGCGGGTGTGTGTGTGCAGGCACACGTGTGCTCGGCGCGGTAATCAGAGGGCTTATTATTTTTCATTTTGCAGGACCTCCAGACTCTCCCTTTAAAAATTAATGAAGAACGGCCTCTCGTGGGATCAGAGGGAGACTGCGGGAGGTCGGAGGTCACCATTAGCCCCACAGCCGCTCCGAAAAACAAATTACATTCACTTTCCAGGGCATATTTCTTGGATATCTTGCCGATATCTCCTACCTTGAATTAATTGCTGGCGATCATTAAAAGTAAACAGAAATTCAAATCTGGCATTGTCTGCTCTAACCAAGGGGGAATCGGGAACTGACCAGCTTGTATGATCATCAATTTAATCTGAGAGCTCTAATGGTGTGTAACTGAAGCCTCACCAGAAAAAAAGGCATTTGTTGAAGCCTTTTCCAGTCTAGATGATAGTTCCAGCAGTCATTAAAACTGGAGGATGCTACCATCTGTGACGAGCCGTAAAACAAACTCTCTCGCCATCATAATGATAATATAGTTGTTTCCTCAGGTTCAGATACTAAATGTTAAGATACAAAAGCATCTCCTAAAGCAGTACTGCTCTATGGACTTGAAAAAGCCTCTATTTGGTATTCATCCATGCTACGTATAATAATACCGCTAACCTCTGCTTCACGTAGCCTGATTAGCTGCACTACAAACATATTTAAGACCAGTAAGCCCTTGCTGCGCGTGTGGCTACGCTTCTGCCTCTTACTCTGTTTTTTTTTTTACGCCGCTGCACTCGGGTACCACTTTCCCCGTCGTGTTTACCTTGCAAGGACGGCACGCATGATTACCGACACGCGTCTGGGGCGCCGCACACAAAATGGCCACCTGTTTCTCCAAGATGTGAGGAGTCATTGCTGATTGGAGGAGCTGAATTTATCAGAACAAAGCAGTTTTCCTGAAACGTAAATAAAACATTTTCATACAAATACTACCTCAAAATATTTCATTTGGCTTCATTAATCCCTACAAAAAAATAGGACTTTACATTTAAATATTAAGTTGTGCCCCCCCAATATGAAACTATCTCTGATACCATTGAAGGTATAGTGTAGTAGTTTAACAATATGGAGTATAGTGTAGTAGTTTAATAATATGGAGTATAGTAGTTTATTAATACCGAGTATAGTGTAGTAGTGTAACAATATGGAGTATAGTGTAGTAGTTTAACAATATGGAGTATAGTGTAGTAGTTTAATAATATGGAGTATAGTAGTTTATTAATACCGAGTATAGTGTAGTAGTTTAATAATATGGAGTATAGTGTACTAGTTTAATAATATGGAGTATGAAGGCCTAACAGTGACTCACCGTAGCTTCTGCTAGCGCTATGACTTTCTTTCACTTTTTGTGTGATGCCTGGAGTTGACATGGTTTATTGTTGAAGCCATCCATTCCTCAGCTGCGGGTCCTTTCACTAGCAAACCCCCCCGCCGCCCCCACATGCCCCGCCATTGGCGAACACAGTATTTCCGCGGATAACGGCTACACCATCAGCAGTTTCATCACAGCCAAATTCCCGCTTCTCCCCTTCCGGCGTGACCAGACGGTCAATTTTAATCACATTTTCATTTCTGAAGGACCCTGACGGCCCTTTGTAGAGTTCCGTGTGTGTGGCCAACAATCGGCTCGAGTGTAAATCTCTTGACTTTATTAGACTCTGACTGCAATCTGCTGCTTTAAAAAAATAAAAAAGACTTCTCTCTAAGTAAAATGCAATCTCGTTCGGACCGGCCCGAGAAGAATGTATGTAGATTGCAAGGTGAATTCCCCGAGTATGGCGCTGTCCGTTTTGTATCATCCGTGTGACTCTCGCCTTGAACCAATACAGAGCCAGGTTTGGCACGGATAATGCAAAGACAGATTTCATCAGGTCCTTATCTGTTACAACCTGCAGCGCTTGCATTTTGATTCAATATCTACCAATAATAGCTGTATTTTATAAACATTAGGGAGCCTGGATTTGTACTGGTCAGCAGAGGCAGGGGGCCGCCTCTGTGTGCGTGAACTCTGAATAACTGTGTCCATATTTCCCGTCCCGCCAAAAATAAAAGTGTCAAAAATAAGTTGTTTTTTTTTTCTCCATCGACCAGTTCTAGATGGATTCGAGATGTTTACATTGATATATTGTAGAGTGACTGTTTCTTTGAAGATATTGATGGAAACCAAAAGGAAAAACAAAGACTTAGCTACTCAACATTCATGAAAAACAAGCTAATTCTGTTTTTCAGTTAATGAGATGAAAGTCTCAAACATAGGACAAAAAAAACATCGTCACAGCCCTCTTCTTTTTAACACCAGATGCCAGGGCGCATTAGCACTCAATAAAGCACGCTGACAAGGTTATAACATACAGTCCCTTTATTTTAGTGAAAACAGGCAACCTGACAGACACCCCAAACACACTCTCTATCCTGGGCCTAGCTGTCATGATGAGCATTAGGCACCGTAGCCAACATGTGAGCAAAGAACACGCTTTAACCCCCAGGTTGAGATGATAGAGTTAATGGTTTACAATCCCTTTGAAAGATGTTTCAATTTATGGTATTTAGGTTAGCTCTTAGTAGTAGTTATGTAACCTGTATCCCTTTTCTCAAAGAAGAAAATATCAATGTCTTGAACAAATGACTAGTTATTTTCTAACATTCCCTGACAGTGATGTACAGTTCCTCACACTTCCTGTTTTAAGTCAATCCGACGTTTTGAGCCACAGAACAGAATGATTTCGGTCCCTTTTCCTGCCGGCAGATCCAAGTCTCTGTCATGAGCGGAAAACCAGTCAATGCAAAAATGATAATAAAAGTGTGGCCGGTGGCAGCTGAACATCTCCTGTTAGGGAGTTCTGACCTGCAGGATTCCTCATTTCAGTAAAGGTCAGGACAGGTTTGAGGATCCTGAGCGTGAGGTCTCCGGGAACACGGGCCACATTTCTCAGCGTCTCTCTTCCCGTTTGTCGGAATTATAGCATGGTTTCAGGTCAGTGACAGACGAACTTAAGAGGCTCTGTGATTCCACACGGTGCGATGGGTCACCCCCCCCCCCGAGAGAAAAACAACCTTATAAGAAGGTCTTTAATTGCTAACGACACGCTTCCACGGAACGTGTTTTGCAGAATACATCTTGTTTACATTCCCTCTCCATCTTCTGCAGCAGGGCCACATTCCCGGAAAACAGATGTAATGAAACAGAACGGAGTTGGGGGGGTGGCGGGGGGGGTTCATCGCCAAGGAGCTGTGTAGCTGCTTTTAAGCAGCTATACTCCAGCAAAAGAGAAGTGATAATGAGTGAGCTGTTCTCCAAGAAGGGCACGTTGGTTTTTAATTGTTCAAACGGTAAGCGGGAGGGAACCTATTCAACTGGATAGCAGCAGACACTGTGCGTGCCCCCCTCCCTTCCCTACCAGCACCCTCCCTGTGCGTTCAGCAATTTTGCACAAACCACGTAATTATGCATATCTTTTGGAACCATGTAGAGCTTTATGGAAATGAGACTGGGGTATTTAACTACATCACAAAACATATCCCCCCCCCCGCTCACCTAACAGCAGAACATTGTTTAATTTTGGAGGTAGTTATGGTACCGGGCGTGAGAGTGAGGGCCAGGCGTGCCAGGTAGGCGGCGTGCACCTGCGATCAGGCGGGACACCCATCACCTCCTAGCCGGCTCGCCCACCCACGCTCCTTTTCTTTCATTCTGTCTCTCCTTCCATCTCTCCGTCCCCCCTCCTGCTTCGCTCTCTCCATTCTCTCTCTCCACCCGTGCTATGTCCCACCCTTAATTAAGTCTGTTGGGGTTTAAAAATGTTGATCTTGTTTAAAATCCATCTCAGCAAAATTAAAGGACTTGGAATAGCGTATGATAATCAGGACATACACTCATCTTTCGGTGGCAAGCGAAAACATACGAGATTACATTTTTCTCTCGCCTTCTTTTGGTGGGGGTGGGGGGGTGCTTTTTCCGGTCCTCTATTTCTTTCTTTTGTATAGAACCAAACCTCTTCTCTGCACAGTTACCACTTGTTAATCTTACCTGAGCCAAATTCAATCTCATTTATCAAGGTTATTCCACGCACACATATGTACACACGTACGCCAACACATGCACGCACACACACACACACACACACAATAGATTGAACAGATCAGATTTTTTTGTGCTAAGAAAACACCATTAGGTGCCTTGGCTGTTTTCATACACATAACAGGGCTTTGCTTATCCGGGAGAATAGCCAGCATAGGCCCGCAATAATGCCACGTGTAACAGCTTTATACGAAACCAATAATGTGGAGATTACTACGGTTCAGGAGGAGCGGAGCACCTGTTACTATACTTCACTCCCAAGCCCACACTGACATTTAAAAAATTTAGTTTCAACTTTGATAACAGGTTAGTACCAAAGCTGCAAAGCCAGGGGTATGATGAAGGCAATTTAAATGCTTGCAAAGTGGCGAGATTAGAATCAAATAAGTCCAGGATTTTTTTTTTTTCTGCTTGACTTATCTTTCACTGGATTGGTTCCCTTAGCCCTAGCAGGCATTGAACTCTGGGTAATTTTTTCCCCCTCCACACCAATTACCCCTGGATGGATTTTTTTTAGAGCGAAGCAGGATAATTGCCTCTCTATCTGGCTGAAATGGGAAATCTAATGTGTTTAAGTGAGATTTTTTTTTCCCAGGCCTCTGTGTGGTTGAGGAAGGGCCTGTTATTGTGTGTGCCGGTGCCTGAGCGTGAGGGTGTGTCCCCACATGTGTGTGGTGGTGGTGGTGGTGGTGGGGGGGGGGGTAAATGGCGTTTCTGTGGCACAGGACCCTGGCAATGCCCATGCTATGCTGCTAACGCATGCAGATGAATAAGGCTGCTCATGTGAAGTCTTTGGTGTCAGGCAAGGCGATACGTGAATCCCCCCTCCCCCCCCAGGAGGGGGCAGTGATGAGCGTCATCTTCCCTGGGGGCCGGGGAGTGGTGGGGGCTGGGATGCGAGGGTTAATGAGCTCACCCTGTGGAGCAGCACACTGAGTCACAGGTGTCGCATGACGCTCTGGGCAGGTGTGTGCAAATGATCGCCAGCCCCCCCCCTCCCCAAGACAGCACACTGAACCCCCACATGATGAGGTGTGGTGGGGGGTGGGGAGGGCAGATTAAAAGACCGGAGAGATTAAACACTTCACAATGGAGGTTTAGAGAAAAACAATCTCTTCAGCATCTTTTCCTGGTTCACTGACTCGTGTGAGGATTTGATATTCGGATTGCCCCAAACTGTACTGCATTCCGCTCTACGTCCTGTGAGTCAAGTGCTCCTGTCAGCGGTCCTGCTAACCACAGCGAGTGTTTCCGTGACGGATCCGCATGTACAGAGTCGCACACATATCACTTTAAACAAACTCCCCACAGAAGTGAAGATGACCCCAGACCCCAATGCATGAGTACGGATGTTCTCTTTCCTAATTCCACTACTGCCCTGCTTGTCAATAATGTAAAACCATCTTAATTACCAGGAGATGAGCCATTGATTAAACCTCATCTATACATTACCACGCACATTGATATTTCTGATTTGTCTGGAAGAAAAGACACTTCATTGACTCTGGAGGGGAAATATCACTGAGTCCTAGGCCGAAGGAGAACACTGAGAATTATCTTAAATCAAGTGAATCTTTAACTTTAAAGAGCTGAAATAGGGCGCCGTTTACGGAACGGCCACCCTCCCGGAGAGGATCCTATCTAGGATATAAATAATATTAAAGAGGCCGCTTATCAAAATGCCTTTTTCATCGCTTTGGCCGCCACTGAACTGAAAAGGGATGAAAACAGAAGAAAGCTACTGCACGTGTGCGAATGGTGTATGGGATACAGCACTCTTAGGGAGTCAGACCAGAGACATCCATCTTGGTAGGAGGACGTGGTGGTCAGAAATTAAAAATTAAAAAAGAAACACTGGGTGCACAGAAGGTAAATTTCCTGGGAAAGTAAATATATTTATCCCAGGTGGGGGACAGAGGTCTGAAATCGTTTTATTGCCTTTTTCTAGTAGATTGGTGGTTTCGTTTCCACTCTGCGAACATTTCCACGTTGGCTGTTTAGAGTGCACATTTTGCGTAATTGTACGTAGGTTCAGTTCCATTAATGTGTTCTGTTTCATAACACAAAGTCAAATGTAGATGCTTAGCTGGGAAATGTCTTACGGGGATTGGTAAACACGGCTTTGGTTTTTGGTTCTGTGAAGTGGATCATGGAGATAACCACGGAAGATGGAGTTGATTGTAACCATAACTAAGAGCCAGGTCTAGAACACTTTGGCAGGATGAGAAGTAGCAGTAGGTGACATGCGGAGTGTAGAGTGTGCAGGGGCATAGATTTCAGTATGAACAATAAAGATATGTCCCCAATGTTAGGTAAATACCATATATATGTGTAGGGGGGCAGTGATGTGGGGGCTGATTTTCCCTACCAATGTTGAAGCCAAACCTACACCCTTGAGAATGTGTGGTGATTGTTCTACATGTGACTGATGTGTGTGTGAGCTGTGTGTGAGCATTTTACAAGGGGTTAAAATAGGCACTGTATGACCACATATATGACCAACCGTATAACGCTCACAATATGGGGAAGATGGTGGCGCAGGAGGTAGTGCTATGATTTGTCAACCAAAGGGTTGCAGGTTCGAGTCCTGGTTCCTCCTAACCCCATCAAAGTGTCCTTGAGCAAGACACTGAATCCCAAATTGCTCCCGGTGTGCAGGTTGGTGCCTTGCATGGCAGCCTCTGCCACCAGTGGGTGAATGTGAGGCATGAATTTATAAAGCACTTTGAGTACTCGTAGGAGTAGAAAAGTACTATATATATGCAGTCCATTTACCAATATTCTCCATGACATTCATGAATTCACTTAACTATCACGAACACAAATGTTTTTGTATGCAACGCACAAACACACCCAAACAATCGCAAAACGCTGTTTAGAGCTTCCACCACGGCACAGGGTTCTGACAGAACACTCTGCAACGAACAAAATGAATAATGATCATGGTTATTCTACCAATCGGCAGCAAGGACACCAGGTCACAGCCTGGCAAAGTATCTCCCTGGAGCTGGTCACTGCTCAGGTGTGTGCAGTCTGTGACTTTGCCCCCCCTTGCGCGCCCTGACACTGACACCTGGCCCCGGTCCAGTATTGCTGCTGTTATCTAGAGCTCCTCAGATGCCCATCGGCCATAAGGCCGGGTGAGCGGCCGGCTCACAGTGACATCGACCTGTGTTTGGATGCAGCTTAAGTGACGCCCGGCATCCACAGCCATGGGCTTTTGATAGTGAAACACCGCCGCCACACTCCCAGGCGGACAAACACGGAGAAGGAATTCATGCACGGAATATATATACAACTCTGTCTGAAAGTTAGTCTAAAACAGTCTGTTATGGAACAAGCCTCTCAACAAAGAGAGCGGGACAGTTACAGCCAAGCCTCTCAATGAGTTTATCAAGTCCTAGTGAGATTACCACGATGCCGTGACTAGCGGTAATTACAATAATAACGATGATAAACATATGACAGTTATGTGCTTTTCAATCGCATCCAGAAAAGATAAACTATTAAAGAATGTAATGGGTGACAATATGATAATTAGAGACACCTGTAAAAATATAATTAAGCAATTATTTTCTCAAATTAAAAAAAAGCACCAAATTTGAGAAAAGCAAGATGCATGCATTAGACATCTACTGAATTAGCACTCGTAATTTTGCCTTTAATAATCCAAAAAAAAAATCATTACCAACACACAGATAAGTGCATAAAAGAATGGGAAAAAAGCTATGCGTTAATTATTCTAAATTTGTTTGTTCTCCTGTAGCTATGGTGCTCCATTTTAGCGGTGATGCTATGGTCTCATGACCTTAATGGGTAATATAGATCTTTGCTCGATGAAGTACCCTCTCCATCAAATACAGAGGTAAACAAATACACAAGACACTCGAACCAAGGGGCTCCAGGACAGCACACCTTTTTTTGTCCATGATTGATGTTTGTACTGCATAAACAATGGAAAAAAATGTTGAAAGTTAAAAAGCACATTTTGCAATTAGACTGAGCGGTACTCATTCAAAATGATTCACATTCAAAATGGTAAAGAGCTTGTTTTTGTTCAGCTAGCGCAACTGGGGCATAATTTGCATAAATATAATCAAATAAGTAACTTTGACAAATGCAATTAAATATGAAGCCAGCAACCTTTCTATACTCAACCTCTGTGTCACATTGTGGGGCATGGGTTAGCTGTAGCATGGAGCGGGCCAATCAACGTGGGTTAGCTGTAGCATGGAGCGGGCCAATCAGCGTGGGTTAGCTGTAGCATGAAGCGGGCCAATCAGCGTGGGTTAGCTGTAGCATGGAGCGGGCCAATCAACATGGGTTAGCTGTAGCATGGAGCGGGCCAATCAGCATGGGTTAGCTGTAGCATGGAGCGGGCCAATCAGCGTTGGTTAGCTGTAGCATGGAGCGGGCCAATCAGCGTGGGTTAGCTGTAGCATGGAGCGGGCCAATCAGCGTGGGTTAGCTGTATTATTGACCACACTGTAACAAAACAGCAGTAGCATTGTGAACATTGTTAAGCATGGGATAGCTGTAGCATTCTGTATGCCAGGGGTAGGCATCCCTGGAGTGCCTGTATCCATCAAGTTTTCTATCCTACCTGATAAGTTAATATCTGCCTGAGATCAGGTGTGGTTCATCAGAGACCAGGTAGGATAGAAACCCTGGTGGAATCTGGCACTTCAGGATTAGGGTTGCCTACCCCCTTCTGTATATCATGTAGCATAGGTTAGCTGTATCATTGTGAATGCCATGTTGCATGGGTTAGCTTTAGCATTGTAGTTACTATGTGGCATGACTTAGCTGTAGCATTGTGGATACCAAGTGTCATGGGTTAGCCGTAGCATTTTGCATACCATGTGGCATGGTTGGGTTAGCTGTAGCATTGTGGTTACCATGTGGCATGGGTTAGCTGTAGCACTGTGGATATCATGTGGCATGGGTAAGCTTGTGCATATAACTTAGGTTAGCTGTAGCATGGTGGTTACCCTGTGGCATGGGTTAGGTGTAGCATTGTGGATACTATGTAGCATGGGTTACTGTAACGTTATGGTTACTGTATAGCAAAGGTTAGCTGTAGCAGTGTGCAATCCAAATTACCAAAGCATTAAATATATGTGAAAAATAAAAAATCAGAAATACAATGATATAATCGCTAATCAAGTCAATAGCTGATCATAACAGAGTAATCAATCAAGCTCATCCACACATTTGGAAGATCAGGTGGGTGATTTCAAACCTGATTTGACCTTTTTTTTACCCGTGAGCAACGGCAATTTACCCAAATTGCTATAGTAAAAACTTATACAATGACAATATTCATGGTAATGTTAGTTATTTAATGCTACGTGGTTCATTTGAGAGAGAGAAAAAAACATTGTTATAGGAACATTGAGAGATACATTTGGCTAATCACTGTTTTCCCTCCTTTCAGTATATCCCAAGGCTATATTGAATTATTGTATGCAAATGCTGTTTCAAATGTCAATTAGCGCACACAAAAAGTCTTGTAATTCTTTTTGCTGGAGTACTTTGCTGCCACAAAGCCTCTCCCTGCCATCATTAAGTACGAAGGCTGCCCACGTCAATCAAGCAAGCTTTAAAGGCAGACACTGATATGAAATTTTATAATGTCAGGGTAATATCCACGTTTCGCCCACATCATGGAACATTTTTCCTAATCCTGACTTTACTCAGGAACAGAGAGGAGAGTGTGTGAGAATATGGGCTATGTCCCCAAGAAGATATGTATGATACGTGTAACAAGGTATATAGAGGAAGTTCCTCAGATATGGCTTTTTATACGAGACAAGTGCTTGTCTTCACCGAGGTCTTATCATAAGGACGACAGGGATGGGTACGAGAACATGGATGAAGCTTCGAGTGGGTCTGTAGATGCATGTAAGTTACATCACCATTGTCTAAAACAAAACACTGATCTTCTTGCTTATGATTTATTTGTCACATTTACGTACACACGCACTGTGAGCGATCACATTTATTACTCTGTGAACAGCAGACGGTTATTGCCATATAAGCGACAGCAGAATATTCTGGTCATGACTGGGGGGGGGGGGAAATCACAGTTCCATTAAACTCTTTCAACTTCCAATTGGAGTGCCTTAAAGCCTAAACTAGTCTCCAGTACAAAGTAAAGAATGAAGTACCTTTTAGTGGCAGTGCAATTATCCAATAAATCAACTAATAAAAGACCACACTGTCAATTTGTTTTTTAATTGAATAATTACTCGATATAGCACCCGAGCTGAGTGATTACGGGAACAATTTAGCAAATGTCAAAAAGCAATTGAAATGAATTACAGGGCTCTAAAATAACTCCCGCAATTAGGCAGCAATAATGCATAGCTTCGTTTATCCCGTTTAGAACCCCTGTCATCTCCTCGGCCCCTTAAGGTTCTTCATCCTGTAGCGTAAGCCCTCAGCACACCAAAACGTGATGGCGTCACTGTGATTCCGGAATCACAATACAGGGTCATGGTGAGCTCAGCCTCCATCCCAGGAAGCACAGAGTGTGACACAGAGTGCAGAGATCAATTAATCAATCGATCAGTCAACAAATTAATAGATGAATTATTAATCGTCTAAATTGTAAAATTAATAATCTATTACAATTTGCTAAATCACTCATTAATTTTAATAAAATGAGCCGTGCTCTCCCACACAATTACCATAAAGTCATGCTCCATTAAAGCTGATCACAAGATCAATAATTAATAAATACACATTGTATAATATATACATTTTTGAATGGCATTGCAATGGACTGGCATTCTGCCTAGGGTGCGGCTCGCGTTGTGCCCTGTGATTTCTGGTATAGGCTCCCTCTAATGAATAAGAGGCCGGAAGATGGAAGGATCATTTGGCAACGAACTGCACCTTCATAATGCTTTTATATTGCATTCATAAAACGTTCAGTGCACCTTCATAATATATTCATTAAGTATTCAGAAATCATTCATAAACAGCATGTATGTATACCTTAACTTCCTAACATCCCTTAACAGCTGTAACATACATTAATAACAAACATTATATAATAATAACAAACATTATACATGTATAATCATGTAATTTTGATATTAATGTATATTAACGCTGTTAAGGGATGTTAGGATGTTAAGGTATACTTGCATGCTGCTTATGAATGTTCTATGATTGCATTATGAAGGTGCACTGAATGTTCTATGAATGCATAATGAATGCATTATGAAGGTGCACTTATCGCAAAGCATTACCGATCATTTTACATGCTGAACATTAAATAGTCAAAATACTGTCTTGTTTAGTGTGAGTGCGGAGGGTTAAATAGTAATGTGGAAAGTAGAACACACAAAGACAATGGGTCCTCTGACTGAGGGAGAGACAGCATGATAAGGAGGGAGCCGGTGAACAGAGAAGAAACTTAGAAGAAACTGAAAAGATTATGCCAAGGACAGCTGGGATGAGGACCAGGACAATGCTGGGCTTTTACAACACTAGCTGCGATACTATATTGTATGCAAGGACATTTTGTTCTGAAAAGAATTGTCCATTGTAACAGAACCCTGTGTTAAGTCACAATGTTTCTCACTGTCTTTCTCACTGTAAATAAATATCTGCACTCCTGTGGTTATTTGGAGGTGTTAGACCCGTGGACAAATAAACACTCGCTTTTGCAGCTCTCCTTTCAGGTCTCCAGCTTCTTAAAAACTATTCTTCCGCAACATCAGTTCATTCTGTTAGTTGATTTAACGTGATCTGATCTGTTATGCTGACAAGCAATGCAAGGAATATGACAAATAGACATGGCGAGATTTTTTAACTTTAAAATACATACTTTCCACCTGCAATTAAAGATCACATCTTAATTGCTTAATGGATTATTTATTTAACAACCAGAGATACATTTATTGAGCCAACTAATTTTGAAATCAGACTCACATTTGGCTAAAGATTACTGTATTTCCAAGCTTTGATCTCACCGAAGAGATAAAACGTGTTTTTTTTTTTAAAAATGCCAGATCTGCACTTTGATTAAACATTGAAGGATCGATGGACTGTGAAGCACGCCTGTGAACTAGAAGCACGCCTGTGAACTAGACTCCCTCTCTGTAGGCCTACCTAAAACTCCACCGTTATCATTCATCCCCCTTCAGCTCCTACCTAATGTCCAGCTCAGACTATAGACCGCCAAATTCAGATTTAACCAAGGAAATGCAGGCTGTACCTTGTGCTTCAGCTCCCGAACTGAAATGAACAGCTGTGAAAACGTCAACCGTGAACAGCAGCGTAGGCGGCTGAAACCTTACAGGGCATAGAGTGATTTATCAAAACTCATCCTACTTTGAGCTGATAAGTGACAAGCAGTGTTTAGCACCACTGCTTGATATGAATCAAAATAAACAATGTAGAAAATATTCATCTGTCACAGGGGGTTTTATAACCCAGGACTGAAGTACCAAATGTCTAAGGTTAGAAGAATATTGAAAGTATTCTGCAGTGTGTGTCTCCCAACATATTCTTCAGAAAGAAATGTCATTTACAAATGTGTTCTTCCACAGGCTAAATGGCAAAGCTACCTTTGCTATATGACTATGCTTTTCCTTCACTATCATCATATCATAATTGCTTTTTTGGTGCTGATGATCAGAAACACAATAAAGCTGTAGGTATTAGACAATGAGGAACATTTACTTTGAAAAATGCATGACTATAAACAACAAAAAGAAAATCATGCATTGAGAAGTATTTTACATAAACAATGCCGTAAAATTACTATCATATGCCACATGTCAGCGGTTTCTGTAAATATTATACATTCTATCCATCTTCCCAGTGCTTATCCCGAAACGGGCCGCAGTGGATGCAGGACCGTTTTTTAACCTTTCTTTATGAGACAACAGTGCTACCCACGGAGCCACCCATTATTATAAATTCTGCCACTTAAATTACTGATTATACAAAATATTTTTTTGTGTGAATTCAATATACTCACATTGCACTGTTGTGTGTTTGGCATTGCAGTACGGTGTTGCATGTCACACCATGGTCTTTGGGGATCTCTGTTCTCCTGGCACTGTATACGTGGATGATATGACAATAAAGGTCATTTGACTCGACTTGACTAACAGGCACCTGATTAAGATTAAAACAAACGTTTAACTAGAATAACTAAAAAAGGGATTCTTCCCCACACAAATCCAGGATAGAGGCATGAAATGACGGTGAAATAATCTGTCAGTAAAAAGATATCATTCAAATTTTATGTGTGCATTTTTATATCAATTTGTCTGTGAAGCTAAATTGCAACAAACAGATGAGAGAACTCTATTCGGGATTTGGAGAGAACAATTAGAATGCATAAATTCATTAAAATAAAATAAATTCCTATTCTGTCTTCCCCTGATAGACCACATTGTGGGACAATCCGTCCCAAAGTTTCACAAAGTACCGGCGCCACAGAGCCCTCAAGTTCCCTGCAAATCAGGACCGTGATGCATATTCTAGAAAAATCAGGACATTTTCACACAGTACAAGTCCCAGGAGGATCATTCGGAACAAACAAACAATAATACAGAGAAAGCAATGGCTTTTATTTTCATTGGTCAAGGGAGTGGCAGCAGCGCACCACTCAGGATGTGAACCAAAAACCCAAAGCCCGCGTCCAAAAGTCCAAATGCCGAGCTTTCTAAACATACATCAGTCCAAATGTTTCCCGTAAGGAGGGGAAGTCATTGATGTCAACAATAAAACATTCACTTTCGTTCTGACCTGGGAAAAGTCTGGCGGAATGCTGGCGCTGTTCAGTAAGCCACACAGTCTGTTTGAGGACAACATGCAGGCTTTTTACCCTAGATAAAAGGCAGAATTTTATATTTTTACCATGTATAGACATAAAACACAAGTTGATATTAATGCAGACATTAAATATAGTTTCAATATTTGAAAATGAGGATAATCAGGAGGAGAAGACATATAAAAATTATATTTTGACAAGATATAGACTGACGGTGCACAGTATATTGGAACAAGGACACTCAACAATTAAACTGACCTGAAAACCAGTTTTGTTGGTTTATCAATACTGTGGTACATATTCTGCTAATGTGCATCACACGTATTAATAGAGTCATTTTCTGGCACATTTTTACATTGTAAATAACAAAAATGACAAATATAATTATTGTAATTATCACCGTCACACTGGCTGAATGGTGGAACAAAACAACTGGATGGATGGATGGATGGATCATGCATCACCAGATTTCTTTGAAGAGTAAAAAAAGCCACTAAATCAAAATGAAACAGAATATGGAATGAGTAGTTTAAATTTTCCTCTTTTTTCCCACTCCTACTTTCTGATGGTGCACATTAGTATTACAGATGTTTGTCTACGGACTCAAACGTGCACTGCCCGGCACCTCCAAGGAGAGGCGCAATTTAGCCGAGTGATAAGCATTCCGAGGAGGCCATGTTGTCAGACTGACCTTGTCACTGGAAGAGCACCATGACCTTGCTGTGACTTCCCTCCCTTTATAAACCACATACTGATTGATATCAATTTCCAGTCTGTTATTTCCACAATGAAAAGGGTAGAAATCTATCACCGGCAATGGTCCGAGGCGGCAGATTTGAGACAAAAAAATGGAGTCTTAAACCTCTCCCTGTGGGCTGATGGACTTCTGCTACTGAAGTAGGACACCTCTATCAAATACCATTAGCCCTCCCTACATTTCAGGTATAAGATATCCTGAAGGACAACAGCTAATTTAATCTCCTATCAAAGAATCTGGCAGATCAGTCATATTTCCTGAATTAAATGACATTTGGAGAAAATTGATTTTGGCCAAAAATGAGGTTTCCTATCCTCAGACTCCAATTAGCAGGAGAGCAAATCCTGATGATTTTTTTCCCTAACATCTTGAGCTTTAAGAGAAGATTTTTTTTCTTTACCCCGCTCAAGCAGCTGCTGCGTAGCCCAATCAAGCGGTATAAATCTTTAATTTTAGCGATCAGCATTAATGCCGAAATACTTTAAGATCTTTTCTCCCTTGCCCGCTTTCATCCTTTCAGTTGGTGGAATTCCGCGGGGAGGGTACTCAATCATTTGCTCCCTAAGTACACAAAATTAGCTGCTTATCTGTTGATCTCCTTACATGATCCTTTAAAAATCCTTTCTGTGTGTCCAAGGCCGCAGCCTTCAGAAGACCGAGACAGCCTGCCTCCGTCTCGATTCGCGGGGGGAATCGGGCTGTTTAAATAGCTCTCGATGAAGGCCTGGGTCGTCTTATCCTGCACCCTCCCATGACAGAGGGATAAGGCGGCTGAGATGAGTCTCGGGCCCCCTGTCCGGCCAAAAGGCGAGTCTCGGGCCCCCTGTCCGGCCAAAAGGCATTGTGACCTATGATATCACTGCTAAAGTGTTTATCATAAATGGAAGACCCAGGTTAAGGTGTTGACCAAACTCGATCATATGCTTAGAGATGTAAACCTTGGGGTGGGTTGGGGGCCAAGGCAGGCAAAGGTATCCTTCGTTTCGATCCCCCCTCGTTTGTTAACTTTGATTCCTTGTTATGAGAGCCACCTAGTTTTTAACGCCGAACCCCACCTTCGGCACTCCCTCCATCACCCCCCCATACTGCCCCTGCCTGCAGTTGTGCCGCATTTGCTTAGATTAATAAGTCATGGCAGTGAAATTAGGGAAGAGCCCCGCTAGTTAATGGAGCCTGTGAAAGTTAGAGAGGGACCACGGCTCTCGTTAACTGCGTCGGCTGCTATTGATTGCGCCGGGTCACTGGGGACTCCCTTTCTACAGCTGACTTTGTGCTTCTACAGGAGTTCTAAGGGTCTGCCGAACAACAGGGACCAAGCACATCTCAAACAAGGTCTATGAAAAGCCTATCAATTAGGCTTTGAAGGTCAAGCTAGGTTTTTTTCCCCCTCTCCCTCCCTCCGCCCCAGTCTCCCTTCTTTCCCCTTCCTTCAGCTACCCGTACCTCCAGTACTCTCTTCACTTCTCCAAAATACATCTGAAGACTCCATTCAATTAAATATCTTGGTGCTCCAGCTGCTTTCTAAGTGAAAGGTCAACTAAGTCCAGAAGGCTAAAAAAGAAAGACTTGGCTCCCCCCCCACCCCCCCATACACACACACACTATTGCTTGCAGACTCTCCTAATGATACCCAATGGTCAATCGCTAACCAGCAGTGACAGTTGCCCCAGAAGCACCATTGTGGTGGAGAGTCTATCGATCAGGGGGGGGAAAAAAATATAATGATAACCTGTAGATATAATGTCAAGCCCCACGCCATCTCCACTGCTTGACATTCAGGCAGGTAGTGTGGAGAGGGAGTCGTGTTGGACATCAAAAGCGATGGCTGCAGAGAGTGTTTCTGCACCCACCATGGACAGTTAACCCTTATCAGATCTACTGCAATTACGCCACTGGTGGCCCCATAGAGTCCAAATGGCATGACCAGTTATAGGAACAGCCCTTCCACAACAGCTATCAACATGTCCTGCATATTCCCGCCCAAAATCAGCTCTCTTTGTTATATTACTACTCTCTTTATTTCTGCGGCTGCTGCCCTACAATGTGATGGGTAAGTGGGGGTCAGCGTGTTGCTCCACCTGTGCTCCCTTCACCTTTGAAACACGGCTCCGTCTCTCCACACTCAACTGTACAAGACAAATGAGTCTGCAGGGAGTGGGCGGCCGCAGGTTCATCTTACTGCACAATGCTTCGGCAATCTATTTCCCCTTTAATTGCGAGCAGACAAGTCGAGCCATACATCTGCTACACACTGCTCGACCCAATACATAAGTGCCATTGATCAGTCTGGCTAAAATGCGATGCCACCTTCCCATGTCTCGCGCCAAGCAGGAACGCATTATCAGAAGGTTAATACGATATACCACTAAGGCCATCTCCAAGCCGGCTCCTCTACCCACACCCCTCCTTTGCAGATTGGGTTCAGGGTGTCTTATTCTGAGCTAGATATGGACAGACAGCCTGACTCCAGCCCCAGTAGTGTGGGGTGCGACGGAGCTGGGGCGGACCGTTCTCCTTGCCTGGCCGTCTTATCAGCAGCCCCCGGGAATGTCAGCCAAATGCCGGTAACGCAGGACGACCGTCTCCACAAGGCAGGCGGCTTTTTTTTGGGGGGGGGGGGCAGCGGCGAGGGGAAGGCGGTATGGCGCTAAGCGGGCAGGACGGCAACCTGTCTGCCTCCCCCTCGGCCGCGATCGCATTTCCCAATTTTCAATACTTAGTCACTCCTTCCCTCATGGCTTCCAGCTGCCGTTTCTTTAACCTTCCCATCAGCACTGTGCCTCCACTTTAGTGGCCACATCTTAGAGGACTTCGTACACACACCCCTGTACACACATACACATACACACACCCCTGTACACACACACACACATACCCCTGTACATACACACGCCTGTACACACATACACACACACACATACCCCTGTACACACACATACATACACACACACACACCCCTGTACACACACACACACGCACACACATATACACAGAAATATATATAATACACTGATGTAACACTGAGTGCTATTCAGCAATAGAATATAATTACCAGAAGTTATCAATTACAAATGTATTGTTCCTGAAGAATTGAAAGGGATAATATTTCTATATTTTTATCGATACTTTTCATTAGTCATTTGATCCAAAATTGAAATGCTTTTTTTCTGGAATTTGCATGAATTTGTAAAATAAGTAAATAAATAATTTAAAAATGCTTTCAATAATATAATAGTAGTGCAGATTCAAGGGCACTTTTCAATCATGATGCAGTCTTTTGGCATTAAGTGCCATAGATTATACATATGGATTACAAACAGTGAATCCATACTGTAATTAAAACAAGCTCCTGGCACTAATGAATAAATTACAGAACAATGTTGGTACAATACAGAATTTGCCGTGCAAATACGTAATACTGACACTTTCTCAAATGAGAAATTTAATTACACGAACGGGATCAGATCCGGGACTGACATTTTCCCACAAACACAATTGAAATTAAAAGCTATTTAAATATTGCTTGACATTTGGCCAGGTACCAAGTTTCCAAGAGAAGAGAGTGTCTTAGTCTGGCAGAAGATCTATTTTTATATCTGGATTGCTTTGCTTGATGTCAGGATCTTGAAACGTAAAGATTTAACACATTGTGTCCCTCTTAGAGTTAAGCTAATACCCTTCAATGATAGACGTACATTAGCTCAAAGAATGTGTAAAACAACAGCATTATCACTGTTTTCCTGCTAACCAACATGTGAATGGATTCCCAGGCAATAATAAAACATGGGTGGGAATCCATATAAAAAATGCTAAATATTTATTTATTAATAAAGCAGTTCTTAAATAAACTCTCCAATAAATTATGTAAACCTTGCCTTTGGTCTGTTTTTAACTATGTGCTCCAGAAATAAATGATTGTTTTCTCCTAAAATCAAGAGGGACACATATGGTCATGCAGTCCCTTGCATATATTAGGTAAAAGTAACTTTACAGAGAAAGTTTCTGTGCCGTCGTCTTACAGAAAGTCACAAGACTTGTATCCAAGAACTGAACCTCTGGCAGGAACAACCTGCTTTATATTTTTTAGTTGTTTTAAATCAATCCACCTTCCATAACCACTTTTCCAGCACGGAGCCTTGTGAGGCCTGGAGCCTATCCCAGGCAACGTGGGGCACCAGGCTGGGGAACATTCCGGAGGAGGTGCCAGTTTATCGCAAAGCACCCACACAAAACGAGTCCCAATGTAGACAAAAATGCCCACCAAAATGCATGTATTTGAAGTGCAGGACTACCTGGAGGATACCTGCATAGATACAAGAGAAAATGCAAACTTCACAAACATAGATGGGGGACAGCATTCGAACCCTGGAGGTGTGAGGCAACAGTGCTACCCACAATGCACTATTTTTTTTCAACTATGGTGAGAGATAAAACGACAATTAAATGAAACCACAGCTAACTACTAGTGTATAGTCGTTTCAAATGAATTCATCCACGGAAACAGGAAGCTGAGCCGCGCTGCGGATCCCCGTTATGTTAAATGCATGTCATTTTGATTGTTTTTCTCGCATTAGGACACCAAAGCCGTTCACTTGGCAGCGATCCCTCTCTAGCAGGAACTAAGTACGAGCTTTGCTTCTTAAATTTGTGCTTCTCTGGGGATTTCATTTTTCTGTTTCGTTGAGTTTGTTGTGTCTCAATATCGCCCATTGACAGCTCTACAGATTTCCCAAGGAAATGTAATATTGTTTCTTTCACATACAAATCAGGTGGTGTAAACTCAAATTTGTGACGAGCAAGTTGATGGGTTAGATTCCAGATATGGAACTTATGGTACCACAGACTACTGTACTTAATCTGCTTCAGCAAATACTCAGCGGTGTGAGCGGACAGTGTAATTTATTGTAAGCAATGCCATTAGGTGGGGCTGTGATGTGCCAAGCTACTTACAAGGGCACTGAAGAAATGCACCCCCCCCCAGCCTTTGGACCAATAGGGTCTTTGCGTACCACCTTGACACCTGCTCCCAGCTTGACCTTTAGTATGACAGGTCATGTGCTGTACAGTGATCTTCAGTGACAAGTCCGCAAAGGTCAACACGGGGTCAATATCACGGGGTCGTCGGGGCGCGGTCTCCTGAGCCACTCTGCAGCACCCGGTATTGGCTCTGTATCAGGCTGCTATTCCTGGCAGGAAACACCTGACCTTTCTGGCCAGGTGCCCGTGACACCCCTCCCCCCCCAAATGCGACAACCACACAATGGGGCAGAAAAGGGCAGGCCGGTAACTTTAGCACAGTACATTTTGTTTGGGGCCGTTGTGCGGAAAGTTACTATGTGTGTCTACATGAGAGAAGAGGTTTGGCCTTAAAACAAAATTCACAGCACAGAAGGCCAGGCGAGAAATGCCATATTAAAAAAGCATATAAAAATTATTTATGTATAAACAATGGCCCATTTAACTGTGTTAGGATTTAGACTCAAAAGCATATCTGTTTGAAGCAAGGTGGACCGACCGTACAATAAAACACATTTACGTTGGCTTGTGGCGAGAAAATGTGGCGAGTGCTATAGCGTAACCTCATTAAATTAATTGCGAGATTAATCAGAAGATTAAATAAAATCTTTGACCTGCCCATTAATAATTAATTACAGTAGAGCAGGGAGCGCACTTGGGAGGGACATTCGCTGACAATGGGGACAAAAAAGACGTGATTTTAGTCTATGTTTGAGTTTATAAGTCTCGTTTAAATACAGTGGGCTGTTGTAGCATGTCAGGTGGAATCACAGATACTAAAGATGGGCTCTTCTGCCAGTGTGAGGTCTGCATTCTCAGTCACATGACTACTCTATGCCACACCTCCACCAAAAGCAAATCTTTATATAACATAATCCAGAAAGATCCATAGTGTTCTTATCTATTTCATTTTGCAATTAATATTATATATTTTATCGTTTACTTTATGTGTTAATTATTTTATAAATGTTATACATTTTTATTTATTAAAACTAAATTCAAATGAAACAATTCTTTATTTAGTTTCCCTTCAAATCCCCCCCCCCAGCCCCAGGGGTGGTACATACTGCAAACCGGAACAGGATATAATCCCAGCTTTGATAACGAGGTGAAATCAAGTCTGCAGGTGGACACGAGCAGAATGAAGAAACACAGCAAAGATCTTTCCTTAATTAACACGAAGGAGCTGTACGACTGGAACCGGTCCTAACTCCATCCACACGGATACCTGGCCCATATGTTTAAGAGTTGTTGTTGTTGTTCTCTTGTAAAAAAATCTATCCATCCATTTTCTGAAATCACTTATCCAGTTCGAGATTTGAAATAAGCCTGAACCTGTATTGTTAAAGAGATAAATGTCAAAGTATGTGCAGTACCTTATTAGCTTCTGTAAACACGGTGCAACAAAAATATTTCCCCTTCAATCATTAACAAAGCCCAGGCCCTGCTGTGCCCCACAAATCGCCGGATCCGTCATTGAGCTGAATGTGTGTAATGGATGACATTGATGGGGTTGCCTCAAACTCCACTGTTGCCCCGGCACTGAAATTGGCTGGGGCCCAATCCTGCCGCAACCCCCCCGTCCCCCCCAAGAGTCCCCACGTCTCGCAGATCAAACAGTTTATGGACAGTTTGGTTTGAAATCAGGAGGCGAGATGGGGGGTGCTTCATTAAGGAAGGACTTTAATCCCAGCAGCTCCAGGCAGGGAGTGGGGGGGGAACCTGTGCTGATCGGGGATGAGGGGGGGGCTGGCATATGTGGGGACGCATTGGGAGGTGCCAGCAGCTGGAGCAGGCCGCGTTAACTAGTGGGGGGGGAGGGTGGGGGTGCCGCTCAGGCCTGTCGGGTGACAAGTGAGCCCTGATTTGCAAGCAATGGCATGCTGTCTTCAAAACATCGGCTCTCACTTTGGAGGCAGCTCTTAGAGAAGCTGCTGTGGACACCATGTCATCGAGAGCTCCCGGTCAGTTCCCTGGGCGGCCCCCCCCGCCCCCCCCCCCCCCCGCGGGGCGGCCCCGGGGGGGGGGCGGCGCGCGGGGCCCCCCACCCCCCCCAACCAAGGGGGGGCGCCAGTCCCTGACAGACATAAAAAAAGTACCAAACGAAAATCAGAAGATAGAAAGAAATTGCTGTTTAAAAAAATACGCCGGATAGGTCCTTAAACTGACTAGTTAGTGGTGTGGCGCGTTTTCGGTCCCCGATGACGTGGCGGTTTGCCGCCGTGAAGACAGGGAGCTGGTACGTTATTGCCACAGTCCCGCTGTTCGAGCCGGGTGACAGAGCCCTGTGACATGCTCCGGGAGAGGGACAACGCGGTGTCGCCACCTACAGCGTGGTCTCGTACTCCAGCCGTTCGTGCACCAGTGCGTCGTCCTTGTACTGCAGCCGCGGCGGCACAGGCGAGCCCTCGAGAGACAGCACAGCGCGGCGGATGCTGCGGTCCAGAACGTGCTGCTCCCAGGCCGGGTACCGGTTCCGGCACAGGTCGATGCGGATGACCGGCTCATCAACCCGCGGGGCACGGGACGAGGGTGTGGACGGCACCACGGGCCTCACCTGGAACACGGGGACGATGCCGCCGTCCCTCTCCGAGTGCCTGGGGTCCCTCTCAATCGTGCCACCACTGCTGGCACCTCCCCCGCGGTTGGACCGCAGCGAGTTGGTGGCGCCCTCTTGTGGCAAAACGAAAGGAGTGCTGGGGTCGTCCAGCGTGCAGCTGACCGAGCGGCCAAATCGCGGCCCGTTGGGGTGGAAGAAGGCGTAGTACATGAGCATGAATAGCACGCCGGTGAGGAAGCTGCTGAACACAACACAGAGAGCGGGCACAGCGAAGGCGTCGGTGCTGGCCGGCACCCGGTAGAGGTACCAGAGCGTGCTCAGTGCCATGTTCTCCGCCAGCACTACCAAGTAGTAGACAAACAGGCGGCAGCGGGTGCGGCCCTCCTTGACATTGAACCAGCTGAAGATGTAGACAATGCCCACTACCATGTCGAAGACGATCTCCTCCCACTTGGTGACGCAGAACTCGGTCTCGCAGTGGACGATCCAGAAGGTCATGATGCACCAGTGCAGCACGATGAAGACCCCGAAGTAGAGCTGGAATACAGAGGCGAAGAGGGCGAAGGTGATGACGCGCGCCGCGATGGTGAAGAAGTGCCAGCAGAACTGGATGACCACAGCCAGGTAGCTCATGGGCCGCTTGTCTTCCCGGGAGTCCCTCAGGGCCTTCTGGTAGGAGGCCAAGGCCCAGGCCAGGGACACCAGGGAGGCAGCCGCCGTCATGCCTGCAGGGGAGAATGGAGACATGTCCTTGTCAGCTCCGGAGGGGTCACAAACACACACAGTGAGAACCACAAACAGCTATACATGAGCACACACACCTACAGCCCCTACAGTCAGAACCGCATGCTCACACACGCTGCCAATACAGTCAGAACCTTATGCTCACACATGCTGCCCCTACAGTCAGAACCTCAGGCTCAAACACGCTGCCCCTACAGTCAGAACCTCACACTCACACACGCACTGCCCCTACAGTCAGAACCTCACGATCACACACGCTGCCCCTACAGTCACAACCTCACACACGCTGCCCCTACAGTCAGAACCTCAGGCTCACACATGCTACCCCTACAGTCACAACCTCACGATCACACACGCTGCCCCTACAGTCAGAACCTCACGATCACACACGCTGCCCCTACAGTCAGAACCTCACACATGCTACCCCTACAGTCAGAACCTCACAAACACGCTGCTCCTACAGTCAGAACCTCAGGCTCACACATGCTACCCCTACAGTCAGAACCTCACACACACGCTGCCCCTACCGTCAGAACCTCACACACACGCTGCCCCTACAGTCAGAACCCAAAACATATGATTGGCTATAATAAGGCTGGCCTCTTGGCATGAATTTTCGCCCCTTTTTCTGCCACCCCTCCCCCTTAAAAATCCTAGAGTCGCAAGCAGCCCCCAGCCAGGGGGTCCACACATTTTCAGGTGACATGCTGGGTGCCAGGTCTAACTTCCTGGGGGTTGCCCGAGTGATGGGAATGTGACTCCTGAGGGAAAGGCCCACACCCAGCCTGTCACTGAGCTGCCCTGGATGGACACCTAAGCTTCTCCAGACATCTGCTCCTGGTGTTGGCGGTTGGTGAGGTCCCAGCCACCCCCGAGAAAAGCTCTCACCTCAGTTGCTCCAGGGGAATGCATCAGAATGCAGAAAAGGTTAAACGGACCCATCCGACTGAAAGAGGTTGTCAAACTCTTCAGAAAAATGTGTGGTCTGTAATCACTGGCAGACCTTCACCCTCGGTTCTGACCCAAAAACACCTGGTACTGTGGCCCACTTCTGCCCCAAGTGGCCCAGCATTGAGGGCAGCAGACCAAGAGAATTGTGGCCACAATGTAGTCAAACTTTGGTTCTTGCATAAGACATTTTTAAATTCAGTGCATATAACAGTCTGTTATATGTCTGTGGGCCTAAAGTGCAAGTAAATATCTCACTGCACTTGGTACACATGATGATAAAACTTTGAATCCTTGAACCCATTCCAGCATAATATATTACCGTTATGCAGGTTTTCCAAACGACAAACGCTTTCCTCAATTTGAACAGCCGGAAATGTTTTCCCAACCAATTCGGGTTAAGTACCTTTCTTAAGACATGCAGCCCTTTTGAGACTTGAACTAGAAACCTTATCTGCATATAAAATTTACGTCCGCGAATGTCACGCTAACGGCGCCGTTCACCTCCTCCACCGCGCGCGGGCGGCGGGAAAAGCCAGAGACTGATGTGTCAGTTTGGCTGGTGCCCCTCTATTGCCGCGTGTGCTGCGTTCATAAATCAGCCCAGGAATTGTACGGCGCAGTGGAAACGGCGTGCTCAGCACCACAGACTGAGGCACTGTCAGGAGGGTTTGTTAACAGTAATTGATGGCACATATTGAACTAATTGAAAGCAAGTATGAGGGTCTCGTTGAAGGGTTAGGCATTTAAATATCACTTATACCCTTGAGAGGGACATTACCAGAAATGAGCTCCTGCAGGCTTTTATCTAAAAACAGATGTGCAGAAAATAGAATTGTTATTCTCTGAAATAGTGGTCTGTACCCGTACAAAGGGGCTCAGACTATTTTTTTTAATTAAAAGACAATTTGATTGTACGTAATGCACGAGGTAGAAGCTGTCATCCCTTCGTCGCACATTTCCGTGAGCCTGACAGGTTTCGTACTTTGCGGTCGCCTTGTTTGAGGTAGGAGGGGCCTGACTGTAAGCTTCCACAGTGTAACTTGTCTTTTAAGACTCCCCCCCCCCCCCCCCAAGGCCTGGATCATGGTTCCACTCCAAGCTGTGCTACTCGCAGATCTGTAAACGTGGAAGATCAGTTGGTGTCGTTCCTCAGCAAAGGGGGTTTGAGGTGAACTAGGCCGTTCTTCTGACCTAGTCAGCAGTCGTTGGTCAGGGGGTGATATTTACCTCCCACACCTGAGTCACACCCCTCCGCCCTGCAAACTCTACTCAAGAATGGAGTCGGTTCTTCTGAGTCTCGTTAGCTTTCAACGGCTCCCACCACCCAAGGTCATAATACCCGTTAGAGATACATAATCAGTTACTGTAAAATTATGTAGACTATAGTTCAGCGCCTAGGACTAAGTCTTTAGCAGCAGATGGTATCTGGGAGGTATAACCTGTGTACAGTGTACAGTGTACAGTGTCGTTAATATGAATACAGTTGATCTTTCTGCATTGCAACTCCTCGTGGCGGTTTTGATGTATCACGGGGTCAGTATCACAAATTAAATGGACTCTTTCTGGGAGTTTTGCAAAAGCCGCAGACGACGCACAAAGGCCAGCAGATGGGCCACAAAACGTTTAGCAACTCATAAATACATAAAATATATGTACAGTGCTGGATTGGAGGACGCCAAGCCGGTTCACGGCAGCGTGATATCTCGCTGTGATCTCGCAGTGATCTCTGTGTCTCGCGTTTCTCACGTCTTTTCGAATTGCTTCACTCGCATGCTCCCTTCACTTGCCAGGGGGACCAAATAATTTTACATGCTTTCTTTCCAGATCACAGGGGGCCTGCACCCCTCACCCCCGCCATGTACAAGGGTCTATTGTGATGTTCAGCTTGTGAATATCCACCCAAAAAATGCCAATAAAAATCTTCTCAGAACTGCTCCCACTTCCAGATCTGCTCACCCTACACTGATAATTTGATTCACACCGTCTGACCACGTCCAGCATCACCACTGGGGGGGGGGGGGTGTGACACTGGGACCTTTGTACATCAGCACTCTCATCGTGGCCCCTGACACTTTCCAGGGCTTGGCCGTCTTGATGCTTCTCCTCCATGTTGGACCTTGGAAAAACGTGGTCCTCAAAGTAACGGCGTAGCAATAAGTAACTGCGGTATTAATATACGTGGTTCACTGCACAACGAGCCACGCATGTCATGTTTTTAAACACACTCTGCGTATTTAAAAACATATCATACACAGTCATGTGGCAACCATGGTTACTAAGCATTTGGCTGACACTTTTGACACTTTTTGACACTTTTGTACCTAAAAACATCATTTTCTCATGTACAAGCTGGAAGTGCATTTATCAGTTATAGCTATTTTCTTTGCCAATGATTAAACTATTGGACATATTATAGTTATAGTTAAGGATTGTAATGGCACATTGATTTATTAGTGTAATTTGCCTGGCCAGCACTATGTGTGCGGTTACAGAACACCCTTTGGACCAATCAGATTTGAGAATTCAAACAGTTGGTGCTTGGGGATTGTGGGAGAGCGAGAGAATTGAAAGCTTGGAAATGGTACATGCTGGTGACACCATGACCAAGGCCAGCTTTTCCCCATCCCCGAGGGACAGGCTTTTACAGGATTCGTCGCTACCTCATCAAGACAGATCTAACGAGAACTAACATCGATTCAAACAGAGCAGAATGAAAAGCAGCACGTCCTGATGGACCAGGCATCACAGGCAGTGCAGGGTGGGCACGGCTACCAGTAGGGGGTGCTAAAGGAGGGCTCTTACCTTGAATCGCCTGCAGTTTGTGGGTCTGGATAATGATGCAGAGCTGGAGGACCAGCTGGGGGGCGCTCTCCAGGAAGGTGGCCAGCAGATGGAGCATGCTGACGTCGGCGTACTCGTACACCATCCTCCAGTGGAAGAACCAGCGCTCGTGCTCAGGCCCGCGGCGGCTCTGCACGCCCAGGTAGATGGTATGGAGGTACCTGCGGGGAGAAGGAGACGCTCCTGCAGTCCACAGCCTGCACCTGGATACCGTCGAATGCTCCCGGTTCCCATCCCGCCATCGGGTCCAGAGCAGCATGTCCCCGAGGTCCCAGCATGCATTTGGCTTGACTCGACAGGGTAGAGCGTCCCAGCTAGCGACCGTTCCCCGCCATAAGAGACCGGTGACAGCGTCCGCACGCCACCCCTTGCTGTAGATTTCATCATGATCTGTGAGTCACTCACTGTTTACTACCAAGGCTGCTAGTGTGAAATGCATGATAACAGGGAGAGGTTTAAATTGGGCCGCCTTCACGGACCGCATAATTACTCCACGGCGTGACGCGGCGCTCACGGCTAACCTCTGCCACGGGGACTCTTGCTGTTTTCTCACTCGTTCAGTAACAGAACTTGTCGCCACGAGTCATTTCAGGTTAATTGTACATGTCTACACACGCCGTCAACGTTTCTTGTATTTAACACTGACACTTGCAGGCTGGGGGGGCACCGTGTATATCACAGGGTGGGGGAAAGGCCTGATCCTGAAGTCTGAGTCATCCCTCTGCCATGGCCTTACCCAGGGCTACTGCCTGTATGGTTCTTGTATCTTACTCTGGATGTTTGGGGGGGGGGTGACCTGCTGCAGAGGGTTGAACAGTTGAAATGAAATTCTGCTTCATTTATTATCTGCACAAGTACATTGGAATTCTTTAGTTTTCACATATTCCATCTTGCTCACCTTAGAGAGATACAGACAGGTGAGAGGGAGGCTTGGGGTCCAAGGGCAGGGTCAGGATATTTATCCAGAGCCCCTAAAGCATTTGTGGGGGGGGAGATGGTGGTGGTGGGTGAGGGCCTTGCTCAAGAGCCCAACAGAAATATGACTATTCTGCCGAGGATGGGATTCGAATCAGCAACCTTCTATTCACTGGCACAGAGGCTTGACCCACTGAGTCGCACACCACCCACCACTCCTGCTGTCCTCACTCCCATCCCAAATGAAGTCCTGGTTCCTTCTCCCCACCCCTGTGCAACGTGGATCAAGTCATCATCCGGGACCAAGCAAGGCTCCTGGTGGAGATCAGTGCACCTCTTAACTCTCTGCGAGATCAAAGATGCCCACGCGAGTAACAGGGTCGGTTCACAAACCCCTCTGGGCCTGACTTCATATGAAGCGCTGATTTTCTGGGCAGGATTCCAAGCGCGCCTCCGGTACGCGCTGCCTATACTCAAGGCTTTTTGGGTGCCATAAAGCTGCTCTTTTCTTGCCGTTGATTACAATCCGTTTAAAAAATGCATTAAAATAGGTTGGCTAACCGGTGCTCATTTAGTAAGCAGCTTTTAAATAGGATTTCCCTTTGTCTTACACAAGCTTCTTGGCTGCAAACTTTGGCACAAGTTCTTCAAAACCACACTCAAGTGTTTTTTTCCGAAATGTCTGTTCAACACAGCGGTGGATGATTACTACTGAATATTACTGCTGAGGAATGAGTTATGACTGAGAGTAAATCTGGAGTAATCAGTGGAAACACACATAATGACATATAATACAGTCTGAAGTAATCATGTTCTCATCCACCACAACTTCTTATCTGTTAGGGGGTTACAGTGTGCCTGGGGCCTACAATAGGAATCACAGGGGAGCGCCATGCATGATCAGTTATTGGAGATACTGATTCACCTCATTGTATGTCTTTGCATCATGAATGGGAGGTAGAGTATTCAGAAAGAACCCATGTGAAAGTAGGGAGAGCACACAAGTACACACACATTAGTGGGATTCAAACACACAACCTTGGTGGTGTGAGATAGTAGTATCACCCAGAGTGCTACCCATCTTAGCTACCATCTGTATTATTATATATATGACCTTGGGTGACTTAGACGAACGGCCCAGGACACACGTGGACAGTGCACAGTCAGCTGATGAGGATGCTCTTTCGTGATACCTGTGCCTTATTTACAAAAATCTTATAAGGCTGACGTTCTTCCTGAACGTGAACCTGGAGCCTGATGCCTAACCCCCGCCTCTCCGAGCCCCAGCCACTGCTGGCTCGCGCTCTGTTTTCCCATGTGCTGACACCAAACTGGCTGCATTTTATTTCTGTCCCAGCATTTCTTGAAACCTGTCACCCATCGCGTACTCGAATCCCTCTCCTATTTATGCCACTGCCTCTCTCCCATCCCTGTGCGGTTCTGTCAGCAGGTTACCCATAAACAGCTAGCCGGGGCTTAGCGCTAAAGTAGCTAAGCAGTGCAGGACATGGTGGTGAAGCTCTGAGCTGACTCCCTACACCGTGGGACATAATCGGGCTGGTGAGTCTTAGGATCTCACTGAGCTTCACTGGTGAGACAAAGCACTTTCTTTTTAATATGTTATTAACACAGCTAGCCCTAGATGTCATACACTTGTCTGTGCTGAGGCATTACATTGAAAAAAAAATCAAGAAGCTTCCTTCCATAGCAAGCACACAAAGCATAATTAGTAGTACCTCTTTGTTTGGGGTTGGTGTTAATGAGGAGACGCAGCGAGCTGCAGGAACTGAGTCTCCCCTTTTGTTTGGCCTGCGGGAGTGGCCATGTGGAGCTTTCCTATCACACCTCCACTAACAGTGGTGGGACATCCTCCACAGGTATTATGGGACCTCCATGCCTGCAGGGGGCGCTGACTGTTTCTGTATATGTCCATACCTGCACCTCTCTGTCAACCCCTTCTACAGAAACGGAGGCTCTTAGCTCTCTCTCTCTCCTCTTTTCCTTTCTCTGTCTCCTCGAGATGATGATGAAGGTGACAGAAGCATGACGTACAGATCTCATATACGATGCCAGGTGCTAAATGCTTGACACAGCCATCATTCTTAGCGCAAGTTATACAGAAGCTGCCTGAGTTACAGTTATGAGTTACAGCTGTAGGTTGTGTGGCCAGAAGGATGCCCGGGGATTACTCAACTCACATTGATGGAAGGCACAGAGCCAGACACAGTCCAATGCTCAGGGGCAGCAAAGTACCATAGCCGTTTCCATGTAGTGTTAGCCGGCCGTCCAAAAAGAGTGTGAATTGCATAGTTATTTTCATTAGGTTTTCAGTAGGCTTGCTTCTCCAGTATTTATCGAACTGGGTCATTTCACTAATACAATCTGGGTTAAGTATCTTGCTCCTGGCAACTTCAGTGGAGTGTCTCCAGGGACATGAAGCCAACACCTCAGACAGAAGCCCAGCTCCCAATGCACTTCACCATTTGGTCTCCTTATCATGTGACTGGAGAGGGAAAATACCAGTGAGAACCAGATGCTACACAGGCCCTGGGGGCGCAGAGAGAACCACTCCTGTGAAGATACAATCAAGACAGACAAGAGTGACCTCCTGGAGTACAAACTGACCTAAGCCAGCTCAGAAACATTACTGTCCAGACACCAGACACTTTCTAGGTGCATCTAGAACTCGATCACAGGTCAGGCCCATAATACACTCTCACACTACTTAATCTGCTGACTGAAAAACACGATGCAGCTGTGGGTAACATTACATATCTACACACTAAATTTAGGCTGTAAGTAGCACGGAAACCTGAATATACATTACAGGACTTGTTCTGGAAGGCTCTTTGACTTTCAGGGTTAATGCATTCTGTTGGTAAACAGTGCAATTTAGTGTAATTCAACAAAAAAGTCAGAGCACCAAATAGTCCTATACTTTAATCTCGTTTTCCTAGTATCTAGCACCAGCAGGATTCTTGAGGGACTTGGTGACAACTTCTACTCTGGAAAAGCACCTATCTCCTGACTCAGGACTGAGCCCCTTCCTGGGTTTAAAGACCTAGATCCTGACCGGCACATCTCTGGGGCTGCAGGAACATCCGGAGGAGAGAGTTGAGCTCTGCAAGCTCCCGTTTAGAGGCACAGACTGTGAGCTGTTGGGTATTTTCAGCCATCACCGGCTTTTGTTAGCCGTCCGCTCATCAGCTGTAGGTCACGAAGCGTGAGGAGGCTCCTGCACTTCAGAGGAAACAGTGCGAGCGGTTCTGCGAGGCGTCAGGAATAATATAACCCAGCCGACAAAAAGGAAACTTGACATCCAGATTCAACTGTCATTATACTCTTGGAAAACAAACAATCGCTCCACGGGCAAGACTACCTCACAGTGTTCAGGCTAACTGTTGCCGGAATATGACTCAGACACCGGGGCTTATGTGCAGAGAGAAATCTCTCTGTGGACAGCCTGATGATGAGATCGGGCCGTTCGGCCAAAATGTACAGCACTGTAGGCCTGCTAGAGCGTCCTCAAATTAACAGGGTCACCATCTGCACTTTCAGAGTCACTCTATGTGGAGCCAGTGTGTCTCTTATCTTTGCTGTGGGAATTTCATTATTGTGCCGATTAATCCGCGTTTTGTTTATCCATCATTCGGTGAGCGTTTATCTGAAGGCAATGGCATTTATTTTCTGGCAAAGCCGACTTTCTTGCAGCTGTGGAGGGGAAGGTCGTTTTGGGTAGAGGAAGAAGATGGGATGATGACAGCTCAGAGCTTCCTATCTGCCCCCAGAGACGCACTGAGGCTACTGACCCTCAGCCCAACCCTGTCCTCGCTCATCTTAGCAGCTTCCCGTGCCCGGTTAAGACTGACTAGCCAACACCCACTGCAGACAGACACACACACACACACACACACACACACACACACACACACAATGTGCCCCAAGTCCAAGCAATAGCAAGCACACAATATGCAAATGAGTGTAAACATGCCAGAGCGTGCCCAGACGGACACTGCCAGATACTCACAACACTGACAATATTTACATAGTTTGGTTTTAGCACATAGAAGACCAGTCACATTGTGAATTGTCACTTTAACCAGGAATAGATAGGGACTAAATACATATCAGTAAAGCAAAGAAGCCCCCTCCATTCTTGTGGGGTTGAAACAGCTGACTGTAGTTTGACATGGCACAGTAGGGCACTCAGCAGGATGCATTGTGGGTATGACCAACTCTATCTAGGAACAAGGAGAGCAAAGGATGCCATGAGACAGATTGGTAATTACAGGGAATGTCACCATGACAAGAACAATAAAGCTTCTTACAAAGGAGAGCAAGATTTCTAGGGTGTCCACATCACTGTTGGAGTTCGCCCATAGAGTTTTATTTCTGTAGAACAGCTGCCTTTTACAATGACTAATAACACGGAATCCTTTGCTATTTTCATTAACAGCCATATATGTGTGCGGAACTAGCAATAGTAGCTATGGGGAACTGTTGAGTCGTCAGAAGCACCTGCGATTTAACGTTGGGTTAAATACTTCTTGACCATGGCTGATGCTCATCAAAGTAAACTCTGTCCATCAAAGATTAAGATCATCAAAGATGATCCACTCCTGAAAGGTTTTTAGATATTTTTTAACTTTGGGCAGTAAAAACGCAGCATTCAGCATGACGCACGAGAGGTCACGCCCGAATCCCTAGGAGTCCCAGCGCGGTGAAGAGGCTCCAGAATTCGGAGGCAAATAATGGACTTCCTGATGGGATGTGCTGCATGTGGCCGGCAGCACACCTAGGAGTTTCCATGGCAACCTGAAGGTGAGAGTGCGGCAGTAGACTCACTAGTGCAGCAGGGGTGTGGCGAGCAACACTGAAACATACACCCCAGGACCGGGGTGCAGCCCTAAACTGGAAGCACCACTTCATAAGCATATTGAGGAACTCAGGTCACATACAACCAGATGGAATGACAAAAATATTCACCTTATAAACAAGAGGTGGTATTTCACTCATTGATTCATTTGCTGAACTGAAACGACACTAGCAGATGAAGCGATCTGTCAAATCGGGAGAGGTGCCAGAGTGTACCACATATGCATTTCAGGACTGATGCATTTCAGGACCAATGCATTTTAGGACTGGTCCACAGTTGGCGTGACAAACAGTAGAGTACTACTAGCCCACTCCAACTAGCCTCCCAGGGTGCAGAGCACACCCACTTCGCTGTCCCTCTCGCCAAAAAGCTAGACACTGTGATCCTTCATAATTTTTGAGACTCCAGCTTTTCGCATCTGTACAGCATTGTAGAGGTCTGCGCGGGACTGATTTTTCATCCCGCTCCCGCAAGTTTCTGTCCCACTCCTGCCCACTCCCGCAAGAAACTCTCAAATGTAGACCTGCGCCGCATGCTTTTGCACCGCGTCCCACAAGTCCTGCAGGCGTCCCGCCCCGTTGCAGACCTCTACAGCATTGGTAGGAGGTGAACACGCACAAACTTCATAATTATGATACTTTATTTGCCAGTTTTATAAGTTCTTCGTTTTTCATATATCCCATCTTGCTTCCCTGTGAGAGCAAAGCTGAAGGGCTTGAGAGTGAGATGATTACCATACCGTGGTGACCTTCTGCGCATAAACACAGATCCCTAACATGCAGAGCCACACCACGACTCAAAGAATCAACCTTATATCCAACAAGCCGTGCTCACATTCCGTCCAGGTCACATTTCAGTGACTACAGTAAAGAAATGATGACGTGAGGAGGAGTCTGGTCATGAGATCGGTGTCCAAGGATGACAGGTGTGGAAAATGAATTAGCACTGGCCCACTCTGTCACTGACCAAAGGTGACATTACCGTAGACAGAGGCTCCCAAAACACTTGTGAGCTCTGCTATACTGATTGGATGAACCTGAATGAAATTGGATGCCCGATCGTTGTACCTGTAGCTAGTCTAACCTCAGCTGTCAATGCTGAATGTTACTCAACAAGAATTTCCCGGGTCGGCAAAATCATTTCGCCATTGGGCTCCTAGCAAGACCCTTAAGCCCAAATTGCTTTAGGGACTGGCTGCCTCCTCAATTGTATGTCACTTAGGATAAAAAGTGTCTACTAAATAAATTAAATATAGCCCATGTGGATGCTGTGTACTGGTTTGGGACTCAGACTATCCAAAAGTTAGAAATTTCAATATTCCTTCAAAGGCCTCCCTGGATAAAAGTACTGAATTGGTATAATGAGTAAAAATGGGGGAAATGGAAAGTTATGAATAACAATGCCTGTTTGAAACCATTCATGCAAATCCAACATTTATCTCTACATGCTTGCAACTGAATCCTGAAGAGGTTCAGCCGAAATCACAGCCACTCCAAATGCAGACGTTTCTGACACATTAAAGGACAGCGCAACATCCTGACCTCACAGCCAGGATTTTAAATGCCCATATTTACGGGACATAGATTCTGAACGGTTTTGCGTCTTGTGTGCCAAATTATTTATGGTGCAAATAGAAATGTAATTTACCTTTGGTGTAAGTGGCGATGCTTTCAGTGTCAAAGGACACTTTTAGTGCAAATAGAGACGGGGGTGCTGGAGAAGCCTGGATACCCTAGCAGATTCACGGGGGGACAGTATCTGACAGGGGGCCTTGGATATGTAAAATTGAGGGGGAGGCCCCCAAGGTTGACATTTTCTCTGGGGATACAGAATTTCTAGGTATGTCCCTGAATATTCATGTGAAGAAGTTCTCACAACAGGAAGGTCACATCCAGAAAACCCTTAACGGCTGGAATTACTTGGTGTGGTGAATGTGTGTAAGGACTGAGATCATCGCCTTATGAAGATATATGTGACAACTGGCACTGGCTGCCTGGGAAATGAGTGGTGTTGTGAATCTGCAGGTTGAGGGCTAGTCCTGCATGGAGTGAAGCACGTGGAGTCAGATCAATGGGCTATTGATCGTGAATGTCCCCTAATCCACACTTTTGTAGCTGAGGTTGTCAGCTTCCTGTCTGCATTCATTTGAGCAGAACAGTTGTATCACATTTTGAAGACTGGGCATTATTGCCAATAAACATTATGGTAGGTACAGCCGTCACGTTCCATGGCGCAGGCGTCATCGACGAAGCTATTGTGCCACACTCGGGACATTATGGATAACTGCCCATAAAAATTATGGCCGCTACACCCACCTCCCTGTGCACTCCGCAGAGCCCGTCACGTACGAACCGCTCATACCGCAATAAACATCGGGACCATAAATCACGCTGACTTAAGCACCCAGAATGTACGGTAGGACTATACTTATAGGCGTCTACAAGTGCAATGGGCAACTTCCTCAACACCAGCTAGAGCTTTGGATTCACCCAGAGACAAGGTTGAGACACCATCCAAGTACTCTGAGATGTAGACATAAAAAAAATGCCGCCCACGTTTGTATGGCAAGTCCGTCTCTTCTCTGACACCGTAAAGTTCTCCTGTGACGGTGTTTCTTAACAGGCACAGAGAGAGACGTCCGTTTACACAGTTAGCAGTGGGTACTTCTCCCCTGGGGGACCAGGGGGCGCCGTGTTGTTAGAACGAGGATGCTTCAGCTGATTCTGCAGCTGAATATAAGCAGATTATACACAATAGCTGGCTTGGTTCCAGGTGCTGCAGCTTGGATGAGAAAGCTGGGCTAGCCGTGGCATGCCGGCCTCACAGGAAAAGTCCACGGAAGGACTGAAGAGAGCTAAGGCTGCACCTCTCAGAACGGGGACAACCCCAGAGCAGCCCTACGCCCGGAAGAAAGGGTACACATTGCCTGCAAGGCCTGCGTGTGCCACAAAGGGTCATCTGGCCAAAGCAAACTGTCTGCAAATCTCAAGCAGCCGTCCGGCTGATTAACTCACCAAAGATGAACCAAAGGCCGCCTGACAACACCACATGTCGACATAGCCAGGACTGAGTAATCTGCTCTGCATTTTTGATATTGCGCATCTTACATTTCCGACTTTCATTTCATGGTGGGCTTTCAGCCAGTGACAAAACGGAGAGAACGTCTCTCTCTTGTCACTGTGAGACCAGAGGAGTGACACTGTACTGGAAACAGTCTCTCCCAAGCGGTATCCCACACTTTGACCAATTGGGCTGGACTCTCGGTTTCCAGGCTGGTGTTTCTACACGCAGAGTAAGACTGCAGACATGACAGTATGCTGACTGCATTGAAAATGAGCACGCTGTTTGTTTTTGCGTGTTTGGAATTTAGCCGTGCCTTTCTGTCACCTCCACAGACCTGTATCGCAGTGATTAATGGTCCATTGTGAAGGCACGATAATGCCATTATGAGAGATTAAAAAGGAAACAGGTGCATGGCTGATAAGTTATTAATTAGAGAACACACCGCTCATACAGTATACAATGAAACACATACTGTACTGGGAACAGCCAGGTCTGACTGTATCAAACAACTCATACAATATTCTGTGACCAAATACTATACTGGGAACAGCCTGGTCTGACTGCATCATACCGTTCATACAGCATACAGAGACCACATACTATACTAGGAACAGTCAGGTCTGACCGTATCACACCACTCATACTGTATACAGTCACCATATACTGTACTGGGAACAACCAAGTCTGATTGTATCAAACCACTCATACAGTAGACAGTGAACTGCATACTAAACCAGGAATAGCCAAATCTGACTGTATCAAACCACTCATACAGTACTCAGTGGCCACAAACTGTGCCACTGGGACAGCCAGTCCTAGCTGTAACAAACCACTCACTCAATATTCAGTGTCCACATACTGTACCGGGAACAGCCTGGTCTGATTGTATCACACTGCTCATCCAGCATACAGAGACCATGTTCTGTACTGAGAACAACCAGGTGTGACCATATCATGCCACTCATACAACATGGATTGACCAGGATTGACTATATCACATCGCTCATACAGTATACAGTAAACCGCAAATGGTACGGGCAACAACCAAGTCGGACTGTATCACACCGCTCATACAGTATACAGTAAACCGCAAATGGTACGGGCAACAACCAAGTCGGACTGTATCACACCGCTCATACAGTATACAGTGACCATGTATGTACTGAGAACAGCCAAGTCTGACCATATCACGCTGCTCATACAGAATACAATAACCACATACTGTACCAGGAACAGCCAAGTCTGACTATATCACATCACTCATACGGTCTAAAGTGACCACGTATTGTACTGGGAACAGCCAGGTCTGACCATATCACGCTGCTCATACAGAATACAATAACCACATACTGTACCAGGAACATTCAGGCCTGACTGATATACCCATTAGTCATCCTTGAGACTGTAACTGATTAAATGTTCTAGCTGTCAGTCTAGGGCAGCAGGGGGTGCTGCGATTCACCAAAACTTGTGCTCAGAGTGACATTATTAACTGCCATTATCAAAATAAATATTGAGCTGTATGATGGGTAAAAAAATGTTGAATTGAATTAGGTAACAGATTCCAGAAAAAAGAACTCCTGCAGAACAAATTGTAATAATAAAAATAATATGAATAATACAGTTGACATATATTTTGCTGTCTGGATGTCACGTTAGAGAAGCTGTACTATACAGACTGCTCTTGCACAGATAGAACTGTGATCCAGCCTGCTTCCACTGAACTGCAATATATGTAACTAATATACTGTATATAATATATAGAGTTGCCTAATGCTTTCAGAAACAAGACAATCTGACGAAAGACCAAAGCGTTCCTCGGGGAGTAAGGAGGCAGTGCCCTGTGCTTAAGCCAGCCGTTCAGCTAGCAACCATGGGGACCATGCTAACAAGGAACGAGACGGAGGTAATGGCATGGGGGTGGGGGAGCGAGCCCAGTGACTACAGGGAAAAACACACACGCCCAACAGCTACAACTGGCGTAAGGAAAGGAGTCGTGATTATATCTAGGGGAGGCCAAAGCTAACGCAAAAAAAAGCCGGCTGGAGCCAGTCTTCTATCCACCGATGTTTTGTAGATGCTCAGACCTTCGCACCGTCCATGTGACAGTACCTATGCCCAGCTATGCAGCCGTATCACACTACTACAGGCTCACAGTCGTATATCTCACACTGCAGACCTACAATTGCGTCTCTCTCCTAAGTTAAGATCCACGCTCCTGCCCCACCCCACCCCCACTTCAGACGAAGGCTCAGATACAATCATCACACCAAAGAACATGTAGCATCACTCTGATTTTATTGGAGAGATCAGAGGCTCTGTTACCGGGATATGAAGAGATGCCTTTTTGAGTATGCATTCATAATCTTCCTCTCAACGCTTTGATATTGTGGAAACGCCAAGGTTGACGATTATTCTATCTGGAACGTACCATTAAGACCATTCCCGTGGGCATCGCCGGCTCCGTGAGTGCGTGATTGGACACTTTTCTCATCTATGATAGTCTCTGGGATGCAACTTGGCTGATTCCGTTAACAGGCTCCCATTGTCAAAGCTCGTGGTTTCCCCCAGTCCAGGTAGCAGGACATCATAGATTTCTATCTGACATACGGATGTGACAAGATTGCCCTCTACACATCTACGTGTCAGAAGACTGATGAAATTAAAGAGAATCAATTACAGTATTTGGTTGAACAAGCACCCCACAGTCAACAGCCAATACCACTACTCTGACCAGGTGGTACCAGAGGTCATCTCACCCACCATTCATCCGTTCCAGACAAACAACGTATTTAATGGGTTTCTTTACGCATTGTACCTTGGAGAATTTCAAAAACCTCATTCGATTACTGGGCTTAAATTCGTACAAGCACAGCTGCCCAGGAAGGATGACAGATAGGGGAAAATGCCACAATGAGATTAAAAAACTGATGTTTCCTCTTAATGTTGCAATTGTGGGTTTAAATATTTGCAGCATTTTCAAAAAACGAGTAAAAAAAGAAGTTCAAATCAATACTGTTTTTTCTGCTACAGACCGTTTACCTGTATGTTTCAAAGGAAATCTTGAAGTGCTAGTGATATTACTGACGCATATCCATGTTGAGCCGACATCATCGAAATAGAGTATGATCATGCAGGGGGGGATTAACGCCTCTGGGGGGGGGGCGTCTAGGCTGACAGGGTAAGGAGCCCCCCAAGTGGCCCTTGGAGATATTTTTGGAGCCAAAAGTGAAATGTAAACAACAGAACATTAATAACATTCTACCGATAATTACCGATCAGGGTGGGGGCGGGAATGCTGTCGATAAAATTTGCTGATGGGGGACGGGGGTATTATGCCAGAGTATCGATCGGTTAAATTTAAGAAGTTTTTCCATTCCCTGTTTTGCTAAGGTTAGTCTTGAATTTTTGTGTATGCTCGTTTAATTGTGTTCTCTCTGCTCCCGTTATAATTCGTTTACCGCTCTAGCGGGATAGTATCAAAGATAGGGAAGAAGTAATGTTAGTCTTGTATCTTTGCACCATTTTCTTCTTCTGTTAGGCTACTATGAGCCGGTTCGCTTGGCTATGAAGCAACCGATAGATTCCAGAGGTAACAGAAAGTTGGGTAGCGCAAAGTCTCAAAGTGGAATAGTCCATTACAGCTGGCACGGGGGGCAACTTTGTCTATCCTGAAAACTGTCACCAAAATGCAAATAACATACATGCTGCTATCATTTAAATGATCATATTATGTTATATCCTTAAATGTAACTTCTGGAAATTCTGTCTTCATGGGGCCCCTAATTGTCAGGGGCCCCGGGTAGCTGTATACCCTTGCCTTATGGTAAGTCCAGCCCTACAATCATGTGACCACTGTATGATCATGTGACCACTGTATGTAGATGTGAGTACTGAATCTGGATGTAATCGTTCTACTCAGGTGTGACTTTGTTACTTAGGTGTGCCGACTGTATATTGCCAATACTACAGTACTTAGATGTAAGCAGTATACAAACGTGAAACTGAATTTATTGTAGATATATGAGACAGACACACACATATAGACCTGCACATGCACGAGACAACAGTTTATAGCAGATGCTTAGGTCCTATAATCTGATCAGCCATAATATATATATATACACACACACACACACACACGTAAAATTCGCATGTTGGAAAATTTGCATTCTGTGCAGGTTTCCAAAGACATGCAGTTAGGAGAATTTGAGTCTCTGAATTGCTTATAGTTGACGTGTGACGGATAGCTACCCTATGCTACCTAGGATGGGCTCCCAGCCCCCTGTGCTTGATAGGCAGGTGGAAGATGGGTAGTAATATAATAATTGCATTGGCGAAAATATAATACCATGCTGCCTGAATATATTTTACTGGTAAATGTGAAAGATCAGCCTCTGACTGTAGATCAGTCTCAACCACACAGACTTCAGCAAAGACGATGTCCATCGGTGTCCCGGATCGACACCCTAGCTGTTAAGTGCTATACAGCTGAGTATTTGCTAAGATTACATCCCACTCATTTGCATTCAGATTTACTCTGTGATATAAGGCATGCACCCGGCTTAGATTCCAGCCTGAAATTCACACTGGTTGAGTACAGAATATGCAGGATGCACCGACCTGTGAACCCCGACACAGAAGCCCCAAGCCAGCTCACCAGGGTCGTAACCATGGCATCGATCTGTCCCGGCCAGCAGCTGGGTCACATGACCATGATCATTCACCCCTTGTCACCATCATCCATGTTTAAGCTGATGCTTATATACGCGCGCCCAAACACACGCACACACACACTCACACATACTCACAGATTAGATCTTTGTGGGGACTCATCAATGATGATAACCCTAATCCCAACTATGAAGTAACCAAACAAGATACAAGACTTTCAGCATTTTTAGTTTTTTTGATTACATTTACAGATTTTTTATAAAATTAAGTTTCCTCTTGTGGGGTCCAAAAGAATGTCCCAACAAGTTCAAAATAGCAGGTTTTTATCACATTTTGTTGGTCCCCAAAATGTAATATTTACATACATGCCACAGACACACACACTCACACAAGTGTGTGTGTGTGTGTGTGTGTGTGTGTGTGTGTGTATATATATATATTTCAAAAACATTTTCCACAAGTACTACTGAATTTGCAGTTTTTTCCTCATTTCAGTTTTTTCCCATTCTTCTAGAATGAATTTCTCATGAAAAATTGCTAGTGAAAATGCTGTATGTTAAATAACATTTGATTGACTGATTGATTGATGGCTAAATAAGCAGGACCAACAGCATCCTGACACATGTACATTAAACTGAGCCCTTGAGAGACACAACAATTCATACAGATGCTAGTGTAACAGCACTCAGTGGTGGCGGGATGGAAGACAGAGTGATAATACAGAGTCAGTCTGCACTTACTTTTAAATGCAGATAAGGGTAAATCTTTGGGAATTATCACATAGCCGATACATTACAAAACGATTTTTTTCATAATAATAAAAAGAATTGTGACAACAATAATGATGCTGATGAAGAAGCAAATGAAGCAGTTGAAAAGATTCTTATACCCCGCACTTAATACTCCATGCTCAGTGTTAAATTAAGTCCAGGAGAATCTCAGAAAACAGCATACAGAATATGAGCATTTTTTTGTGCTCCTTTGACACACAGGTTACTATTTATATGCAATTTATTCTCCTCACAACGGTCTTAAAAGTGACCATCAGTCATGCCTGACGTGGAAATAAAAACAGTCTGGCGTGGATGGAGTAGGGCGTGAAGAATGCTTATAATCAAAATGTCAGATTACACGGGGTATTAAAGGCCAACTTCACCGCCCGTGGGTGCGTGCGCGTCACGTGACCCGCCGCCGTCAGCGTGCGTCCCCTGATCGCTCCCCTGCACGATCATTTCAATGTTCCCAGCGTGTCGCCACGCTTCGATACAACGACATACTATTGCGACTGTCCCTCAACATGTTATCAAAAATTTCAAACATCTAGTATATGTGTGTGGCCCCACAACGTGAATCGCCTTCATTTTAGCGACAAAGAGCGGAGGAAGCCTCACCTCCAGATCTGGCCGAGCTGCAGGATGTGAATGATTGACTGCACAAGCCAAATGCAGAAAGAGCAGGACGTTGACCTTCCCTTGTTAGTCCGGGTTGCGGTGCTGCTGTTGCAGCTGTTGGTTGTGGTGTTGCTCTTGCTCGCAGAGGACGCCTGCCTCTGAGGGGTGGACGGCTGGCCGCCCATATCTCCGTGCGACGCAGATCCGCTGATCAGCTTGCCGTCCATCTGCGAGCAACCGGCAGGCGCGCTAGCGCCGGCGCTGTCCTCGGTGCTGAAATCGTGGACGAACCATCGGAAACTGAAGACCTGAACTGAGAAGGAGCCGAGCACGACGAAAAACAATGTGAGCCCGAACCACCAGTAGTCTCCGCGGAGATAATAGTCGACCGAAAGCCAAACGTCCGTGCCCACATCCGCGAAATATACCGCCACGGCTGCGATGATCCAGAGGCAGTCCCACACCGTGTACTTCTTCTGCTCTCTATTGAGACGAAGACACGTCGAGGAGGAGCCGCAGCAGCGCGACTCCCCGTTCATAAAGTCCCCCTCTCCCGTGCCGGAGTCCGGCTGCGATCCGGGAGCCAGTCCCTGCACGGAGCCCGAGTGATCCGAGTTTTGCAAAGGAGTAAACGCCACGTCGCTCTTTTTCATTTTCAACACCCCGTCCGACTTCGCAGCCATCGCAAGGACCCTCCGTTACACCGAGACCGTCTTCCTCCCCCCCTTCTCGCTCGTCCTCTCTTCCCTGTCAGCTCCTGTGCATCCGCGGGAGACACTGGACTGGGCGACCTCCTCTTCCGCCAGCTGCAGCGCCTCCTGCTCGCACAAAGCGGCGCTTCCTCTCGGCGGCGCGCACGGGCCATATGCTCTCCCACGGCGCACGCCGAAACTATGACATCATTGCTTTGCAACTCCGGTTATCTCAGCCTCAACTACTCATTTGCAAAAACCAATCATTTCCCAAAATATACTACTAACATATGTCTCCACATGTGCATTGTATATTTATTTTTACAAAGCGCATGAAATGTTTATTAAAATATTTTCTCTTGTGATACAATTAATGCTATTTATATAGCCTTAGAGACGTAGTCTTACAATCCTGCATCACCTGGCGCGCATATATATATATATACACACACACACACACACACACACACACACGAGTGGGTTTATGGTTTTCTCAGGGTTTAGGTCGATAGTGAAAAGCAGACTTGGTCATAAAACAACGAATAATTTTCTACAGGTAGGCGGAAGTTCAGATAAATTAAGTAGATTGCTTGTGCACATGGGCGGTCGCCAGTAAATAAAAGAAAGTAACGAGCTGTCGAGGGGCAACGAATTATCGCCCTTAATGCTGATTAAATGCGGCGTCCTTTTCCATTACACAGGACGTTTTTCATTCCTGAGATCTCAGAATATCACGAAAAACTAGGGAGAGGGCGGCGTGTTGTACAGAACTGCGCATGCGCGCGTCCGTGCGTCTGCAGGTGTTCTGTAACTATCAAGCGGGCTTGTGGTGCATGCGCATTGCTAGAGGTATCCTCCGTGCTCGTATCCTTCAGAGTGTTATACACCCTCGATTTACGGTAATTCGGTGTACGTTTTTCGCTATAACGGGTCTTTTGATTACAAAATTTCGATTTACGGACCGATTTCTCCGACATAACGTTTACAAGGCAAATATATTTGCTTGTATGAAACGCTACATGCAGTTATTTTTCAACATTACGGTTTCACTCTGTTCTACGCTTGCATTATCTCGTCAGGTTTCGTTGTGCTCTCTAATTAAGCCTTTGTTTTGACTGCGAAGTGTTTCGTGTGTCTTAAATTTACATTTTTGATTGCTGTTTGAGTGCTTGATAAACATGAGCCCTCCAAAAGTACAGATAGTGTTGGAAACGGAGGCGAAGAGAGCGCGAAAAGCTCTCACAATTGAACAAAAGATTGAGGTGATAAAGAGAATTGAGAACGGTGAGAAAATGAAAAGTATCTGTCTGTCTTTAAGTCTGGCTCAATCTACTGTGCACACAATTTTTGCAAACCGTGAAAAAATAAGGAAAAGCTATGAGTCAAATGTAGGTGGTGGCAAAATGCATCGAGTCACAAGCCGTCATGAGGTATTTGAGAAATTGGAGAAACATTTAGTAGAGTGGATGGGGACTCAGGCCAATCAAGGCATTCCTTTGTCTACGATGCTGATCCAGCAGAAGGCCGTGTTGTTGTTCGAGGACCTGAGGAAGAAGGCAGTGGAGGAAGGAGACAGCGATGCGAAGGATTTGTCATTCAAGGCAAGTCATGGCTGGTTCGAGAGATTTAAGAACCGTTCAATGTTGAGAACCATAATCACGGGAGAAGCAGCATCCGCTGATCATGGGGTTGCTGCAGTTTTCCCAGCTCAACTGCAGAAGATAATCAACGAAGGAGGTTACACTGCGAAACAGATCTTTAACGTAGATGAAATGGGACTGTTTTGGAAACGCATGCCTTCCTGTACCTTCATCTCCCGGGATGAAAAGAATGTCCCAGGGCACAAAGCTTCGAAAGACAAGCTTACTTTGCTTCTAGGAGGCAATTGTGCAGCTGATGTAAAGTTAAAACCGCTTCTGGTGTACCATTCCGAAAACCCCCCCGCCTTGATAGGAATGGTGAAGAGTTCGTTGCCTGTGATATGGAGGTCGAACCGTAAAGCCTGGGTCACACGGGAAGTCTTTGCAGACTATGTCCAGACTTACTTGTCACCCTTTATAAAAAAGTACACTGCTGAAAACAGTTTGGCAAACAAGGCCCTATTAATAATTGATAGTGCTCCCGGTCATCCATCTAGCATTGTTGACCACGGAGATAATATTCAAGTGGTTTTTCTCCCCCCAAAAACAACATCTCTGTTGCAACCCATGGACCAGGGTGTCATTGCAATATTCAGGGCTTATTACTCGCAGTCATTGATGCAGTACCTGCTGGATGGTGTAAATGCTAACGAATCACTTTCATTGAAACAGCTTTGGAAAGACTTCAGCATTAAAAAGGCTTTGGAATTCATTGACCACGCTTGGCAAAGAGTGTCACCCCAAACAATGAATGTTGTTTGGAATAAGCTGTGCCCTCAACTTGTCACATTTGAAGTTTCGGGATTCGAAGAGGAGATCGACGCAAAAGCTAAGATTTTGGCTCTTGCAGTGGAGGTGGGATTTAAGGAGGTTGATGAAGTAGATGTGGAGAACTTTTTGCAATCACACGGAGAGGAGCTCACGACAGATGAACTCGTCCAGCTCGACAGACATCGGCTCACAGAAGAAGAAGAAGAAGAAAAAGAAGAAGCAAGGAATACCCTTGACACAGATCAGCTGAGAAGAGTTATGGACCATGCAGACAAAATGACCAGCATCGTTAGTAAATATGATCATGACATGATGCGAAGCATAGCATTCAAGAATGCAATCAACTCAGCCTTGGCACCGTTTAAGGAGCTGTATGAACGGAAGCTACAGGAGCACAAGCAAAGTTCCATCTTGAGTTGTTTTTGTCCCACGGAGTCTTCCACTTCTCTGAAGGACTTACCACAACCTTCCACATCAGGAACTTCTGGAGTCGTAGTAATCAAGAAAAGAAAGTTGTCCTTCAGCATCTCTGACTCTGGCTTTGAATTCCCACCTCAATGTCCTTCCTCACCCAACTCTCCCGCATCTCCACAAGAATGAATACTCCCTCCACTTTTTATTCCCCCATCCAGAAGTTTCCCCTTTGGTGAGTGCAATAAAGCTCTGTCACATACATTGATTATTTATTTTAAATTGTGGTTTGCTACTTATATTAGTGTTTATGTTTAAAAATTATATTTTGCATTGTAGAAATATACATTTTTCAAGTGATGCTGGGAAATATTCTTTGGGGGTTTTGCATTGGGTTGGAAATGCATTATAATTTTTCTCATTTAGAATCATGGAAATAGATTTTCGATTTGCATTTTAATTTACAGTGGTTAGTAACATAATTTGGGGGGTGCTTTCTGTGTTACTTGATGTACAGTAATTGTGTGTCTTCTCCTTCAGTACTCAATTTAGCATTTCCAATTTAAAAATTTCATTTGGTATTACTGCTGGAAACGAAACATTCCCTAATGGATAGAGCATAGCAGTTCATTAATGTTTAAATATACAAAGTGTTATACTACTCAGGGTAAATATATGGATTATGGCACATGTTTATGAGCAATTGAGTAATATTGGTTTTGCTTTAACAATGCGGTTATGTGGTTGTGTGTGTATATATGTGTGTGTGTGTGTGTGTGTGTGTGTGTGAGTGTGCGTGTGAGGTTTTCTAACACCTTCCTTTTGAAATTGCTTTCCATCCATCCATAATAATAATGATGATAATGATAATCATCATCATCATCAGCATTATCACCCACAGCCCTGAACTCTCCTGGTTGGCTTCATATTTACCATGTCCCTAATATGGACAGGGAGTTACCAAAACCTGAGTAAGGGATAACTATTTAGTACAGTGCTAATGCGCCGTATCGACTAAATTAAGCATTTGCGGCATGTGTCCCATCAGCTTGGTGAGGCCAGTTAGGGGAAGCCTGACAAATCCACATCACTCGACAGACGACTGAAATTTTATGCCCTTTCCTCCTCTTTCAGGATCAAGCCAAGCTTCTCCCTGAGGAGCATTTGCTATAATTGTCTAACATCACAGACACGTGCTGCGTAGTGCAAAGAAGATTGTGAGCAAGTCTTCCCAACAAAGAGCACCTCCATCATTTCACTGTCACTTATGGTAATAAAACAGAGAAGCAGGTGGTTTTGCGCTTTGCTGGTGCCGTTTTCACTTGTGCAATAAGCCCCACTCTTCATCCATGAATTTGCAAGGCCTTTAATTCTCTGCAAGTGTTCCTTGGTTTGGCTTGCAGGGCTGTTAGAGGATTGTCTTTGTGGTTGGCCGTGTTCCTGGGTTTAACCCCTAGGGTTGCAGTAGGATTATCCCACTCAGTTGGCAGCATTCTTCCGATTGGCCCTTTGTGGTTTTTGAGGGATTTTCCCCACGGCTGGCAGTATGTGAAGCATGCCGGCCGCTGAAGAGCCACGCCCGTCTATCCACCATCCGTTTCCTAACACTCTGACCTAAATAAACATCCTCGTGTTTGCGCCGTTCTTGGGCGTGTGCTGTGCTGTCACTGTAGGCCGTAGCGTTTGCATCGGCGGTCATGGCACCGCACGCTATCTCCGGGTCTTCAGGTACCTGACAGACACCTCTGGCCAGAAAGCTCCCCTGAGCCAAGCAGAAATTAAGTCAGTGGACACCTGGGACTTAATTTATATTCAGAAGGTAAAGCTCACAGCGGCTCCTGCTCCTGCAGGAAATTATTCTCCATGAAAGGCTGAGCCATCTGAGGAAGAGCATACAGGGCCAGTGAGATATAACTGAACACGCACCAGTGCATCACAGTCATGCAGTATTGTAGATGACCACTAAGCATATAGGGCCAGTGAGATATAACTGAACACGCACAAGTGCATCACGGCCATGCAGTATTGTAGATTACCACTAAGCATACAGGGCCAGTGAGATATAACTGAACATGCACCAGCACATCACAGCCATGCAGTATTGTAGATGACCACAAAGCATATAGGGCCAGTGAGATATAACTGAACATGCACCAGTGCATCACAGCCATGCAGTATTGTAGATGACCACTAAGCATACAGGGCCAGTGAAATATAACTGAACACGCACCAGCGCATCACGGCCATGCAGTATTGTAGATGACCGCTAAGCATATAGGGCCAGTGAGATATAACTGAACATGCACCAGTGCATCACAGTCATGCAGTATTGTAGATGACCACTAAGCATATAGGGCCAGTGAGATATAACTATATATAAAATATAGACTGCCATGCATCCTAGCAGCCTTTCTGCTAATACTTTGTAACGATGGCAACCAGAATTGGTGTAATGGTTTGAAATCAGAGATTAAATAGTGAAGCAGGTCTATATGAAGAATTCGGGGAAAGTACCAAAGCCTCCATTGAAGTTTCACAATGTAATAATGGAAGAGAAACATCTGAAATCGTACAATGGACTGTCTCAGGCCAGAATTAACGCCTGGTCCTCAAATAAGGTTTCAGTTTGCTAAGACAGTTGTTGACATTGACTTTATGCATCACATCGTTTGGAAGATACTCACAACGTCTATGAATATTCTGATTTAGGAACAACATGAACAAAACAGTGAAATGGCAGATGGAAGAGAGTCGTGAATAAAAATGCAGAAGTACCCAGTGATGTTACATTCACTATATTTTCTCCAGTCTGTGCCTGGTATTCGAAGACGCAGCCAGAGTTAGGACTCAAGAAACGCTTGCATTCAAAGACAGAGATCAAGGGGGAAGTTTATGTGGAGGACAGTCATTTGTTACCCCTGTTAAACCATGGATTACTGTCTTTCCTATTCCATAAAGAAAACACTAGGTGCTTCTGCCCAAGTACAACCACTACTGACATGGAGTCAGAATGTTACTCTGATCCACGGGCCAGGTTCATGTGGAACCAGAATACCCAGCAGGCTGGTCATTTTGAGGTACGTATAAAACCTGATTTGCACTGGTCGAAAATATGGAGAAAAACCATTAAGAGAAATATAGCGTACGAGTCATAAACTCGTAATGCGAAGTTTTTCAATGTTAATAAAAAAACTGATGGGATGTATCAGTTGGGATGCATTGTAAAATGGGATGTAATTTGTTATGCAAAGGTAAAGAGATGTAAATACCACTACGACACCTACCGAGAGTATGTTTTCCTTTCCTTCCTATTGTCTTAAATTAGCTTTTTTTCAAAGCGAAGCACGAGCGTCAATGAGAGTCAACCTGTGTCAACAATACAGCACGATAAAAAATTGAAAGCCCGGAGCACCTTTGCGAAGCTCGCCTGTCAAGCATACACGCTTGACGCCGATGTGAAAATCTGCCTCGCAGGAAGAAGTTTTGACATTCGCACGTTAATATTTATGCAATGTAAGGTACATTTTACATGAAAGTGGAATAGGTTTTCAGCTCAATTCGGTTCTGTACTAACTGACGCGTTTATTCAGGGTCAAATCAACACTGGATTTCCCATGACGCTACTATACCAGGAGCGGGGTTCGAACCCACGAGGGCAGCTGCCCATTGGATCTTAAATCCAACGCCTTAACCACTCGGCCATCCTGGTATTCCCCCAGCTAGTAGCTTATTCCCCCAGTCGTTCAATTAACTGACAAACTACCCTTTCACGCAGTACTAAAATTGGATTCTAAAACCATTTAACACTTTAATTATTTAATCCCGTGATCGACTTATTGACAATGTTTTCAGTAAAAACCGAGGGGAGCTCTCTTCCATGCAACTACTGATTTGCGCCTAGGGCACCAGGAGAGTTGGAGCATATCCCTATTATAGCCTCCTGAAGAGCTGAAACGCTGGGGTACGGAGAAAGGCCGGTCACCCTGTGATTGCCTGTGGTCCTGTAAAATCCGCTTTTGCATTTCATTCTGGAGTCTGGTTTCACAAGTCAAACTAGCAAACCGTATTTTTGAATAAATTGCCTTGTAAACAACATTTACAGCATTTGGGACATTGAAGCTGGGAAGGGAATGGGGTGTAAGTCGTTTCATTCACTGTTTTGTTTGACCCTTTAATAATGAGCATAAAATGATTACTGCTCAGAATCAAACAAATGCCGTTTATTCATGCCGGTGTTAATTAGGCGTAAGATTTGTTCGAAAACGCAACATTGGTTCTTCTAGAACTAAACACATTTGCGAACTATACAACGTATAATATATCGCCTACTACACTATTATTATTCGCGCACAAAACTAAAGACATAAATGCATTGACTGTCCGTAGTCATGAGAAATGGTTATTTCTTGAACTGCCAACTGTTCAAGTATTTTTCCCAAACACAAGCATATAGTCACCTAGGAACTGTAGATACGTACAAAATGTATCTGAATTATGGGGCGATGTATCACCAGAAACGTCAAAGGTTCCGGGTAAATTCGGACTACCGTTTCATCCCCAATAGAAACTGATCGAGTACCGCTCGAGTACCGATACCGCTAATCAGGCTTGTGTTCTGTGATCCAAGGCTGCGGCGTTCTGCACCGATAATCAGAAATCAAAGTATCAGAACTGGGATTTGAACCCAAGAGTACATAGCTCCATTGGGTCCATAACCGCTTGACTACAACGGCGCAGCGTTTCAAAGACGGCCTACTTTTTATAAATTACTTTATTAAACGATTGCATAACTGCAACAAAGAAAGGATGATACATTTTCACCAAATATTCCATTTTTAGCACTTCATCAATGCAAAGGAGTCACACAAAGGACAGGGAATTATACGCGGCAAGATTAAGTTCTCCTGTAAAACCGGCTTTGTAATGCTTTTTACTTCTCGTACTCGTGTCCTCCGCCCTTTATAACTGCAGGCTGTAACAGGCACTTTATTATTAAGTGTCACACTGCCCACTTGTGGAAATAGCGAGATAATGAAAATGCACGAATAACGAAAAGAATGACACAATTGTTAAATTCACACGGAGATTCGGGGCGATTTTTCCCGGTTCGGAGGCAGATGAAATTAAGCTTTTTCGCGCAGCCATGTAATGATTCAAGGCTTTCCCAGTGAGGGTGTTGTATATCGAAATTATTAGTTCGATCACGTAAATATGGGCATGTGGCTAAAACACTGTATTCCCCATAAAGCGTAATCCTTCCCCTGATATTTTTGGATGCGTCTGTATGAAGAGGAGAGGCTTTGCGCGAGTGTCACTTGTACCAGACAGGCAGCATATTCCTCTCCGTTGTTTTGTCACCTCTCTAATACTTACTACATGCATTTCTTTCTGTTATTTAACAGTTTCAAACGACGTACAGTCCTGTCCACCTTAGTTTCGCCATGGTGAAATAACAGAAAATTCCCAGGAGCAATGGTAAAGCTGGGCGGGTTGTTGCTCTCGAGGACGTGAAAAGTACGAATATCGAGCGAACGCAATGATTTCTTTTCTCAATGCGACCCCACCCAGGATAAGCATTTGGAAGATGGATGGATGGGTGACATCTTAATTGTGTACTCTTTTCAAATTATATCAAGTCATTTTTTTTTTACAAATAATTTAATAATAAGCAAACGTTTTTGATTATATTTGCGCTACAGCAGTTGTCACATGTATTTGAAAGTCAGCAGAATAGACTTTCTGTCTTGACACAAACACGGCGTTCCTTCCATTGCTTTTTCATTGTACTGCTTTTATTTTTCCTTGTCACTTGAACTTACTAAATGCAGCAATCAGGGTTTCATTGTGAATGTAACATCAGACAGCTACTTTTATAATGCAAAATAAAACATCGTTTTAATGTATGATCACAAAAATCTCTGCATTCAAATGCACCAATAGAATTCAAATGCTGTACCCTGCAATTGAATAAGAGTATCTGCATGATTAACTCGTGCAAATTAATCATTTATAACACAGAATGACAAAAACTGAAATATGATGGTATGAAAACCCTTAGAATGTCACCGAGAAGGAATGAGTCTCGCTGTAAGCATATCAGCAGCTGGTCTGTTATACTCTTAGCCAGGAGAACTGCTACAGTGTAGGGCAGGGAGTCTGTGGTACAGTATGATGCAGCCGGCCTGTGTTACATTAGTGGCTAGTGATATGACACAGTTAGTGGCTGTGATGCTGTGTCACAGTAGGTTAGGATGTGTTATAATATGGGGCAGTGAGGTCCACAGGGAAAGTGCAGCCTGTTTACAGAGCGCTGCTCCTGGACCATCCTGGCCCTGTGGTTCTGACTTCTAGCATCCTGGGCATCTGCAGGAACCATCTCAGATTGCTCTGTCAAGGGGTATACCTTACCATCTGGGTTCTTGAACTCAACCGATGTGAATGAGTTCAATCTATTCATCTTCTTAGCCCAGGTCCCCGGGTTCTTGGTGTTTGAGTAAATGCTGACCTCCTCCTTATCGTTAACCTTTGACTCTCGAGAGGTGGCTACAGTATCTTCTGCACTGCATCTGCTGCTGAGCTCGTCCTGGAAGGGGTCTGAGTCACTAGCATGTTGAATAGTGAAATAGGCAAGTTTGGTCGACTCCCCAGGCTTGACCATCTCCTCCAGCTCAGAGGAGGAGAGGGCAGCAGTGGTGGAAGCTGGACCCACAAAATAGGAGGCTGGGATGTCATCGCTGCCATTTTCCTGGCCTGTACTGGCTGATGTGGTGTCTGTGTTCCCATACGTGCCCATGGGTCCAGGAGGAGACATACGGATGAGGTGGTTCTCTTTGAGAAGCCATTGACCCTTGTCAATCAGGACACCCTCGCTCATGTCCTCTGAAGTGCTACGGTCCATGCGTTGCTTGGGTTTATCAAAAGCATCCACAGGTCCTGCTGTGATGTCATCTGCCATCGCTCTGTCATGGGAGCTGTTGAGTGGTTGGTTTCGGTTCTCTTTTATGGGAGGTGCTGAGCATGATTTTGTTCTGATTTTATTTTGTACACAGTCCCGATCATCAGGCTGCCCTCCAAAATGATCCTCCTCACTTTCGGTGATGAATTCGACCGATTCCTGTGATTTTAGTTCATCGCTCTCTGTCATCTCCGGTCCGTAATCAGAGAGGCCTGATGTGTCTGGGCTTGGTAACCGCTTACGATCATACCGCACATCTGTACAGCTTCTGGGAATTCTGTGAGTTAATTTGATATTGGTTCCCTCCACTTCTATTCTTAAACTTCCCTTGGAGTCATAACTGAAAGAGAGCGTGGATGAGTGAAGGGCTGAGTTGACGAAGTCTAGCAAGTCCTTTGGGATTTCCACAGAGCCAGACGAAGAGGGTCCCTCCACTCTTGTGTCCCGCTCGTCTTCCCTGTCAGTACTACATTGGTTGCTTGTGTTCTCTGAGAGTTGTGTTCTCCTGCACCTTTCAGGTGTTTTCCCCACAAAATCCTTTGCTGAATGCTCACTCAAAGGAAAGTGAGATTCATTGCTTATTACATCTGTAGCACCTGATCTGACTTTTGTTACGAGTGTCTCTTCAAAGCCAGCCCTCTCCCCCTTACAGTTAACCTTCGCATCTTTGTAGCTACCTCTTTTGAAGGTCGTGATCTTGTCATCTTCAGAGGATACCTCAGAATCTTCACATGTTCTATGACTTTCAGAACTTTCACATTGCACATTTTTGACTTCTCCAAATTCAATTAAGTCCTGGCTTGGTTGATCATTGGCATTGAAAATGCTAATTTCTCCCCTTACTAGGGATGACAGATCTTTTATGAATTCTTCAGACATACCGTGCTCCTCCAGAAGTTCTTCAGTGTTGGGTGTTTCTTGAAATTTGTTGCTGTTCTCTCCATTAAGTGGGTTGAATTCATTCGATGAGTTACATGATGACAGAGTACAGTTCCTGGTTCTGCCATTCAGCTCTACAACACTTCTTCGCTGCAGGAAGGATGTGGAATTCTGTAAATCTGACTGACTGGCCATTAATCTAACTGCATCCTTGATGCTGACTGCCCCTTGCAAAGACTTAATTACCTTCAAAGGCTCTGATTGAGACTGAACATCGTTTACCAATGATTCCCTCATGCTAGCGTAGGCTAAACCTTCATTTAATGTAATCGCTGATGGAAATGCTGTGAGACACCTGGAGAATGGATTGAATGTAGAGGCAGTGTGTGACATAAAATCAGGGAAACTGTGGGACTTTTCCAGGCAACTGCAGTTTGATATGTGTCTGTTTGATATTGCTGAGGTGCACAGTTTTTCCAGAATTGGAATTGTGTCTGATTGGGGGGCCTCAGGATTTGAGCCTGTTAACCTCATTGGTGGCACCTGTATAGCTGGTTCTTCCTGTACACTCAGATCCAAAGTTTCTAGATTTTGCATTTCATTAAGTAACATTTTTTCAAGCACCGTCTCTGAAGTATTAAGGAGCATTTGGCTTTCATTTATATTGCAGTCAAACGGAAGACATTCCTTTCCGCTGAGCTTTTTAGTTTCGTCTTTCATCTCAGATTCCTCTGTGGAGTTGCTTCCGATCTGAAAGACCCCTTTTAGCTCTCCATCTGTTTTAACAGTGTTTGTTTCACCAATGCAGTGAATGGTTTCTGTGTCTCTTTTGTCCAGCCAGTTTTCCACATATTCCGTGATGCCACGGTGAAATGGGGGCAGCGAAACGCTTCCACCAAGGTCACGACCTTCTCTTAAGCCCATCCTGAGCTCCCTCAGGGACGTTCGTTTTTTCACTGTCCTTTTGGCATGTGATAGAGCATCCGACATGTCTCTAGTAAGAGAGACAGTCGAGGATTTTTTGTGTACATTAGATGGATGCCCTTCGATGATATTTCGTCCACGTGCATCGTGCTCCTTCTGGACAGATGCGTTTTGAGGAAATGACAGGCCCACATTTGCAGTATCTCTGTCTTTGTTTGCTTTCAGTTTCTTTGTCTGTTTCAGCCTCTGTCCAGTGCTGGTAGCTGCTCCTTCTTGGTCAGAGTTCGTCTGTTTCTCTGTCTGGCTCTGGATTTTCAAAGGCATAACCCTTTCTCCATCCTTGACGGTACCTGCAGTGTCTTTCGTTTGTGTTTTGTCTGCACTTGTACTTGGAGGTTTTGTGTTCCTTCGTTTTTCCGGCTTCCTTTTGCTTGGCTTAGGCATGTCTTTCTCATCCTTTTGACTCTGGGCCTCCCTTGTGATGTCAGCGGGGGGCAGTTCGGAAACCAAGTTCAGAGCACCTGCCACACTGTCCGAGAAAGAGGAAAGATGGTTGGTGTCATTGTAAGAGGCGATCAATGCTTCTGATAATAAGGGAAAGCGTTCAGATTGTCTCTCATTTAGAGAAGTGGAGGTGATGGATGTACGATTTGGTCCGGCGTCTCGGTTGTAGCTGGATGACAGTGGAGCAGCATCCTCAGAGACAGAATGCTGGTACAAGAGCTTGCATGCATTCTGGTCCTCAGTGTTGACATTATTGTAGCAGCTCTGCTGTTTATCTTGCATCTGGAGGACCTCAGAAGCCTGGGAGATGCAGACTGCTTTGTTACTTTCAGCTTCTGCAAGCTTAACCGTCCTTGGCTTGGGAATCGGCCGGACCAAACGATGACCTTTGGTTTCGTCCGTGTTAGGCCCCTCCTCTTCGGAAGTGTATGCACCTATCACATTCTCTACAACCCCTGTGTCTGATGAGGTACTGAGACTCTCCACCAATTCCAGCTTCCTTGTGTGCCTGGGACCGGGTGTACGTGGCCTCCAGAAGCAAGGTTTGTCCTTATTCAGTTGGTCATTGGCTTGGGCAAGGTCCTCACTGGACTTATACCTGTTAAAAATATGCGGAATATCATCAAGGTCTGCTGGAACAGCCGTTGACTCTGGCCTTGGACCACAGCCCGGTCTGCGTCTCTTGGCAACAGTAGACCGCATCAGCGTGGTTGTCCAATGTAATATCTCTTTCTCCTTGACTTTCAGTCGCACCTTCATCTCCACTGTCATGCTGCCATCCTCATTAATGCAGAATGACTTCTCAATGTCGCCATCTGGAGGCAGAAGAGACCTGGCAGCTCTTCCATGAGCAGTGCAGAGAATGTGCTCTGAGGCCGTTGTATTGTTCATGGTGACCTCTTCAGAGGTGGTGCGATTGCTTGGGACGTCAAATAAGCTTGAGGTGGAAGAGCTGCTCATTATCTCGCTTGTAATGTTCTTCTTTGACTTCAAATCACTGGACAGTGAGTTTGCATTTCCTATAAGGTGGATGGATCCGATGTAGGTAAAGCATGGACGCGAAGGAGTTGAAGGTCAGTGTGATGAAACATTCAGAATTATAAAATAAAAAAGGAAAAAAGGAAAGGCAGAAGTTGAAGATTAATTAGAAAATGACATCTCAGAACTCGTTAAGGTTACAAGGTTAGAATAAAAAATTTTAATGATGTATGTGACCTTTCTGTCTGATTTAAGAAAAAGAGATGTCACTGTACTGTTGAGCAATGGTCTTCATGTTTATTAATATATTATTATATTAGTATTGATAATCTGACTCTAGGCAAGACAGTTCTTGTAAAGGAATCATTTTGATCATTTCTAGCAAACCATGCTCACAAGCTATAGAAACAGTTTCATTACTACCACAACGTAGTTGGGGTGTATACCTAAAGAAATTTGAGTAAAGTGGTTCTAATTTTGCCATAAAAATAAATATCCAACTGTACAAGTTGTTGAGCATTACTGTAATGCAATCCATATAGATCACCATACAGAGAAACCATCTGCTAAGTGATGTTACTATAGAGAAGATCAGACCTACCAGTACATGTGTGAAGTGGTTCTTTGGTAGGCAGCCATCTTGTTTGGGCAGGGTCCTGCACTTTGTACCTGGCTGGTTTGAAGTGTTCACCTGCTGAGGCCACAACCCCAGAAGAGCACAAGGCTAGAGCTGATAGGTTAGCAACCTGCAATGTGAAAAGTGGATGGCGGGTGCTTGAAATGATGTTCAAAAAAGCTCAACATCCTCCAGTATTCAGTGGATCTAGAAACAACTTTCTGGTTAGTTGGGGAATATATGTAGACTCCACAAGCTAGCTACTGCATGCCATTTTCTGTAACTGCATATTTAGGGTTGCAGGGGTTCCGGAGCCTATCCCAGAGGCTACAGGTGCCAAGCAGAGAACAACTCAGGCCGGGGCGCCAAACCATCACAGCGCGCACTCATACATCATTCACTCACACGCGCACACCTACGGTCAACTCGAAATAATGTCATTGTGTTTTTGGACTGTGGAGGGAAACCAGAGCACCCGGAGGAAATCCCGCGATGACGCGGGGAGAACATGCAAACTCCACACACATGGAACCTACTGCATGCTAGTTTCAGGTTAATTTTAGATTAGACTGCACAGTTTTTGAAAAGCTGCAGCAAA
>JAODLD010000088.1:13139201-13153531 GCA_026781065.1 Mormyrops boulengeri | reverse complement strand
GATTTTTATATAAACCAAGCTCTGGATCTGATTGCTCAAAAATCGCAGTTTCAGAGTGAAACAGCTGCTTACTTTTCGGCCGTCCATGGTGTAGATCTTCTGCACTGGGATATGTAGCACCTCTGACATGCTCTGGAGTACACTCTCCCACGTCTGGATGGCCTGAAGGTCCACCCTGTGCTTGATGCTGGCATCTCCGTTTCTGAAGACCATCAACCACTTGGGTGTCTGTACCAGTGGTGAGTCCTCAGGATTCGTGAGTCGGCTCTCGACATCACCGGTCAACTGACCAGCCTGCCATCGAAGGGGTCTTCTATCGACCACTTCCAGGTTGATGGGGTGAATCTTCCTCTTGTCAGAGCACAGGTAGGACTTCCCATCCTCCAGCTCCTCGAGGCTCCGGACAACACGTGTACCCCGGGGGGTGGTGATGTTTCGCACCCCGAATGGCAGGGGAACCTTTTTGGACAAGTTGTCCAACAGGGCATCGAAGGTCTTAAAGGCTCGGCTGTTGATGACCACTTGGAGGCCACTGAAGTGGGGATCCCCGCTCTTGTAGAAGCGGACACACTTGGGCCTCTGGGGGGCCTGGAGGGTAGAGGACAAGGGGTGGTCTGGACAGCGTGTGGACCAGCTCCCGGAGGACATGTCCTGCTCAGGCTGGCAGGTCTTGGCCACATCGCTCATGGTCTCAGGGAATCTGAGGGGGTGAAAGGTAGCAGGGTACGTATATGAGGTAGGATCTCTCCTTATGGAAACTGAAAGCAGGCAGTGATGAAAAGACAGGACACAAAGGCTGGAACTTCAAATATCGAAAAGCCGCTGTAGCCGTACCTTTGATCAAGGAGCTTCAGTCAGCACTGCGGTGTATAAAACGGTCGAGGTGTCAGATTGTTAGCATTTTAAGCCAGTTTGGGCAGATGTGCCATGCAAAGAAAGCTAAGGTGGCCGTGAAAAAACGCTGAGGTGATCATTTTGTCCTTAAGTCAACCATCCGGTGTCAGGTATTTTTTGAACATGATGTGTGTGCATTTGAGTGGGCAGCTGGAATCAATGAATGGTGCCAGGTTATCTGTAATGTTACATGGGTAAATGCTTACATATGCTTACATATGAAAACATAACAGTGAATATTTTGATTACAGTTTCATAAATCAGAGCTCCATAGCATTCTTTAACACCAAACAGCAAACTGGTTCCTCCCATTAATTACTGATAATTCTAAAATTAACCAACTCATTAAATGTGAAGATTTTCTAGGATAAGTAGGTGATAGAAAACGGGTGGATGGGTGGATGTTTTCTTTGAAGACTGAAAATGAGAAATGACAATAATTTGTATACTGTAATGATTTCCTTAGGTCTTCAGTAAAAGTAAAATCATTGTAAACAATGAGGTTTCCTATGTAAAGTTCAAAGAAGGGAACCTATGTAATCTGGGATAGGATCTTGAAGTGCATTAATTAATTTGTAATTATAATTTTATTAGGACAAATTACAGAGGATGAAAGAGATACATTTAATAATTAATAATAATTAATAATTAATGAGGTAGATATAGAAATGCTGAGGTTTGAGATTTGTCAAATATGGCTTTGTGTCAGTACTCGAGTATTTGACGCACTAGTTCGGAACAGCTCGCAAAAAGGAATCAGCTCTATATACTAGTCATTTCCCTGAGCATTAACCATGAATCTATTGTGCAGAAACGATTATAATTCATTCATTATACTCCACACTCCCAGTACTGAATTATATGCGTATTTAATCACTAAGACAGTAGTGATTAAATAGAGTAATTAAATGGAGTTTGAGTATGAAAATCTGTCCGTGATGCACTAGAATTTATTTTCAAAGTATGATAAACTTACCTGGTTTCACATTTTCAAACGAATAGCGGCAACAGCGCTCCTTCGTCGCTCCAAAGCCGCTCATTGCCTCGCAGCGGTTATTTTAGTAGCGCTTGCTTCAGGGTCAATTTGTGTAATCTTTGCTCACGGTTAATCAGCGGTCCGGGCGCGTCACAGAGTTAGACACTATGATTGATATGATTCTTCAATATTTATTGCAGTTTGTAAACATTTCCTCCCCCTGCCATGAACATGCAGAGTTTTTAATGAGAAGGGATGATTCATGAAATCTTACTGGCAAGCTAAACCCTCACCGGGAAGACTGTTTTGTTTATTAGTTGTAGACTCACAGGATCGTCCAGGTACCAAAGCGCCAGTAGCTGACGCTGCCTCTCACTCACTGGCTGTGGTGTAATCCGATTGGGGGAGTCTTTGGGTGCCTGGGATTAGGAAGGTTTTAACTGTTAGCCAACAGGGCGAGGGAGCCCCCGGCGTGGTTAATTCCTTGCAGGGGCCCATCTTTTATTGGCTTCTGCAGGTACACGCTAAACTCTCCTAGTCTCACTTTCCCCAGGGTTCCCCTTAGCCGCCTCACACATGTCACATCTCGCGCTTGCGATTTCACAGACAGCTTCTCCTGCATGCGAAGCAGACCAAATATAATACCTGAGTTTGCTTATCAGGTAAAATTATGGATGCATTAATAATAACAATAATAATAATAATAATAATAATAATTATTATTATTATTATTTATGGCTAACTTAATGATGGGTGATATTTACAAAGCAAAACAGGATGAAAAGGAGATGAGTAAATTTAAGAAAGTCCTGTGAGAAACAATCAATGAACACATTTCTTTTTATTGGAACAGATCATCTCTGCAGTTAGATGTGTTGAATTGAAATGTTTTATGTGCTATTTGCATAAATGGGCCTACATACAAATTCTGTTAGTTTTCACATATCCTGTCTTCTTTGAGACAAAGTGCCAAAACGTCACGACCACCCTCATACAGTATGAGGTGAATAGTGTTGTCTCTCTTGTCAGAATGGTGTGTGTCAAAGTCTGGGAGATATTAGAAAATATTCTAACATTTGCCAAGTCTGCAGAAGATGGGATTCAAACTGGTGACCTTCTGCACACAGGGGCAGATGCCTAACCCACTGAGCCACACATTGGTCCCCAATCACCATGCAATTGCATACTCATGAACCTGTTCAGAATTACTGATTATTCTTTATGTGTTTCTCCAGCACAAGTCTTCTGAGTCAAAAACAGCTAACAGTCTTCTGGAAACCTGCCAAGGTGTCCGCGGCCGCGTTCCCGGTGTATCCTGCGATAGGCTCCCCGCTTACAACAACCCTGCATCGGATAAGCACTTCTGGAAAACGAGCGGATGGATTTCCGGGCGTTGAATAAACAGCCCGTTCCCCTGCTGTCGAATTTGGAAGCCTCCTTCGGAGTATGACACAGCCTCCGGTAGGCTTTTGATCGCGTCCCTTTGCTCCAGCCTGGGCTCTTTTGAACAGGCAGCGATCCCACACAGCTGATCTGCTTCAGCAGCTCAGTCAGACCTGTCAGCTGAAACCTGTGCTCTGTCTTTCCACACTAAAGGTTCAGAGTTGCGGCAGTTACTAGTTTATTTTCAAGTATTTAAGTGGCATATTCTTTAATGACATATTTAGGGAAACCAGGGGAATTATGGGAGAGGGGAACCAAGCAGGGGTAAGCGCAGAGTTTAAGGGCACCTATAACCCACCGTTTACTAGTTGTTTGCTCTAGAGAAGTAACCAGCTCCGTAAATGTAAAAAATTGATAAGCCGCCCTGCATCGGATGCGTCAGCTCTGGGAGCTGCAGTCAGCCAGGAAGAGCATCAGTGCTGACAGACCGTGGCAGAACAGGTGCAAGGGAGGCAGATGGAGCTTTGAAGTGTGTCACATGCTTAAAGTCGTAGGTCGTCAGCTCCCTCATCACGTAATCAACCTAGATGGCGTATTGTCGCATTTCTCAGGGTTCTCTAGCGGAGCATCACGCGCTCAGGCTGATTCTGAGCACTCTTTGTGCTTCCTGTCGCCCTTGTTCTACTATTCTTTATAGTCCTGTAGAGAGGTTTTCCCAGCTGAATATACTTTTGACTCATTCATCCATATGACTGACTTCCACTTCTCTTAATAGACCAGTGCATTTACCCATAAGTGTAGATAAGCACGGGTTCATGCAGGTGCGCTCACACTGTATCGCACTATTACTTCAGTGATATAGCAGTTCAATGAAGCAGCTTGGGATAGTATTTCTCAACCCAATCCTGGGGAACCCCCAGTCGGTCCATGTTTTTGCTCCCTCCCAGCTCCCAGCCAGACAGTCCGCATTTTTGCTCCCTCCCAGGGAGCGAAAACATGGACTATCTGGGAGTCCCTGAGGATCGTTTTGAGAAACACTGTTTTAGGATTCTGTGCCTCTGTTTGGAAAGTTGCAGGTTCAAATCCAACTGTAAATGCAGTTGCTCCAGGGACTGTCTGACCCTACCTCAAGATTTAAGATTCTTTATTTGTCACAAACATAGTTATATAAGTATAACATGTAGTGAAATGTACCCTGAACAACCCTTAGACTGTGCAAATCAAAAATAGAATTAAGAATAAAATCAACAAGATAAAAAAAAATCTTACAATAAACTAAAAGTAAAAAAAGAAACGAAGAATAAATTATATACATAATACAGAGAAATATAGAATTTGTTCTAATATAGAAAATATTCTTAAGGTTTAAACTATACATGTATATATGATGTTAGAACTATGTATTTAAAGTGCAGTGTGCCTTGTTGTGGGTGACATAAGTATAAATATAAGCAAAGATGGATGGATATATACGTAGTTATAGATTGTTAAAATAGCAGGTTGGTAACAGGTAGGAAGAGTTTAGGTGAGTTGTTTATATTAAGGGTGTAGTGGTGGTATGTCCTGATTAAGAAGTCTTACAGCGTGAGGATACAGTAGAAGCTCCTCCTGAGTCTCTCTGTATTTGCCATAATACTTCTAAAATGCCTGCCTGATTTCAGCAGCTCAAACAGACAGTTACTGGGATGAGACGAGTCTCTGATGATCCTGGTTGCTCTGCTCTGGCATCTCCTGGTATAAATGCCCTGCAGAGACAGTAAGAAGATCTGGTGCAGTGCTCTGCTGCCCGAATTGCTCTCTATAGTCCCTTCTCAACAGTATGTTGTTTTAGATATGTCTCTCCTCCCCTAGGAGTCTCTGACTGACGTGTCTACCCTTCAACCCCAGGAGTGTCTATTGTCTAATTCTCCCCTAGTACACTAGTCACACCCCCCACTGGATGCCTTCGGGAAAACCTGTTCTCCTGGCTGCTGATCATTAGATCCTCCTCTCCTGCCAGAAACTCCTATTAATGGCCACACCCCTTCCAGCTGTGAAGGATTCACACTGATTAGGAGCCTTGCTGTTTGCTGCGAGGCCTTCCCACTATTCTGTAAGTTTTAAACATTCTCCGTCCTGATCTGCTTATCTGCCCGTGACCCGTTGCTGTGCCTAGACCCTGATTTCTGTTCTGCCCTGTTTGGATCCTGCTGCCCATCAACCAACCCTTCGCCTATTTCTCTGACCACCCTCCTGCCTAGTGATTTGGATCTCGTTTTTTGCCGACCAGCTAAAACGCCTCTCCTGAATACATTTGTGAATGCATTTGTGTCCTCCACACCTGGCCTGTCCATCACAAGATAGAAGTGTTTGCCAAATAATGTAAGTGTGTCTATAAAGATGGTGTGTGTCTGTTCTGTGTGAGAGCACCATGTGTAATAAATGTGTTTAGAAAAGGCTGCATGTGACTTTTATTTAGCGTATTTCCTTATGTAAGAATAAATATTATTTTTATTTGACTAAAAGGAGGGCATTTAAAAAAATTTATCATGCAACTTGTTTAACTACCTCAACAAAGAAAAATAAACAAAAACACTGAATGGAGCAGATCTGAGCTTGCATCTTGAGAGTAGTCATTGGGATGAATCACTGTAAACAACATATTCCCCACCCTTGATTGCTGTTTTCAACCACTATTAAATAACACGAGTGTGTTTATGTGTCCGTGTTATACGTTGCCATGGTAATAGTTGTCAGGCTTCCCTGCCTCTGGCAGACGGGATTCAACCCATTTTGAGCAACATCTGTCAGTGGCAGCTTTGCTGGAATGTTAAAGTAACACGCGCAGTCAGTCAGTTTAAGTCCTCGAAGCTGAGTATAGGCTTCAATTATTCACCTTCACAATCATCCGAGAAGAGAATTATTCACCTTCACATTACATCCGAGAAGATACTCACTGCTTATACACTAAAACAACGGGATATTGCAGCAAAATAATTTCAGCCAGGTGTCTACGATTGTATTTGACCGCAAAAAAGAAAAAAAAACAATTCAAGTGGTTGAACTATGCACGTAGGCCTACACGTGTAATTCTACAAAACAAAAGCATTTAACTATGTACATGTCTTGCTATATAAAATTAAAATTAATAGACGAATTATACAAATTACTATTATAATTGAACCTGAATGCTTTTCTGGCGATAACACTAAATGAAACTCTAAATTGAAAACATAAACATCGGTCTGTTATTATCTAAGTATAATGCAGAAGCTTGTTGGTTGCCTGCAGTTCACAGACCCCGCACCCGTCTGCGGCTTCATCTCTTAGAGCGATGCAGTCATAGCTCGCGGAAACGTAAGCGAACCGTAGACTGCGAGGGAGGCGCGCGATTTCTGCAGCTTTCTGTGACTGACGGGCCGCTTTCACTCAGCCCATTTCATGCAGAAACAAAAAAAAAAAAACATTTAATTGAAGCAGATTTTTATTCTGAGCTTGCAGTTTGTGTTTTATTATATGCAAGTCTTTATATCCGCATGGTTTCTCTCGGGCGAATGAAAAGATTTTAAGTTCTAGGATGCAGTTGCTGATGAGAGATTTTTGCATATAGCCACATGAAAGCACGCGCAGCTCAGTTCACTTTCCTTTATAATTTTTCACATGCACATAGCCCGCTTCACTGAAATTTCCCTCCCGCTTCTTTTCACGTATTAAACGCGTGCTGCTGACAAGGTTGCACGACTGTCCCAAGTCTTACAGACTGGAAATCGGAAACTCTTCTGTTTTCAGTTTCGGCTCCGTGTGAGACTGAAGCAGCTTCCCAGTGTCAGCGTCGCACCTCTGCGGTTTCTCGCATCCATTTTGCATACATTCAATGGTTGATTCCCTAACACTGTACATCAAAATCAGTGACTCTTCTCTGGCATATGACTGTGCGTGGGATTTCCGATAGCTGTCTAATTTTCAGTGCTAATTTACAATGCGATCTAAGTATTTTCATTTAATTTTCATTTGCAGTTTAGCTATCATTCTTAATTATATCAAGATTCATATTGCTAATTGTACTCCTGAAATTACTTATGGTAGTATAGTTCCTACATCATTGTATTATTCTCATTTAAAAGCATCGTCGCGGTTATTTTTTGTGGTTTGATATTCGGCGCTCTCGCTGATTAAGCGGTAATATTGATGGTCTTTGCTAACGTTTGAATGCACTATAAAACGTGCCAGATACATTTGAAAGTAAATTAATTGTACTGAATACAGCTTGAATACACCTTATAATGTGCCTCCAGAGAGTCAGATCTCAACATCACGATAGGCGTCCATTGGCATGTGGGCTGCGGAGGGCACCAGCAGTTCAGTCTTACTGCCTTTTAAAATATTATTAGTTTAAAACCACTTTCACTACAAACACAATACAAGTACTCATATAGCGTACACCACCGCGGGTGTTTATACATAGATGGACAGTTAGCAGGCAACTCAGATCAGTTTATTGGCATATTAAGTACATAATCATATGATAGGCCTAGATAAATGTTGCATCGTCACTGTCCAGCACAATGTAGCTCACCTGGGAAACAATTCTTTCGCCAACGAAAGAAAATAAAATATTTAAATCGTCTTTTTTCTTTCGCACGACTTAATTGCGGGTCAGCTCTTTCTCTTTTACAAATGTACCGAGTACATTTTGTTCCCGTTAATACAAATTATTCACAGAACAGATTTTTAAATAATATTCCGTCGACTTCCTTTGTTATCCTAAGGAAACACTGCCATCTGTTGGATACATACTGCATCTAAAAATGCCCTTATTTAAATGCTTGTTTTGTTCAATGGTTAATTGGCATTTCAATTTAAAATATTTTGTTTCAGTTATTTTTAAGGCACTACTGAGCTGGTTAATATTAATACTTCCGCACTAAATAGTGGCGGAAGGATGGTCGATTAGTTACGGTGTTGTACTTAAGATCCATTGGGCAGCTATGCTCGTGGGTTTAAACCCCAATCTGGCGCTCTAGCAAGTAATATCGCTACTTTTGGACCTTGACCAAGGAGATTAACTACGGATTGCTGCCTGACTCTTTGGAAAAAAAAAACATTAACTACTGAATAAATAAATATCATGAATTAAGAATATAAAGAGTTCAAACCCACGTCCTTAGTTGTTTTGTATTGGTATAGGCCTATACTGATTTTTTCATAACCATTTACTGATATTTGGAAGAGTTTCAGTTAGGACCGTATAATCAACTCAAGATTAAACTCAATTTAATTTTAATACATGAAGAAATTATAATAAGTCTATTACTGCCTTATAAACCTATACGCCTCGTGAACACGTCTTTGCGGAGAGATCCTGGATTTAAACATAGCAGGATGACACGTCTTTGTCTCAAACTCCTTCATCTTTCTGGTGATAAGCTCTTTTGGACCTAAGTCTTTATCTTAAGGGGTGAATAAACTAGGGCGATTTTATTCTGCAAACGCAGTAAAGGGCACTTGCACTTGAAGATATAGGCGTTTACATGTTTGTGTGAAGAGCGCGTAATTAAAACGTGGTAATCAATATATTATCCCAACCTCTCAAGCGATTAGGTATAATATAATTCATTCGTATAAAATATTTCGGTCAATCGGCGGTCCATTCAAGGCTAATAAAGAACTCAGGTAGGACAAATTCAGCTTGTGCCAGAACGATTGTATTTGATCTCTGCATCGCTCCCTTGACAGACACGAAAGCCGCAACTGCCGCTGTTTGTGTAACTTGGCCACAGGGGGGAGATCTTATAACGTTTTCTTTTATATTGCAGCTCTAAGATGAAGACAACAGATTACCGCCGTATTGCAACCACAGCTATGTCATAATAACAGATTCAGAAAGGGTCAAGTGGAGACAAGTGCTGTACAGCACCCAGTGGACAAGGATCGAGTTAAGGGGCGCCCCTTAGTGGCCACAAGGCATATTGTGTGTCAAGCCAATTGACCCACCTTTTGAAACTGCCCCTACACTACAGAGAGGAAAACCCCACTGAAGAAATATTTAAGCTGTATGATCTTCATCTAAGCAGGCCAGGCTTGGATTAAAATGTCGACTGTTGTGTTGTTTTCACACAGTGGGAGGTCAAAGCCTTCAGATGAGAAATAGATACAGTCTGTCTTGAAATAGCTTGTAGATCAATAAAACAAAACCAAGGTTTGCTCCAGCTCACTGACTAGACTGTTCACCTGCACCCAGGTGGAGATTCTCCTATGCCGCAGACGCCTTACATGAACAGCTGGACCCTTATTAGAGCTGCCATGTGCCCTTTTGTCTTAATACACTAGTGGCCAAAATTGTGGAAATTTTTGCAGAATTTTATTCCAGTTTCTCCAGTTACTTATTTAACCACTTAATGTATGATTGTAAATATTCTTTGATCGTTTATAAATATTACCACCAGTATTAGTGTAGTGATTTGTAAAGTATAATGCTGAAAATGCTAGGTGTTTCCACAATTTTGGCCACTAGTGTAAGTCAGCATTTTTCTGAGTTACATTTCTTTTAGGTGTGCACTAAATAAGGTGTTTCTACGACATCATATGACATTTCCCCAAACCAGCTTGACGGGCCGAACGGCCTCCTCTCATTTGTAAATTTTGTATCTTTTTATGATCTTTAGCACAAGGACACCGCGAGGAAATGCTGTTCAGCTGCATTCAGTTCTGTTTTATTTCTCCTTCATTTATTTTCCGCATCTCTTGTGCTTTAAAAAAAAACAAACAGCTGATAATCACTGTCCATTACTGTACAGTGACCTTCACTGGTTTGCAGTTCATAGGTCCCAGCTCAAAGTGCTCATCATCATCTTTTTGAAGATGACACCCCAAAAGATATGCCATGTTATTATGCTTGCGTGCACCCAGAAGTGCATTAACATGGTCATTTGAGAGTTAGACTATTTTCTACAATGGTGTAATTCTCAAATGAATAAACTTTTATTAATTACCCGAGGCTCTTTTTTGGCAGTGGCCCCTGGGTTTCAGCATGGGCAAACCTGTACATTAAAGCGTCTTTGCATGTAACGCAAAGCCATAGTCTGCTATCTTCAGGCCAAAACACAGGTCGGGAGAAATGGGTAAAACTACTGTGCTTTATTGTTTATTAAGTAACCAAAAATGCCCCTTATTAATCCTTTAGATAAACAGACAAGGAACACTCTAAAACACTGTAAACATTCCTGATAGTAAACTCTGACTTTTCAAAATAACACATTTTAAATAATAAAGAAGATCGTTGATAGGCAGCGTGCCTCTGGACCAATAAGAATCTGAGGTTGATCTGCTCGTCTTCCAATACGGTAAAACTGCACATGTGCGCTAAGTTTACCCTAATGCCTAATGCCGGTACAGGTGTCACCTGGAGCCACAGCTGGTAGACATACTATATTTATGTGGCAAAGAGGCTCAAACAAGTATTACCCACACAGTAGATGCCACAAACTGAACGACTAGGCACTTCCCTAAGAATGTATCTGTCTTTGTCAGATATGGAGACAGACAGAAAAACGTGGCAGCTCCAAGTTATTTTTTCCTTTTAAAACCCAAGACAAATACAAGTCTGGTGAGTACAAGGGTGAAGTCTGCGGTACCTTTGAAACAGAGAGACGGTTTCACGTCAGAATTAATACCGGTAAGCAGGATTCTGTAATTAAGGTTGGCCCCCAATGGGTCAACGTTTGTGTCCATTTGTGATTAGTAGTAACATCAGAAATGTCATAAAGACACATGAATTTACAGATAGGTAAAACTCAGCTTGAATTGCCTTTTTTATTTTACCCAATTAAATAATTATTCTTACTCACTGGGTGCTTGATAAACATAACTGGCTTAATTGTCATAATTTATTCATCCAGCCAGCAGAGGGTCATGGGATTTACTCGCTCAGGAAGGTTTTGGAAATTTGGAGCTGCCAAGAATGTTTGGAATGGATGTTGAATGATGAAGTGAATACATCAAAAAAATCTAAAGGAACCAAGCAAACAGACAAACAAATAAACAGACAAACAAACAAACAAACAACCAAACAGACAAACAAACAAACAGACAAACAAACAAACAGACAACCAAACAGACAAACAAACAGACAAACAAACAAACAGACAAACAAACAAACAGACAACCAAACAGACAAACAAACAAACAAACAAACAAACAAACAAACAGACAAAGAAATAAACAGACAAACAAACAACCAAACAGACAAACAAACAAACAAACAAATGAGCAAGAATATAGAAGACCCAGTTTGGCTGCCTCATTGGTAGAGCATGAACACCTGAACCAGCCTCACTGTCACTCTCCATCTCTACAGACAGGAATTCTTCACTGTCCTGCCTTCTGCACTAGATTACATCATTTTCTGGAAGGTAAATCCTATGTTTGCCAGATTTTAGACATACAGTTCTCTGGTAGCTTTTGTCCTCTATAAAATGACACAAAAATGGTAAGAAGAACCAAATAAAAAAATCAAACATGGTGAATTTCCTTTGGAGTGTCCTGTGACATGGATCGGAAGCCGTCCTTTGCTTGGGTTTTGGAGAGGCTGAGATCCAAGGTGGAGGAATAGCGGCTGCAGCACTGCAGGCGCAAACCCCCCCCCAGCAGAGCAACCAGGCCTATGGTTAAAGATCCGACTCAATCAAAACACCACACCGTGCTCCACTGCCCCAGCAGATCTGCTGATATACTTTTTAGTGAACTCTATCTGTACCTGTATCTCTGGAGTTGTTTGCCGCTAAGTGGGTCGTGCATTTATGCCCATTTCTGAAAAGGTATGGGTTCAAATCCCATAGCTGGTAGCGTAATAATAACAACTAGCCCTTGAGAAAGGCCCTTATCTCCAAATGCTCCAGGTACACTTTCTGACTGTGCTCTCAGATCCACACTTGTATGTCACTTTGGACAAAGTGTCTGGTAAATAAATGTAATGCTACCACGCTGCCCAAGTCTTAAATAACAAAAATAGGGAATTTTCTACTGATATTTCCCTTTTTTGAAGCTGGGACAGCAGCATGGCGGTTTGAGTGAACGGGGACTGGGCTTGAGACGCAGACAAAGTGGAGTTTGGGAAAATGTCAGAACTACGACTCTGGGCACTGCTCTGATAGGGTCTGAAGCAGGTTTTTGTAGACAGAGGAGTTCATGTAGCGAGGGTATGAGTCTCTCTGCATCAGCGTGTAAATCTGGAGTTGGGCGTCGTCGAAGGTGTGCGAGGTGGGTTCCAGCATGTTTCTGTTGATTGCCTCTCGAACCCGGGAGTCAAGACTCACCTAGGGATACAAGCCTGAACGTTAGCAGGACGGAGGCAGGGAATGAGAGAAAAGTGCTGACGTAGAAACAGGGATGAAATACGACCAATCACATCGAAGTATATGACGCGATACAATAGCTTATTGGACGGCACTGCAGCCAGACACCTCAAGGACTTGAAGCATATGTGAATTTGGGTCTTTATATCGCCTATGGTGTGTGATTGTGAGTGTCTGTGTCCCGCGGTGGGCTAGTGTCCTGTCCAGGATGTTCCTCAGCCATGTGCTCTGTGCTTCCGGGAATAAGCTCCAAGCTCAGCATGATTCTGTTCTGGATAAGTGGTTGGAACTTGGATGGATGTTCAAGGATATGGATATTAGTCTAATTATGCACCTAATCGATGCTTTACAAAAGCACTATATAAGACCCACAGTTGGTGTTCTTTTGACCTTATGTATCTTAATGTCTGACTGAGAGAGAGATGACGGAAGAACAGGGCTCGTTTTACCTCCTTGGGTGAGAGGATAGAGATGTAATCTTCATAGATGAGTCTGGCCTTCTCTTCGATGGCCACCGTGCCGGTCTCACGCTTCAAATCCTCGCAGGCCAGCCAGAAGAGCATGTTCTCCTCGCTGAACTCTGTCCGCAGAAACTCCCGGAAAGCCTTCCTCCCCATGGGACACTTCATGAGCCAGTCGAAGGATTGGCCCCAGGACTGCACCTCCTCCAGATTGGGCTTTGGGCTTCAAGCGGGGGACGACGACGACATGATGTCATCAGATTTAGAACAGACATTAGGACTCAAGTCAGCAACACTGGGTTGAAACTTTCCAAAAAGACAGACACAGATGTTCCTTCATAAAATCAAGAAGGATCCATGCAAGCTGCAACGTCATCCATCCATCCATCCATCCGTCCATCTATCTATCCATCCATCCGTCCAACCATCCGTCCATTTTTTGTACCCGCTTGTCCTATGCAGGGTCATGGGGGGGGGGTTGCACTGTCATTTGCAAACAAATGAATGAATGAATTGCATCGCTGATAGCTTTATACTCAAGTAATATTCGTGGCTGGTCCCTTCCAGAAATGCAAGACTGCAGCCATGTTATCACAGGTTTAATTACATCTGGAAACCACTCTGATCATGAGTTTGGTTAAATATGTTAGGCAGTGAGTCAAAACTGTAATGAAAATGCAAGAGAGCACTGAACAGCTGGCATTCTGGGACTGGAGCTACCTTCCCAGGAGGCCCCCTGGTCTCAGTCACGATCCAGAGAGCGGAGGATGCCACCATGCTGGCTAACTGCTAACATAACACCGCTAACCTGTCCTGGCAGTCGGCGCTGCCCTCGGTCTTGGCGTCGTGCGCGGTCCCACAGCTTCTGCCGTCCCCCTCTTCATTCTTAGCTGTAAGACTTGAAGGAGACAAATGTATCATCAGCATGCCTCTCTCCCATGTGAGAAAAGCATCCTGGAAGTCCCAGTAATGCCTCGCCTTGTGACATACTGGGACCAGCAAAGATCCCTAGGGAAGGTGCAGACTAAATATTAGCAACATTAAAATATTTACCCCTGACTTAATTTGTACAGTTTGACTAATGAGTAAACACACACTATAAACAGATTCTATGCTTCAGGCTTAGTGAGTAACTATACTACAGGGCTAATAAACTCTTACTGACCCATGACAAATACATATCAGTGTAAGCATCTATATTGCAAGCCTCACCCATGAGATTCACTATAATACAGAGGATATACTCATCATCAAAAGTAACTGTACTACAGCTTGAATAAACAC
>JAODLD010000088.1:13097786-13122147 GCA_026781065.1 Mormyrops boulengeri | reverse complement strand
GAGAACATTTTAAAATGAACTTGAGGAAGCACTTCTTTACACAGCGTGTAGTTGGAGTATGGAATAGTCTTCCTGCTTGTGTAGCGCAAGCTAAAACCCTGGGTTCCTTTAAATCTGAGCTAGATAAGATTTTAACAACTCTGAGCTACAAGTTAGGTTCTCCCCAAACTAGCCTGATGAGCCGAATGACCTCCTCTCGTTTGTAAATTTCTTATGTTCTTATGTTCTAGTAGGGAGACAGTTCAGGTGGTTAACAGCTTGAGGGAAGAAGCTGTTCCTAAGCCTGGAAGTTCGGCCACTGAGACTCCTGTAGCGCTTCCCAGAGGGCAGGAGGGAGAGCGGCCGTGGTTGGGATGGGCGGGGTCCCTGCTGACGCTGAGACATCTACGAATGCACCGTTTGTGATAGCTTTCTGGTCAGCAGATGTGCATGCAGTCACTGTACCACACTGGGATGCAGCTGGTTAGGATACTTTCAATAGTGCAGCAGTAGAAGGTGGAGAGGATTTTGGGAGATAGGCGTGCACTCTTAAGCCTCCTGAGGAAATGCAGGCATTACTGTGCTGTCTTCACAAGGAAGTGGGTGTTATTTGTCCAGGAGAGGTTCTCGCTGATGTGTATTCCAAGAAATTTAAAGCTGGATACACGCTCCGCTTTGACCCCAGTCATATATATAGGGGGATGGCAGCAGCTTTTTGACTTCCTGAAGTCTTTGATCGGTTCCTTTGTCTTCTGCACATTGAGGATGAGATTGTTGGAGGCACACCATGTTGTGAGATGCTGGATCTTGTCCCTGTAGGCCGTCTCACCATTATTAGTGATTCAGCCTACAACTGTGGTATCGTCTGCAAATTTTATTACTGCACTGGTTTAGTGAATTGGCGGACAGTCATGATTAAAGAGGAACTAGTGGAGGGGGCTCAGAACACAACCTTGAGGAGCACCCATGCTGAGGGTCAGGGTGGAAGAGGTGAGACTGCCTAGGAAGTTTGGAACTCTAAAGTTATTCAGTTAACAGAGTGTTGGCAACTTTTACGCACTATGCACCTCAGCACTCGGCAAGCCTGCTCTGTTACTTTAAGTGGTCTGCCACTTCTCTGAGTTTCTGTTGTTCCTTAATGCTTCCACTCTGCAATAATACCACTTACAGTTGACCATGGAATAGTAAGGACAATATATCACAAACAGATTTATTGCAAAAGTGGCATTCTATGATAGTGCCACACTTGAATTCACTAAGCTCATCACAACAGCCCATTCTTCCACAAATGTTTGTAAACCCGACTGCATTGCTAGGTGCTTCATTTTGTACACCTGTGGCAATGGGTCTGAATGAATCACCTGAATTCAACGATTAAGAGGTATGTCCCAATACTTTTGTCCATATAGTGTATGTTATAATAAAACGCATGGCTTTGAGGTCCTCTGGGAGTTGTAGTAGAACTGAGTACAAGTTCACACGTTGTATTATATCAGTGAGAAAATAAGGCCTATTAATGAAATAGCCACCCTGTAATTTTTTTTTTTGCACAAAGTCAGCAAACAAGACTAGAGCTGTTACAATTACTCGATTAAATTCGACTACTCGATTTCTGAAAACCATTCGTAAAAATTTTTCTTCTTGATTACTCAGCAACATGGCAGAAGGAAGACACACATAGCATATGAAGGTCCAAAAATTGAATTCGCATTAAAAGTGAATGGAAATGCAGTCATCTGTAATTATTGCAAAGCACAACTTAAATATCACCACAGAACGACTGCAATGCAAATGTTAAAAGAAGACATTCAGGAAAATAAATAATGGAAGGTTAACCATAGATATGTCTTTTAGCCTCAGGAAGTAGTCTAGCCTGTCTCTGTCATCACGCTAACTTAAATTATTTTGCATAATTTACTTTCTACGATTGTTGTAGAAAGGTCAGCCCCATAACTTAGCGGCATGATCTTAAATCATACAGAGTTGCCAACGTTGGTCTGCTGGCTGGCATGAGATTTTCAATTCAACACAAGTCTGCACGCACATGCACATGTATGTAGCAATTTCATTGCCTTGAAAATAGTCTGTACAGTTTGCAAACTACCCCATCACTTTAAACATATCTAATTTTAGGTTTATAATGGAATAATATAGATTTGCCATAAGATTTCTTGCATGAATGCAAGTCTTTGTCAAATAAATAGTCCATAGTAATACAAGGTTTTTAATATTGAATGAGACAAGTAAAATTGTTTTTTGTTCATAATTTTGTTCAAATATGTTTTGGATTGAAGATATTGACATTGTGATTTAAAAATGTAAGGCCTTTGTGTTTACCTGTTCTTCTCATTTTTACTTCCAGTAAGGGGTGAGAGTAGAAGACGAGGAAAACCCAGAGCACAACACGATGAGGGAAGAAGACACCTCGACCACTAAGGAGGAACAACAGGTCATTGTCATCTTCTCAGCTAGAGAATCTGCTGAGGCTGACCTTTACTGATCCTATAGTCCATCAGCAGCCCATATCCATCTGTGCCAGAGCTGAGGAGGAAGTGACCAAGTACTGTAGTGGTCCATCACTCCCTCTCTCTGAGGACCCTCTCAGGTGGTGGCGTAAGAATCAGGAGACGTTTCCTCTGATTTCTATGTCGGCCAAGAGATACTTGTGTATTTCTGGCACCAGTGTCTCTGCAGAGAGTCTTGTCTACAGCAGGAGATATTATAACTGCACAGCGGAGCACACTGGCATCTCAACATGTAGACCAGCTCCTGTTCTTACACCAGAACTTACACTTTAGCACTCATTCACCAAGCACATTTGCACTGCCATGCATTGGCATGATTTCATTACGGCCTATTTCATATTTTTTTGTTTTGTTTTGCTGTTTTTGATTGTGGTATACTTGGTGCTTTTCCACCGCACCAAGTATGGTACTTTTGGTATGTTACTTACACTTCTCCATTGACTTCTGGTCAAGTATCAGTACCAAAAGTTCCAGTACCAAAAGTGCCAAACCAACTGGGGTACTTCTTTGTACTTTGGGGTGGGACTTGAAACACTCTTTTGTCAATTGGTTATGCAAATAGTCTGCTGCTGTAACACAATACAAATGCCACCTTGAACACAGTTGCGAACTCAGAAAATAATGATGAACAAAATAAAAAAATATGTAATTTGGTCATAAGAACATGTATAACAAAAAGATCCGAATGGCATGACAAGAAATTAAAAAGTATTTTGTTAAATATACTAATACAGCTCTGTTCCTGTGTTATCCTAGCTATGTAATTTATTTCTAATAAATATTGGGGTATTTATGAAACCAAAAAGTTGTTCATAAATATCTCACAAACCCATCTTCGAGTGATTTAAACGTCAAGGATGAAAATGAGAACGACTGTCTCGGAGAACATATACAGTGCATGAAAAAGCAGCGGAGGTAAACTTTAAAATGATTTTTAAACATACAAGAGTCTATAAAAGGAATAATAATTAAAACTGCAAACCTTGCTAAGTTTTTCTTCATATAACAGAGTAACAGAGTAAAAATATTTTTGTGAAACTTTAACCCCCGCACTATAATGTCAGTACCAAATTGAAAGTAAGTATTTGAATATATACTATATTGGCAAAAGTATTGGGACACCCCTTCAAATCATTGAATTCAGGTGTTCCAATCGCTTCCATAGCCACAGGTGTATAAAATCAAGCATGCAGACAGGCAGACTGCTTCTACAAACATTTACAAAAGAATGGGTCACTCTCAGGAGCTTAGAGAATTCAAGCATGGTACCATGATATGATGCCACCTGTGCAATAAGTCCATTCATGAAATTTCCTCGCTACTAAATATTGCATGGTGTGGTCCACCAGCCCCACAGATGTACATCAGCAATGGTCAACAGTTAATGGTATTATAACAAAGTGGAAGCAACTGGGAAAAACAGCAACTCAGCCACAAAGTGATAGGCCACGTAAAATCACAGAGCGGGGACAACGCATGCTTAAGTGCATAGTGTGGACTTGGCCCCTTAGTTCCAGTGAAAGGAACTCTTAATGCTGCAGCATTTGAAGCCATTTTGGACAATTTCACGCTCCTAACTTTGTGGGAACAGTTTGGGGATGGCCCCTTCCTGTTCCAACATAACTGCGCACCAATGCACAAAGCAAGGTCCTGTTGTGTCCACATACTGTTGCATCTTGTTCTGTATATGCATTGACTAGGAGCACTAGAGGGCGCTAGTGATTACTGTATGCTGGTACGGGGAGAGAAGACGTTCAGTAAAAAGAAAAGGGATCCTCTGTTCCTAACTGCGTGTGTGTGTTAATGTCTGCTGAACCACCACCACAACAGGTCCCTAAGGACATGGATGAGTCTGGTATGGAGGAACTTGACTGGCCTGCACAGAGCCCTGACCTCAACCTGATAGAACACCTTTGGGATGAATTAGAGCAGAGACTGTGAGCCAGGCCTTCATGTCCAACATCAGTGCCTGAACTCATAAATGCTCTCCTGGAAGAATGGTCAAAAATTCTCATAAACACACTCCTAAACCTTGTGGACAGCCTTCCCAGAAGAGTTGAAGCTGTTATAGCAGCAAAGTGTGGGCCAACTCCATATTAAAGCCTATGTATTAAGAATGGGATGTTATTAAAGTTCATGTGTGTGTAAAGGCAGGTGTCCCAGTACTTTTGGCAATATAGTGTAGTGGCAGCGGAGAGGAATGTGGGAAATAGATGATCTTCAAAATTCACCCAGGAAAGGGATGCAAAAATTTATATAACATTATTTTCCAGTGAACTAAATTGTAGTTGAATTTTGAAGATGGTCTGTTGTGCCATCAAATGATCATATGTTGTAAATGTCACTCAAGGTGTAATGGTTCTTTTCCGGTTTAAATAGTGGCTGCTATAAATAGTGATTGGCTTTGTGGGTTTTAAAACTGTATCTGTAAGAGAGGCTGGTATCAGTGACTATGATTGGAGGGACCAGTGATGTAGTTCCCATAATTGTCACTTAAGGGTGAGGAGTCTCCCGTTCCACATGCACGCAAGAAAACCTGCAGCAGGAACTTGCGTCTCGGGGGGCCTCCTCCATGTATTGCTGCAGGAAATGCTGTCATTTGCATGTCAGGGCCCATCGATTAGTGACGGCCAAATGAAGCCTCATGAACCATTTGCTGTATCTTTTGACTCCACTAGATGGTGCTCTTGGCTTACTTTGAGGCATGCTTTGAGCCCTTTTTCATGAACAGAGAGCACCATATAATGGGGTCAGAAAATACAGCAAGTGGTTCATGAAGCTTCATTCGGCCATCAGTACCACTGATGCCGTGTTAGTCTCTCAGTCTTTTGTGGAGCCTTTTAAAGCCTCCTCCTTCAGGGCCCTGACCTGCAGCTTTACATCGGCTATGTACAGTGGCTACCCGCTCAAGTGAATGGGCTGAGGCAAGAATAGCTTGACCTTTGACCTCTAAGCATTGCCCTCCTCCAGGCGGCAAGGATCATCGCCAAGCTGGCCGCCTGGGGTCGTGAGCTGATGGAAGGCAGTGACCTGAACTACTATTTTAACTGGATCAAAACACAGCTTTGCTCCCAGGTACGTTTGTTTTCAGGTTAAGCAGAATGTCTGCAACCCATGGGATGTTTACGCTTCTCTTGTTTTTGGCATGATCCATGAATTGTTATGTCATTTACTTAACATCTATTTGCTTTTTCCAGTTTTGACGATCAGAAAGTGAACTTTTCATCTGTGGTGGTACCATTCTGGTGCAGTTGTATTTCAGATTAACAATCACTTGCTCTTTATTTGAGGAATCAACCGGGAAAGAGTTGGTTCTCTGGCAAATAATTTATTTTGCAGATGCCGCGGATAATGAAATTCCCTTTATCATTTCTTTGGTATTTAAATTTTATGGTTCTAATTCCCAATGCATGAAAATTACATTTATGTAAAACAAAGTAATAAAAATGAGCAACAGTTTTAAAGAGGAGAAAGTGCATTGTTCTACATCGTAATTCATCTTTTATGTTTCATTTGCTCTTTAATCTTTGTAAATCCCAGATGAGCGATAGCATGAACCCAGCATTTACTGCTAATCTGAATATACACAAAGTATCGACTGTGACAGAAGGGCTGCATGAGAACAGCTGCGCCTGGTTATCCAGGGTGTCCCTCTCTCTGTCAACAGGGCCAGTGGTGTATGCTTTCGTTGTCAGAGTTGAGTTTTGGAGGGAAGACGAGAGAGCCCTTGGTTTGTTTCGCCATATCGCCCCCCGACTTCCGTTGGGTTGGCTTTGCTGGCCTATTTTTCATTTTTTTTCCCCCCTTGGTTCATTGCTGCGGTGGAGGCAGCGCTGCGGTTTGGACTGCTTTTAGCATTGTCTGCGGCGCCCCCCTGTGGTCGTGCTCGGTGTGCGTGGGAGTGCCTCGATACACCCATCCATGACTTCCTCCTTCTCCTCCTCACATGGAAACACAAGCATTTAGTCCTCCTAAGCCAAATTTCCTGTTTCCATATCAGAGAATCTTGGGGCTTCTCTGATCTCTTTCTAGGTATCAGTTCTTTTGGTATTTATCCCGACTTGTTGAATTGTTTGGCGTATTTTATCAGTGAGCTTTCCATCAGGGGTCGAAAAAAACGGAAAAACCCAAATTGTCATCATGGGGGAATGTGAAAATGTTTCCCTGACCCCTGTTAAGGAGGGTCATTGAGAAATGCTCCACATGAGCTTCAGCATATCCTGAATGCGGCCATGGGTGGGTGATCTAGGTGGGTGGTGCTGGCGGGCTAAAAGGAAACCCTCTTATCTGTTGGTAGAAACTGCGGCCCGCAGGTCCGGAAACGGGAACGGTGTCCCCCAGTGATGTAAGTATGGGTTTTTCGTCATCTATCCCAAGGCCTGCTGGGGCTTTTTTGTTTTTCTCCACGGAAGAATGTTCCGGCAGCTTCAGTCTAGCTGACCCGCGTCGTCCCTCCTCTCTTGCTCCGCTGCCTCTCTCCGGCGCTCCTGCGCCTTTCCGCCGGCGTCCGACCCATGTCTGTCCACAGGAGCCATTTGCTGAGGATGAAATCGGCAAGACCGCGTGCGGTAGAGTACACCTCTGTGTCCCGTGAACACTACATATCCCAGAATGCTCTCCTGCTCGAGGAGTTTCAGGACCAGGTTTTCTGCAGGCATCCTTTCCCACAGTGTTCTGCTGAACGTTTTTCCAGTGGCGTAAACTTGATCTGGAGGCTGATTCATCCTGGCTGATAAACTCTCACGGTGGCTGGTCGGACGCCTCAGTACTGTTTTTTGTCCCTCTCATCTGCTTCTTTCTCTCCCTTCTAGAACCTTCTGCTTTTTATGCCTCTTTCTTCTGCCCCTGTATGCCCTTCCTAACAGAAATGCAGCCCTTTAACCCTTCCTCCTTCCTCCTCTCACGGGATCTCCCACCCCTTGGCTGCCATTTGGGGTGTCGCTGGGGTGTTGACCATTGATGGACGACCCACGTAGCCACAAGCCCCTTGGCTGTATGACCCCCACCTCACTGACTTGTCTCTGACCCAATTCTCAGAGCTCCCAGTACGCCCAGTGCGTCGCTGGCTGCCTTCAGCTGATGCTGAGGATCAATGAGTACAGGTTCGCCTGGGTGGAAGCAGATGGAGTTAACTCGTAAGTCTTCCAGCCACTAGAGGGCTCCACTTTCTTCCAAGCTGTCTTTCTTGGGTGTCAAACTAGGAAGATTTATCAGTTGTTTAAGGCTAGTAACATTTTTCTCAACATATTTGAACTCTTTTCTGTAATTAAAGAAATAGATTATTTTCAATAGTTTTAAGAGGTGCGTGCTGTAATGAAGCACATCACAGTTTGAAGGTAAAAGGGCTTGAATCCCATGTTCATTAAAATAATTGGGTGGTTGGAGGCCTGTGAGGCTGTGTCAGCCTGCAAAGTGGTGCATATATACCTCCAAGCCACCTGAGGGTGCTGTTGTCCCATGCCATTGCAGCATCACAGCAGTGCTGAGCAGTAAGTGTGGCTTCCAGCTGCAATACCAGATGATCTTCTGCCTGTGGCTGCTGGCCTTCAGCCCCCAGATGTGCGAGCATCTCAGGCGTTACAACGTGGTCCCCGTGCTGGCGGACATCCTGCAGGAATCTGTGAAGGAGAAGGTCACGCGCATCATCCTGGCCGTGTTTCGGGTAAGGCTGTTGGGCTCCAGGCCTGGGCAGTTGTGGTGCTCCTGAGATGTCACAGTCAGGTAACTCGGGAAAGGATGGAGAGGAGTGAAGAAGTGAAATATAGGTACACATTTCTTCTTTTCCTTTAAATTAGCACATATACTATCATGCATAGGTGTTATTTTCTATCAAATCACGCAGTTTCAGAAAAATTTCCATATTACATGTTCCAAAATTACATGATTGTGACAATCAATAAAAGCGCCTAACTTGAAAGATTTTTACTATTTTTAATTAATTTATGAAGGGATTGAATGTCCCACTTATTGAAACAAATTTGTGTGGTAGTTCTGAAACTAAACTATGTAACATGGTCAAATGAGGACAAAAGGCAATTTTGAAAATTGAACACATTTTCAAAAATTATGCTGCTATTCCTCTAACAGTGATACATATGATTACAGCATAATGTATCATAAATGACCAAAAAAACTGAGTGCTTTATCTAGCATACTGTTTGAGTGAAAAGCTCTCAGAGGGGGTGTCGTTTTGAATTTTTGGCCATTTTCAAAGCCTTGTAGGAGGAAAAGTGTAGATGGCTGATTTTATAACACTCTTTGATTCTCCAGAAAAAGTTAGCCCTAGTTACAAAGTTTCAAAGCTGCACGTGCCATATCAAAGGAGCTATGAATTTCAGAAATTGGACCAAAAGGCTTGTTCAGCAGAATGCATCAAATTCATTAAAATTTCAAATGGCTGTAGTTTCAAAACTATTAGATATACAGACCTAATATTTTGGATTTCCCCATAAGTTTCGTTTAGGAGCACCTACTATTTTTTCCAGGGGAATCTGAGAGGGTGACCTGGGGCCTTCTGGGTGATTTGACATGGAATGACCCATAGAGCCTTGCGACTTGCCCAGTAGCCTAAATGCTAGCATATAAGTAAGGGTTTAACCATGCAAGCCTTTGCGAGGCTGTGATTCTGTTTTGCTGTGAGTGTACCAGTTGGTTCTCATCTCAGGGTTAGTTGTAGGTGTTTTATCCTGGAAATACCTGCATGTTTGATGTTCCCCTCCTGCTGGCCTCACTGTGCCTGCAGGTGTTTTGAATGCGCTCATCTGACCAGCTCATTTGTGATCTGAATAAGCCGAGGTCTAAATGCTGTTCCCATTTGGGGGTTCATTCCTACCTCGGTGCTGGTGCCGTAACCTAATAGGGAGCTGGTTCTGCATTTTCCACTGCTGATTAACTGGTGCTTTGCCTGAAAAACTGGCTTCGGCCTGGCTTCAGAGACTTGCTGGTTTGAAACTGTGAACCCCTGCTGTTGGTGTAGGGAGTGGCTAAAATGCATTGTACAATTCAGCAGAGCCATATTTTCTTTCTAGTGTTCGCGGTTTTGTTTGATTTCAGCTTTGCTGAAAACATGTAGAAATTAAAGTAGAGCTGGAGAAAGCAGACTATATTCGTAGTACGAAACAAATGAACAAATTAACAAACCGTTCTGTATTCATTGCCTCCAAAGTGCGATTACAGCACATTTCCCAAAGAGAACACACAACTGAAATGAGTATATGTTTGAGACTGTGACATTTAGACAGACGACTCTGAAGTTTCGGATGAACTGCGTCTGATTGAATCCAGGGATTGACACCTACTAGCTGGTTTGTGAATGGGTGACGCCTATCTTCTGTTCAGCTGCAAAATCTGCACAGCAAAAGTGCGGCAAATAATTTGTTAGAAATATTCATTAGCAATACTTTGAAATGTAGCTAGCTAATGTTTCATAAAAAAGAAAGTTTCGACTAATACCAGCTTAAATTAGCATTAGGCTAAACATTCTCTGTCAAAAAACATTATTTAGTGAATGTTACGTGCTTGTCGTCATGTGGGTACTTGCCGTCTGATATGCATGTCATTTTTAACCTGTGGAATTGCTAGCCAGTTCTCACATAGTGCCACTTTGGCGGCACCTGAGAACCAGCTCCCTGTCAGCACCTGCCCCCTAGTGGACGGTTAAGGGGTCCATCTGTAGAGGAACTGAAATTGAAAGTGTGAGCTGGGACTGGGTTTGTGTGTCCCTGTTGGCTTTTGTATCGTAATGTGTTTCGCCTACTTGTTCCCGAAGCTGACATCTCACCCCTAAACGCTGATTAAACCTCTCCTTTTCCATGTGGCACTTTCGTTTGTAGCATGTCAAATGTTTGCTAGCATGAGGCTGACGGGGCGCAAGTCACAGGACGAGAAGAGTCGTCGCGTTGCCGGGAAAGGTCGCCATGGTTACGCTATTTCTGGAAATATGGGCCTTGATTTGTGTAAAGTGTAAATTGATTGCGACGGCGGCAGTGGCGAGATCCTGGTATTGCTGGGGAGATGTCACTTTGATGTCCGGAGATTCAATCAGACCGTGTGCTTTGTGTGGGTGGAGAGGGCTCATGTGGCTGCTTGATGGATGTGCCCCACCACCCCAGGCGTGCTGGGTGTCCCTTACTCCTACATGAGGCCCTTTTAATCTTAGGAAGCCTCATCCCCAATTAAAGTGCATTACCCTAAAAATAGTAAAGTTTAGAGGTGGAGGTTAGGCGATAAGTAAGCTAATAGTATAGAGTATATCAAAAGGCATGCCTTTATGGGGGGGCATACAATAATCTACCACGGTGAAGCACTCCCTGAACCCAGGGGGAATATTGAATACCTCTGATTAGAGATGAAACAGTATGGAAATTTAGTTTCAGTATTATAGTAATCACAATTTTCATGGTTATTATCTCGGTATTGTTAAAATGTGTTGAAAAGGTACTGATACACAAATTGAAATATTATAATTAATAATAAGTTTGATATTGAAAACCACAAATAAACAACTGCAGTTTTTGTTTGCATAAGCATTAAAATTAAAACATGGCCAGTTCCTTATATAAACATTTAAAAACCATATCAATTTATCAGATGTTTTATCGGATAACATTTATAATCTCCAGAGTGCTGTAACTACCTTCCGCCATGTTTTCACTGCCACAAAACAATCCCACATCGCCAGATTTGGTTGATGTTGGACAGTATTTAATGAGAGATTTTCACAGCGCAGAAATTAACCATGGTTTTAATGATATTTAAAATTCAAACCGGTAATACTAACAGTCGGGAATTTTACTGTGAAACTGGTAGCTGTTTCATACCTACCTCTGATATGTACATACAATTTTATGTCTTTGTTTATATAGGTATATATAACATTTCCAGTTGATTAGGACTGGAGGACTATATCAGTATTACTCTGTTGTGTCCTGACATTCGTACGCCTTGAGTAAGGGTGGGTGCCTTGGGACTCCTTGCAGAACCTTCTGGAGAAGTCGAGCGAGCGGGAAACCTGCCAGGAATACGCACTGGCTATGATCCAGTGCAAGGTGCTGAAGCAACTGGAGAACCTGGAACAGCAGAGGTACGACGACGAGGACATCACAGACGACATCAAGTTTCTGCTGGAGAGGCTGGGCGAGAGCGTGCAGGACCTCAGGTACCCGGGGGGCACAGATGAATATCCTGGTTGAGTAGGTAGTCAAACTATACAAGGCCATGCTGCTCCAGCATAACTAAGCTCTTGTGTTTAGTTGAGCCGTGCATTCTCTAAATCTGTGCCATTCAGCTGTATAATCCTCTCATTGTCATTCATGCTTTTCAAGGAAAAGGGCCTCTTCATGCAACCTGAGTGTTTTTGGGTGTTTGTTTAATAATGTCTCCTGCAGTTCAACGAGTACAGCATTGTGCTAACATGAAGGCTGTGAGTTCAAATCCCCGGGAGTACATAAATTGTAAGACACTCTTCTACTAGAAGGCGCTTTGGATAAAAGCGTCATATAAATGAATTAAATGTAAATGTGTACCTTTTCCAGGTGCCTTGGGCCAATAGTTGCAGTGTGTCTGCTGATTGTCGTAGTACTTTGCTAGGTGTCATACGTCTGTGTCGGTAAATATTGTGTAAAGCTAATCTTCTTCATGGCCGTAAAGCTGAGATGCTGGTTACCGTCTTTGCATGGTACTGGGAACCAATGGTGAAGCCTTTCTGCACCCCCCCCCATCAGCTCCTTTGATGAGTACAGCTCTGAGCTAAAGTCCGGACGCCTGGAGTGGAGCCCCGTGCACAAATCCGAGAAGTTCTGGCGGGAGAACGCTGTGCGACTGAATGAGAAGAACTACGAACTCCTCAAGTAAGCTTTCCGTGCAAGTCCTGTGCGGTCTACCCCGAACACTAGGTGGCGCAATCTGCACTCCCGATTAAAAGTTAGCGCGCCTGGAGACCCGTGGGGTGCTCAGCTCTTCTGCTCCTCGATGACACTCTCGGCCCAACCTGTTTTGGTGAAATATCCTGTCGCATAATTAGTGTACAGAGGTTCCCAGTGTGAGCAAATCAGTAAGAGTATCACTCTGGATGAAAAGCCTCTCCGAAGCAGCAGCGTTTGTAATTAAAATGGTCCGAGTTCCAGCTGGCAGCAAGGAAATAATAAAACGAGTCCATTAAAGAAGACAGAAGTCCCTTCTGAGGTTGTTTGTGATTCTATGCAGCCATTTTCTGTGTTTGACATCAGCATCCCTGCCCTAGAGACTGGCCTTAAGCTCAGGCCCTAGGTCATGGCTGTGTTTAGTCATCTCCTTGCCTTTAGTGATCTGTGGGGGGCCAGGAACTTGAACGGTTGTCCTGTGTGCCCCAAATTGGCCCTTTGCCCCATTTGTCTTATAGCTCACAAATCAACCTCCCTCCATCCATCAGAAGCACCCTTTTCTCCAGAGGCGTCCTGATTGGCTGCTACATTTTTGACCCATTTCTGTGATCCCAACAGTGCTTGATTTGATGATTAAATGATCCCGCCCCTCTAGGACCATAATTGGAATCACTTTTGTCATGGAAACTTAACATATTAACATAGATGCATAATCATGTATCTAAAAAGCTTAGCTTCTGTCATTTGATTGTAGATTAAGATTCTATACCCATGATTAGGTCATCAGTTGAATACTGTAATTTTTTCTTGAACTGGTCCCCGGGGAGCCCCAGACAGTCTACATTTTTTTCTCCCTATCTGAACCAATCATTTTTCCTTTTGCCCTTAGAACACTTTTGTGTAAGTAAAACCGGAGCCGGAAGGGTGCAAAGATGTGAGGTCCCCGAGGACCAGGTTAAACCCTGGAACAGTGGACACACAAGGTTCACCTTCAGGACTCCAAAACTGAGTCTGTGAGCTGCATCAGTTCCTTAATCTGCCCTCTGCAGGATCCTGACCCGGCTTCTGGAGGTCTCCGAGGACCCTCAGGTCATCGCAGTGGCGGCCCATGACGTGGGGGAGTATGTACGGCATTACCCTCGGGGCAAACGGTAAGGACCTCCCCCGCCCCACGCTGGGATTGGACTGGGCTGTTTAGAGGTGCCACTTCACCAGACCGCATGTCATTTTTAAATGCGGGAGGAAGTGCACACAATAGTGGAAGAAGACACAAACTCCGCATGTATGCAGAAGTGGGCTTTCAGACCCCTAACCCTGGGGGTGTGAGGCAACAGCGCCACCCACTGTCCTAGCTGATGTGGACTCGCTTGTTTAACACTTCATCGCTATTGTTGGTTATGGTTTGTTTACAGGTGTATGTGTGTTTGTGTGTGAGTCATGTATGTATTACATTATGGGGACCAAATGTCCCCACAATGTGATAAAAATCTGTTATTTTGATGTTATGGGGACAATTTCTTCGGCCCCCACAAGGGGAAACTCAGCCAAATAAAAATCTGTGACTGCATTCACAAATCTAAAAATGCCCAAAGTCTTGTATTTTTTGTTTGGTTACTAATGGTTAAGGTTAGGGTTGGGTGGCGGTTAAGGTTGTCATGTTGGGATTACAGTTTTTCCCATAGAAATGAATCAATGAAGCAATGGTGTGTGTGTGTGTGTGTGAGAGAGAGAGAGACAGAGATGGCTCCTTAAGGCAGTTTCTCCCCCAGGGTGATCGAGCAGCTAGGTGGGAAGCAGCTGGTGATGAGCCACATGCACCACGAGGACCAGCTGGTCCGCTACAACGCCCTGCTGGCCGTGCAGAAGCTCATGGTGCACAACTGGTAAGTGCCGGGGACAGGCGTGCAGCGGCTGCTCCCCTTACTGCCCCCCCCCCCCCCCGCCTCAGATCTGGCTTGTCATTGGTACATTTTGGTCCATTTCGAGTGGGGCAGAAGGTCCTGGCATGGCCCTCACACTCGTACACCGGCACTACCTGCACCCTCCCTCCAATAATAGGTCTTGAGGGGTCCTGGTGCCACTTCATTATTAGCAGAGCCTTTTCGCAAACAGGAAGTCCACTTCATGTCATTCGTTGGCCTCATTTGCAATTAGCTCTTGGCTTCCGTAGCACAGATGCATTTTACGTCAATGCAGAGATGACGTTTGATTAATCCTGAGTGCTATATTACCATTAATTTGATTCACTTCCCGGACTAGATGTGTCATGTTCATCTTTACCCCTTTAACACTGTTACATCTTTAATCACATTCATTACAAACGGGTCCGCGTCGGTTGGGGCAGGGATAGCGTTCTCCTCTTCCCTGTTCTGGAGGGCTCACGCGATTCAAAATGGGGGTTCCTGCTGACTCATTTCCCCATTAACCTTCGGCAGAAAAGACTCCCCTTGCAAAGGCCTGACGACCAAACATCATCTAGGATCACGAGTCCTTTGTTCCACCTCTAATGGAGATCATTTTGAGTCTGTTTTTGTGTTGCGCTGAATGTCACATGCTATAAAATTCTGACATCTATTAATAAGTACACCCAAAGGGGTTCTCTAATGAGTCCACAGCGTACGACTGCTCTTTTGTGATTAAAATTGATGGGAAAGGCAATAATTAGCGGTGGATTGATATTCCCCCACGCTTGAGCTGCCTGCCCTCTGTGAGCTGCTGGGTATCTCCAGGTCCAGAGTGCTACATTTCACATGGCTCCAACTTCGTCCTTCACATGTGTGATGTTTTTCCTTACAGGGAGTACCTTGGAAAGCAGCTCCAGTCCACGGAGCAGCCCAACGCAGTCGCTGCAAGGAGCTGATTGCTCCGTGGCCTGCAGGCGTGCACCGTGTGTATACATGTGGCTGTGTCCAATGCCTGTGGCTTCTCCTGGTGTGTTTATGGTCCGCTCTGATCTGGGGTGTAACGCTGTCAGCCTGTCGACCAGTCCGCCCCCCCATTATTATTGTCTGTTCGTTGTTTTTGTCCAGTGCTGTATCCGTGTGGTGATCTGGACCCATCCCTGACCCTGAAACTGGAGATGTAACTTATTCTTATTCTTGCACAATGCCTCTGGAATCGAAATAAAAATATCTTAACTGTAGTAAATGCCTGTGTGAGAAGGTTGTTTTTTCTTTTTTTTTGGGGGGGGGGGTTAACCAAAAGCAATGCATTTTGAAAGAATGAGAGGACTAGTTTAAGCAATGGTCCACGATTGAACAGCAAATACCCAAAACACTGTTTTGTGTTGATTTTGAGCCAGTGACCTAAACACAGGCTTCCTCCTCATGCGTTACAGTATTTGCAGCCAAAACTCACTCAAGAACTTCAGTTAAATTTCCAAAAAGTCATCAAGTCCACAGATATTTTCTCGCAAGTCTATGCCATGGAGTTTTGGTAATTTGCACTTCAATTAAACCTGTCACCTTCTACCCGCCTACAGAAGAAGGGCCCCCAGTGGTGAGATTTGTTCCTGGAGTTCTGATGGAAAGTAACATGTGACTCTGAACTGGGGGGGCTTTATTTGGGGACTGGATTGAGGAGCAGTGCGAGGGAAACGATCTGAGGTCTGGTGTAAAATATTTAAAATAGGCACTTAGATAAAATGGCTGAAGTGAACGTGAGTGTTTCCGACATCCAGGCCCCTTCCATTGCATCCCTCTAACACTAAGTTGCACACCTGTTAAAGAATCATTTTTTGCAGAAATATTGCAAATCCCAATACAATTATATACTGGAGCAAGACATGCAACCTGCATGTCTTTAGTCGTAGTTAAATGCATATGATTTTAAGACATTATGCAGCTATGAATTGTGCGATTTACCGAGAATAAGTGGATGTTCGAAATTATGTATGACTTGTTTTAGTTCAGCATTTTTCAAGACGTGTGGTTAATTTCCATCCATTTTGGTTTAGCTGATTACCCCTTTATCTATGATTGTTTCTATTTTGGTAACCGTCTGCGTTTTAAGAGGCCTTTTTGAAATTACATGCCCATCCACTGATGTTATAAGCTGTTTATTTGGAAGATTCCTTCCTGTTCTACTTGTGTGTCACCAGGTCAGCTTGAAATCTTCAGTTTTCCAGTATCGATTGTGAACAGATCGTGGATTGTACAGCACTCATGTTTCACGTGTTTGTGAAAAGTCTGACCTGCGTACGATGGCCGTTAAGGGACAAGAAGACTGATGAAGAGGATGAAGCTGACTTGGGTGTCCAGAATGGTAACTGCTCAGCACTGTTAAGCTGCCATTGGACAGGGAGCCTGAGAGTGCAAGTGGCATCGCATGATGATAGACAAGCCATATAATCAGCTGGGCACGGGCTGAACCATTCCGCATGAGTATCATACTGAAGAGGACCACTTTGCCAGGTCTGCATCACTGCATCATTGATGTGATGAATTCATTAAAGTTCATTCATTTCACTGAAGGATTAATAACTGCTCTCTAGAGGTTAGAGAGCTAAGTCCTGACCAGCGTTCTGTATAACAAAGCAACATTTGTTGGTTAGCTTGACAACTTGGCAGATTCAAGGTACCCCGATTTGAATGGACTTTGTTCACTTGCTAACCCAAAAATCCAGCTTTTGTGATACAGACTCCAGGCTACTGATCCCTTGATGATGTTCTGGTACTAGTCTGAGTGGTAACCCACAAAACTGATTGTGTGTAAACCAGTGTTGCCTCGGCCACAGAGAAGCAGCTTTAACAGAATGAGATGCTCATTGGCCTATTTCATCAATCCATCATTTCTCAGTATTTCTTAGGTATCAGCTACACATACTTTATTACCATGATAATGTTTAGCATTCAAACTAGCAGATCCTGGATGGGATTTGATGAGATTTGAACTCGCAAAGCTTAACTGAAAAATTCCATCAATTCTAATTCAGTGATGTAGTTCATGACTACCTTGTCATAAAGTGAAACAGTATTTTTTTTATTTCACACTTTAACTGCTCAGGATTTAACGTTTAATTTTGTCTAATGGATGTATAGGAATCGAGGGGAGCATTTCCCTCCCCATATTTAATTTGCCTTCATTCATCCCACCAATAAATAGGCCTTTCAGTTTAAATTATTTAGTTGTATCCCCCCCGATATCAAACCATCTTTTACGCTGTTGGCTTCTAAAAAAAAAAAAACCTCTCTTTTAATGCGCCATATAAAATCGTCGGTTTATGGACTGTTACGTTTCATCTACAGCATTGAAGACCACCGTTGTTCTTTAAGGTAGCGGATTTGTTTAATCAAAGCTGGAAGCTTTAGTTTATTACATGTGAGCAGAATGTGCTGGTCACTTAACGTGCACTGATGATTCCTGTTCAAAGTTTCAGAAATGTATTGATCGTATTATAAGTGCGAACCCTCTCCCCCAATTATAACTGACCACCTACTTGGGCTACTAAAACCTTTTTGATAAAACAATCATCCCTCAGAGTCTGAGTATTCTGCCTGTTTAATACAATAAATAGACTAAAGTATTGGGACACCTGGCCATTACACCTACAGGAACTTTGATGACATCCCATTCTAAATCCATAGGGATCAATATGGAGTTGGTCCCACCTTTGCAGCTATGACAGTTGCCAATATTCTGGGAAGGCTTTACACAAGATTTTGCAGTGTCCCTGGGGAAATTCTTGTCCATTCATCCAGAAGAGCATTTGTGAGGTCAGGCACTGATGCTGGACGTGAAGGCCTGGCTCGCAATCTCCGTTCTCGTTCATCCCAAAAGTGTTCGATGGGGTTAAGATCAGGGCCAGTCATGTTCTTCCACACCAGATTCACCCAACCATCTTTATGGACCTTGCTTTGTGCGCTGCGGCACAGTTATGCTGGAACAGAAACTCTTCCCACAAAGTTGAAAGCACATAATTGTCGCCTTGGCAACTTTTACGCACTATATGCCCCAGCACTGAGCGACCCCGCTCTGTAACTTCACATAGTGTCCCACTTCGTGGCTGAATTTCTAAATGCTACCACTCTGCACCATGTGACCATGGAATATTTAGCAGGAAAGAAATTTCATAAACTGACTTATTGCAAAGGTAACATCCCATGACAGTACCATGCCTTAATTCACTGAGCTCTTCAGAATGACCGTTTTTTCAGAAATGTTTGTAAACCTGACTGCATGGTTAGGTGCTTTGGTATTGTACACCTGTTGCAATGGCTCTGAATGAAACACCTGCATTCAATGATTAAGAGGTGTGTCCCAATACTTTTGTCCATATAATGTATCTCAGACATTAATACATCTATTGTAACCCAGTGCACACCATATCTCATTAAGCAGTTAAGCAATATTTGGTCTGTTCCATCTAATAATATACAATTGGAAGTATTCTAGCATATCCTGATATTTGTCAGTAATTTCAGATGATTCTTGTGTATTTCTGCCCTGTAAAATAAACAGTATTGTAGATAATATTGTCAGTGGTGTACTGTATAGCCTCGCACCTCCCTGAAGTTTGAATGTTCTCCCCATTCATTGTGGGTTTTATCCTGAAGTGTCCCCCCGCTGTGTCTCCCATGGGTGCGAGCGCGTGTGAATGGTGTATCCCAGCCTTTTATCTTTTTCTGTTCCAGGCCCCTCTGTGACCTTGTACTAGATTGGCACAGAATGGATCATTTGATTCAGTCTTCAGCACAATCATACAATTGCATTTATTACTAATCCAATTTCAAATCAACATTTAGGAAGTATTAGTCTAACGTATAGGCCTAGTTTGTGTTTGTATGACATTTACGGGTAGCCTGTCACTTCCTATCATTTATAAAACTAGTCCAGTGATTGTACAATAACCCGTCCACAAATAATACATATATTCAGGTCCGCGTTTGTTGATATGATGTAGGTATGGGGATGGCGATTAAACTGGCGAATACAGAATAAGTTAAAATAGTGACCTCCAGTGGTCCCTCTATATTAGGGATTCTCAACCCATGGGTTGCGACCAAAATTTGGTAAAGATTGGGTCGCGGTGCAAAAAAGGTTGAGAACCACTGCTGTATATGATAACTGCTGCAGTTTAAATTATTTGAAGGCAAATATTGGCTACATAAATAATTTAGTTATTCTCAACTTTCTGTCCATGTCTGATAAAGCGTTTTTCCGTCGAATCCTTCTTCGACCCTATATTGCTCCCCGGACAAAATTTAATACAATAGTAATGAATGGCTGTTCGTATTAAATTTGTGTTGTGGTTTGATTCGTCTGTAATGCTTTAACTTGATTATGCCTTAGCTGTCTACCCATTAATGTTCCAACGACTTATTCTGGACAGGGTCGCACGGATGAAATTTTAATATAATAGTACATTTAACCTATGTTTTTATACAAAAAATATATTTTATTTAAATATTATAGCCTAACTCACAGCATATAATTTAGCCAAATCTATCGTGCTTGAAGCTCGTAGATAGTGTTTGAGGAGCATGGCTTTTTGTCTTCAATGAAGCTCTGTGGGCTGTCCGTGATATAATGTCCCGGAGTGCGGGCTGCGGGGGCAGAAACACCATCAGGTGGGCGTCGCTCAGCCGGGTGTCAGCGCTGCGCGGGGGATCGCAGCGCCTAGTCCGCACCTCGAAGTTTGCAGAGCGGTCACTCCAGCACTGAGACGTCCTTTCGTTTCAAGTCAACATTTTTACGGTGGTCTAACCCAGCAGATGGGCCAGCTTTCTGGGTATGTACACAAATTAAAACTAATGCATCAATTTAAGGTGTTAAAGTTTCGCCTTTAGTTATATAATCAATGCGTTCGGCTTCAGATCATATGCCTACAAGCCATGTTTTAATCTCATTCCTGAATCAGATGTTTAGCTAAATAAATACTATGGCACACCTCGACTGTGAACTTTTTTGTTCTTTTATCTAAAATGCGTTTCCTTCCGGCCTATGTTCAGGTTTTTTCTTTTTGAAAATTCCTGAACTATGGATGTGACTTCAGTGGAAATTGTGAAAAGTGACGGGTACCAGTCGGGTTTCACCGAGGAGTATCTGCCCAACTCCACATGGACACCCGGCTCCGAATACCACAATTACACGCTAACTGGCGGCTGGGGGAAGGAGCCGGTGCCGTTTGTCCTCTACATCATCACGGCTATCTATTCGGTCGTTTTTGTGGTGGGCTTAGGGGGAAATTGTCTGGTAATGTATGTGATCATCAGGTAAGATAAATTGCCCTATACAAGCATCTGAAACGTTTTGGTATTTTTTATCCTTTGCCACTTGGATTAAACCAGTGACAGACGGCGATTTACCATGTATTCAGCTTGAAAGGATTTACATGGTTGATCTATCAGTAGTCATTGCTGGGCAACGAAATACTCTGAAAACAGACAAATACTTACTAGACCTATAAATGATTGATCTCGGACCGTGACGTGTTCAATACTTTAATTTCACTTAATCACTCGCTGGTATAGCTCAAATACAATTACACACATGCTATTTGTATTATTTATATATACTTTTAATGTTGTGCATTATTAAGAAATGTTACGAAATGTTATTTTTTCACTATTATAATGTTCATTTGTTATAACGACATCGCCGCATAAGGCGTACAGGTTAAAGCCATCCGTAAATCAATATTCATAATATTCACAACCCCCCCCCCGTCCAATGTTGGTTTTTAAATATAATTTCTCCCATCGCTAGTTATAAGACAAAAGATCTCTCCTGACTTACTATACACCCAGCAAATGACCACCCAGACTCAACAGCAGTTACACTCGTTATAATCAAACACTTTAACTACTCGGTACTAACAAGTACCCAAGGAAAGCAGCGGTTGATGCTGCTCCACCAATTGAGGTATCGATACCTGTTGTTTAGCCTTTACTGCCCGGTCGCAATTCTCTTACTGCATACTATCTAGTGACTTACAGCTGGTTTCCGTACTATGAGACCGTCTCTCTGCTCAGCCATGAGCTCCGAAACGGGTAATGAAACGTGTGGAGTTGTTTCCCGCTATAGTTGAAGAAAAACAAAACAAAACCGTAATTCAGTTTTACGGGAATACGATAAATGACAATTAGATCAATAATTGCATCTCTTGTTTAATCAGCGGATTGTTTTACAAAAAATGACAATCGTTTCCCTTCTGACATCATCCTAAAAGTCTACAGAGAATACTTTGAATTTCGGCAGCTTGCGTCCCTGTTTGCTGTCTGGGATAAAATCCAGGCCCATCTCACCCAGGACGCTCCACTGGATAAGTGGGTGGAAATTGGATGGATGACATTACCATAATACCGTGCAGTTATAATGGTGATTATTATGGCTGAACACAATGCTGGACAGAAACCATATGACATAGAATCAATATTTGAAAGTGTGGTCTGTTGTACATGTCCTTCTTGTCCAGCAACACATTCATGTTGTCGTCTGGCTCAGAATTATTTTTCTGGCCATTTTTAAGTAAAACTGAAGCAAAGACTTTTCTCCCTGGAACAGTGAGAACTAATACGGAGCCTGTAGATGTTCTCGAATCACTACTCCAACTTGGATGATAAAGGCCGGAATGCCATTCTCTGTCTCCTGAACCTGTTCAGCTGTGTTTTTGCAGATGTGTGTCTCTCCACAGACACACCAAGATGAAGACGGCCACCAACATCTACATCTTCAACCTGGCCGTGGCGGACGCTCTGGTCACCACCACCATGCCCTTCCAGAGCACGGATTATCTCCTTGAATCGTGGCCCTTCGGTGAGGTGGTCTGCAAGGTGTTCATCTCCATTGACTACTACAACATGTTCACCAGCATCTTCACGCTCACCATGATGAGCGTGGATCGCTACATCGCAGTCTGCCACCCTGTGAAGGCTCTGGACTTCCGGACCCCGGCCAAGGCCAAGATAATCAACGTCTGTATCTGGGTTCTTTCTTCTGTGGCTGGTGTACCAGCCTTGATCCTCGGAAGCACTCAATCTAACAACGGTGAGTGGCCACGGTCTCCGTTCCTCTGTTCAGTACATTTCACCGCATGATTTTTTGGTGTCTGAAACCTAGAAGTGCACCTTGATATTAAGAGCTATATGTCCAGAAGTGGAGTCTGAGATCAGATTGACTTCCCTTTGAACTTTGATTCCTGGCTACTTTGAGGCATATACAATGGTATGGTTGGAATGCTCTTGTGACCCTCACATCTGATGTCCAAAAAATGTATAAAGGAAAGTATTTCATGATTTTTTTTATTAATAAGTTTCTTGGAGACACAAGTTGTGTGATACAGAGATACATACCAGCATCTGACAGGCTGACTATTTCAGATGTTATTGAAGTGTTTTGACTGTAGTTGAACAAAATAAGTGTGAATGAACCTGTGTGGGTGATGAGGAGTGTATCTGTGTTCCCTACATCTCCAGGAACGACGGAGTGCGCGATGCAGTTCCCAGATCCCTACCTGTACTGGGACACCCTGATGCGCGTCTGCGTGTTCGCCGTGGGCTTTGTGCTGCCCGTGTTCATCATCAGCGCCTGCTACAGCCTGATGGTGCTGCGTCTGCGCAGCGTCCGGCTGCCGTCGAGCTCCAGGGACCGGGACCGTGGCCTGAGGCGAATCACGCGCATGGTCATGGTGCTGGTGGCCGCCTTTGTGGTGTGCTGGACGCCCATCCATATCTTCATCCTGGTGCGGGCTCTGGGCAGTGTGCCCGACTCCCCTCACGTTACCGCTGCCTATTTCTTCTGCGTCGCCCTGGGATACGGCAATAGCAGCCTCAACCCTGTGCTCTATGCATTCCTGGACGAGAACTTCAAGCGGTGCTTCAAAGACTTCTGCAGCCCTTGCCGAGAGAGGGCAGGCCAAGAGAAAGGGGTGCAGTTGAGGAAAGCCTCCCGCGTCGCTGCGTACCCTCTGGTGGACAAGGAGAGAACTGTCAAGCCCACATGACTAGCAGTGGAGCCTCCGTCAGTCCATCAGCAAAACCTGAGCACTCCAACGACACTGGGATGACGCAGGTCACCACCGCTGTGTGACGTAGGTATATTGGGGTATGTGAATGAAATTAAACAGTCTCCATACTTCTGAGCAAACCCCAAGCAGAGGGAGGAAACGTGGTCTCTGTTTTTGATATTCCGTTTCTATCGCTCCATTACATTTACATAGATCATAAAACATTCATATCTGTCCTGAATGTGTAACATTAAATCAATAAAAGAGTGAAAATTTAACTTGTTCAGATAAAGACTAATTAAATTAAAACACGAGGTAAAAGGGTTTGTATAGGACCATAAATCCATGAAAATACTGGTTGGGATTGTGCATTCCATTCGAAGAAGTGCATTAAGAGTCGTTATTTGGACCTCTCTGTCATGAATCCTGGAGGCAAGCACTCCAGCACTGTTTGTTAAGGTTTCTCCTCTCAAGTGTCCTTTGATGTCATGTGTCAGGCTTGGCTGTGAGTGCTTTGCCAAAAAGCCAGAAAAAGGTTTTCACACAGAATATTTTATCATGATGTAAAAGACGATGTAAGTACAGGGCTGATAACATGCTTTGGAACGACATCGGTCATGGTTCTTGGACTTGATTTGTGTTAACGCGTTTTCCTGCAGGACCCTCCGAATTCACGGCCTCCCCCTGGGTCCATGATCCAAGGTATATGCTAGCTGAGGTCAGGGAATCCCAGACTTCAGGGCAAAGTATTTCTTTGGCTTAGAACAATGTTTCCCCATACAGTCCTCAGTCTACCTCCCTGCCGGGAGCTGGGAGGGAGCAAAAATGTGGATCGGTTGTGTGTTTCCCCATACAATCCCCGAGGACTAGATTGTTGACCGTGTTATTGGTAAGATAAGAGACTTTATTGTCATTGTATCAGAAATACAACGAAATTTGTTTGGTAGCTCATGGCTCCGCAGCAAAGAGGTATATATTAATGTACCACATTAATATAGCATACAGTCTTGTAGACATGGTATAAATATAAATAAACCTAATATAACTATTGG
>JAODLD010000088.1:13075374-13094001 GCA_026781065.1 Mormyrops boulengeri | reverse complement strand
TGTGGCTCATCAGAAGCCATGTAGAATAGAAAACCTACTGGATAGTAGCTCCCCAGTATTGGAGTTGGAGACCCCTGAACTACAGGCTATAGGTGCCATGATTCACGCATGACCAAGGATGAACAGCAGGTGGTGCTGTAGATCAATTTATAATAGCACTGATACCTAAATATTTACAAGGCTGTGGCTGTATACTCACTCTGTAACGATGTCGTGTGAATATGTATGTGCTAAATACATAAATATGGGTATTGTGAGACTATGTGGTTGCTTTTGAGCCTGGTTATGACGTTATTTATTTTGCTGTCACAGGACGGTGTTCTTGTCGACGAGTTCGGCCTGCCTCAGATTCCTGCTACATAGAAGCCAAACGGTGACTTCAGAATGCTTTATATGTAAAGTAACTTATATATATCTCCATAGAAGCAGGGTGACCTATAAGCACAACCTCATAGTAGGCACTGTCTGTCTTGTTGGATTCTGCTTTTTTTTTTTTTATAATCTTTTTGTACCGCCGTGCCGGTCTGAGGTGTAATTTCTGGCCTGTTTATTACATTTTGGGATACTAACACTTGAAATTACAAATATCATGGTTTTTTTTTTTTGTTCTATACTGAATTGCAATTTTTCTGTCATCTACATGTTGAAACGTCTGGCAATTGGCGATTTTTATTCTGTATAATAAGGGCTACTGCAAAAAAATAAACTATACATTTTAAATACTGCCTTTGCGTTAAATTGTGATTTAGATTGATATATGTACACCCAATGCTTTGTTGAGATTTTATTCCAAGTTCTGCGTGACATTTGAAGACCACAGTGCACCCACTCATACAGCTGGATAATTTAATTTATTCAGGTTAGTTCCAAATTCAAGTATACAAGTGATTTCACCCAACCTCCTCTCCTAATGAATCAGGGCTGGGCAGTTATGCCCTACGAAATCCACAAGAGCAAATGGTCTGCTGATCCTTCATTGTTACTTCTACTATTTTGTGATCAAATGTTTACTATTTGCACTCATTCATCATTTAAACCCATTTTGAACCCATTCATCATTTAAAAGTGTACTTATGGTGGGGAAAATTAGTTTGCTTGGTTTTTGTGGGTATAAATGAGTCACCTTCATGTCTAAGATTGTAATTTCCGTAATCAGTCATATAAATGTCATTTGAATTATTGTGACGTGCTGTGATATGAAGGTGTGGTGTTGTCCGAGTACCAAAAGAGCCAGCAGTTAAAACACCTTAAATTAACTAGGTATGAAAGCAGGACCCATACAAGCACAAAATTACCATGTAAATAAAACCCAGTGAAATCGCAAGATTCCTACTGCCAAGAACAGAGGCCAGAATCCTGCCATTTAACCTCAAATTTCAGGATTTACTTTTAAATACTCCAAGAAGAAAAACAATAGTATTTAAATGGTGATGTAAAGCTTCACTCATGAGGGTTTTCTGGAGCCTGTTTGAAAAAGCAAGATTTCTTGCTTAGCTGGAAAACCTTTCGGATTTGAGGTAGTCTGGACTAAATATAAGTGAAGGAAGTCCACTTAAACTTGGGTACCTTACATCTGACAAGCTACCTGGCTAAGCAAGAAATCCTGCTTTCTAATTAAGACCTGGGGCCCGTTTCAGAATCCCAAATGAAAGCTTCTTTTGACAGGGGTCAGCATTCTGTGAAGACATCTAGGTAAATCACTCGCTTCCATAATGAGCACAGGGTGGCGCTCATACACCCATAGCCATGCGTTGTGTGAACACCGTGGTAACCACTTTTCAAATCGCCTGGGTGGTGGGGAACAAATCACATTAGCTGCCAGAACTTTATTTTCAAAATGTTTAATTAAAAAAACATTGAAGTCCAGCTAGCCCAGGCCATGTGATTGACAAAATTCAAACAGGGTACATCTTACAGTTTGAGTTCTTATTTTACACAATAATACACACCATTCTGACGCTGTGGATGGCAGTCAGCCATCAATGTTGTACATGTGCGCGTCATCAGAAACTGAACTAACGGGCGTTCGGGAATACGGTAAACGCCATTGAGTGGTTCTCTTATGTTGTTCTTTTGAATGTTCTTTCAAAGCGAAGAAATGGAGATGTTCTACCCAGGTACGCGTGAGATGAAGAGATGTTTGCATGTTGCTTGCTGCAGCATCCCAACCTAGTCATCCTTGTCCTTGGCTCCGTGCTTCAGGATGCGTGTGAACTCCATGTAGTTGAAGTTCCCCTTCTTGTCAATGGGTGCTTCACGGAAGAGCTCATCCACCTCCTCGTCCGTGAATCGGTCACCCATGGTCGTCAGAAGCTCTCTTAGATAGTCCTCCTGGATGAAACCTGGGAAGAGGCACGCACCGGTATGATGAGTTCTGACAAGTTCTTTAGATATTTTAGACCAGGGTTGGACAATCTTACCCAGAAAGGGCCGCTGTGTATGTGGGTTTTTGCCGCAACTCCCCAATTAGATTACTAATTAGAGGAGTGATTGGCTGAAGAGTCCTCACTCCTGGGTTTGAACAGCTGACCTAAAGGTTACCCCAAAAACCTATGTACACCCGTCAGCCCTTTGCAGATAAGATTGGCCACCCCTGCTTTAGACCACGTTACATGACACTTTATATAATTTTACTTACCTGGGGCACCAAGCCAAGGCAAGTAAAACATTAATCCAAATTTCAGTGCATGATTTTGCACAAAACAGTAGAACAAGTAATTGCATACAATGCAATTGGAGAGTGTTGAACTATTCACAAAATCCAGTGATTCCTTTGGGCATAAAAAGAATTTCTGTCTACTGTCTATTGTACAAGTGCAATATATAATTGTATATTGTATTCCCTTGTATAAGCCTATTGTAAGAATATAAAAAGTGACCAAAATTGTGGAAATGCCAAGCATTTTTAGTATCACGCTTTTAAAACTACAACACAAATACTGGCGGTAATGTTTATAAACAAACAATCAAAGACAAGATCAAATACCATACACTGGACGATTAAATAAGTAACTGGAACAACTGCTGCAACAGCAACAATTCTGCAAACTTTAAAAACTGGAAGTGTTTCTGCAATTTTGGCCACTAGCGTAGTAAAGAAATGTTGCTACAGGTCACCAAGTTCATCAGGTCACCAATCAAAAACTAAATTGGAAGACCAAAGATCTCTCACCTGTGCCCTCTTCATCAAAGCAGGCGAATGCGTTCCTAATGACATCCTCAGGGTCTGTGCCGTTGAGCTTCTCGCCGAACATGGTGAGGAACATGGTGAAGTTGATGGGTCCAGGGGCCTCGTTCATCATGGCCTCTAGATACTCGTCAGTCGGGTTCTTCCCTAGACCCCACATTGGGGTTAAACACACATGAAAACATCTTCCAATCCAGAGTAAAGCCTGTACCCCCTGAAAAGAGTCTGAGCTTTGATATTTACAACGCTGACCATAAGAAAAGATTAGATTACCTAAAGCGAGGGATTCAAACTCTTGTACAAGCTCCAATGAAGAGCAGCCCAGATTTTATTTGGGATCAAGCCAAATACATGGGTGGCTGGATCTGCAGTATTTCAGCCTGCCTCAGCAAATTATAGACTGACATTGCCTCGCTTAGAAACACTGAAATACAGCTGCAAGTGACTGAAGCATCCTGCCCCTACTGGCCAAAAAAATAACAACAATGACTAGCTTATAATAAAGCTACCCTTGACTTACCCAGTGAGGCCAACATATCATGCAGGTCCTCCTTGTCGATGAAACCGTCCCTGTTCTGGTCGATCATGTTAAAGGCCTCTTTGAACTCCTGGATCTGTGACTGGTCGAACATGGCAAAGACATTGGAGGTAGCGCGCTGTGGGCGCTTCTTGGTGGTCTTTCCCTTGGCCCGTTTGCTCGACATGTTGCCCACTGGTCTTCAAACTCGAGTCTGGAGAAAACTGAGGCATTGTGGCAAGAGTTACTGTGTCACCCCCTTTAGGAACTGAGAAGTTGCAGTTGCATTAGATCAATATGAAGGGACAAATCAATACGAAGTTAGTCAACAAACCGATTATTTAGATAAACAAAAATATAAACTAAATCTAAAGTGCCCTCACAGACCATCAATCATAATTCGTTACGCTATTTGATTTGAATAAGGCTGGGAGATAACTACGAGTACATCAGTCTGTAGAAACAATGGTAGATACAAAATCATATTATATGAGGTCTACAGTTTCTTGCATGGCCATTTAGCCAGTGTTGTAAATTGACACTGTAAGCTATTTCTCTCCATTTTATCTTGCAAAACGAATGCAATCGCCTCTGGATCCTACAAATCACATATTTACTAGACTACCTTCCCTACTGGACACACGGGGCTTCAGCCCCCCGTGATTAATGTTTAAAAATAGTACCGTCGGAAAAACTGCGACACGGATTAATACGTACAATTTTTTATGAAACTGCAGAGTACCTATTTACCAAGCGCCCATGACTTGCCAACTACAAACAAACTCCCATACAATGGACGGTTATTTTTAATGGGATATTTCGGCTTGTTTCTGCTGGGCCTATGCATCGCTTTATTCGGACTTCAAAAATTAGCTAATAGCTACAATAAATGGTGCAATTAGCAGATACATCCAAAGCAGCACCGCGATCCCCTGACGTTACGTCTTTGGAGATCGCTACTGTTATTAATAACAGCAGAGTAAAAACGAAAGCAAAACGTACCTTGTGCCCACCGTAAATCCAAACCCGAAAAAGAGGCTGCGCTACACGTAGACTCCACCCCTACGTTACGACTTACTAATAACCGTACAGCGGCGCGACGGAGGGGCTGGGATGTACCATCACGACCAATATGGGGGTGCCAACAAACCAGACGTATGTAGATTTTCGGGAATTGGGTTTAGTTCGTTGATTGTGCGTAGCAGTGCTTTGTTTTGGAGTGGTGCTGCTGTAGTGTCTATGGATATAGTGATGCCCCTCCTCAGGACTAAAATCCGTAATCTTACCACTGTACAAGTATGGCATATAGATAGTTAACAAAGTTTTTTAGTGGTGGCATACATAATGGTGTGTTGAACCAGTTTAGAGCAGCTAGACCATAAATGTACCATCACAAAATTCATCACTAGACAATGGTAGCCTAATCCTGGTATTCTTCAAGGCTGAATCTGTGGATGTGTTTGACTTTTGAGGTTACGGCCACATAAGAATCCACAGGTGCACGGTTTATTAGTTAAAGACTACCACAGATTCAGCTGCCAAACTGTTCAAATAGCACAAAAGCACTGCTACACATAGACTAAGCGATTAATCGGCGATTACATGCGCCCATCCATCTTCAAACCACTTATCCAGATCACAGTCTCATGGCGTTCTCATGTCTATCCCAGGCAGCAGAGGACATAAGACTGGATGGGATGCCGGACTGCCAACTCTCATGCACACTGACACTTTCACAATCTCACACTTGCACAAGAAATCTTACAGCAAATCTATATTATTCCATTTTAAACCTAAAATTAGCTACATCAGAAGCGTTGGTGTAGATTGCAAACCCTACAGACCATGTACAAGGTAATAAAACTGTTACAAACACGTATAATGCATGTGCAGACTTGTCTTGAATTGAAAATCTCGCGCCAGCCAGCTGACCAAAGTTGGCGACCCTTATGGGATGTCAGCTCATCCGCATATTCAATCCCCAGAACCTGCAGTGGAGTCACAACAGTGCTACCGGTCCCAAGTTAGAACAGCAGAAAGCATATATTAAACTATCAGCATACAGTACAGCGTGGCAATGCCCCTGTATGTTGAATTTTCCACGATTGCTAGTTATCTTGTACACACATAGAACATTTAAATGTCAAAACGCACGCCGCCTCGGCAAATTTAATGAATGACAAGCCACATTATTATTGATATCGCTAAACTTAGCGGCTTGCGTTGCTGAAACCCGACGCCATCAAATGCAAGGAGGGTGCGAAAGCTCCAGCTGAGGACGGAGCCGTCACCTTGAAGGATTCCTCGTTATCAGAAAGCTAAATATCTCTGAAATGAGGTCGCTGGCATCTCGATTAAACCATGAAAGAAATTACTTGTAGGCCATACCATCACACAAACATCCGGAAAGTGAAGTAGGGACTTTTACAGTTAATTTTACACGTTGAAATTAGTTTTCTGACCATCCACCCATTTACCAAACTCCAGTACACGTTATTTGTATTATCATGAAATTGTCTGTACGGGCGGTAAGCAATGTGCGAAAATGGATATGCAAACGGGAACTTTAAAAAGTTGTATTATTATTTTTATAAAGGTATTTGTCGTGGGTTTCGATGGTAGGGTGAATAATATACGCTATAATAGATTTGTGACAAGGAAACAATAACATCTCTCATGCCGACAAGGAAAATATTTTACTTTGAAACACTTGTGGCCTGATTGTAACCCCGATTTCCCCACTGTAAATGTGAAAGGAAGGGTTAGTTTTCCCCGTGGCTATATTTAACGGCCTCCCTAGCCATAAAAGGTCGCGACTGTGCCTCCCGCATTCTGCCGACTGGCCGTATTATTTTTGCCTGGTAGAGCGCTGCCCCCCGGCCGCCGCTCCGCACCCCGATCCACCGCTTTGCCTGGATTTTAGTTCGCTTCGCTATTTCTTTTTTTGGGTTTTAAATTGGCTTATTTTTACTAATCGGTAGCGTGCTTTGGTAAGTAACCATGCAATGAGTTTAAAAGGCTCCCGCTTAAGCGCAGTTACTCAATTAGAAATTCCACATGGTTATTTTCTCCTTGTAACTTTATTGAAATTAGACGATACGTTAATTAATGAATTAATACTTTCATTAATTGCATGTACATTGCAGCGATTACGCTACCTATATGCCGCTTAAACTCGTGCAGTATAATCTTTAACTGGATATTTGGCATGGAAGCCTTAATGCATGAGCCATATAAAACTTTATTAATTATTTGCGTTTTCATTTCTCTTCATGAACTGAATTTTTCCATATATTAGCGTATGACAATGGTACGGTCGCCCCGCGAGACAATTTCTTAATCTGTGCATTTGGTTTTGTAAAGACACAAATAGGTGATGATGACACTTTGCTATTACATTATTAACAGGGCTTCATCATCATATATTATTGAGTGACAGCAGACATATTTCTACTAATTTTAATCGTGTCACTGCGACTTGAAATGCAATTGAAATGCAGTTTTTATATTGTCCATAGTGTAAGTCTTACTTGACATTAATCTTAAATAAACTCAAGTGCATTCTTTTGTGACACAATAATCAGTGATACAACAGCAGAACACTTGTCTGATGTAGGAACTGACCGAATTCAGGTTCATGCTTTTGATAAATTAGCTTAACCAATATTTGCAGTTAATTTTGGATTCTGTTGGAGCTTGGGGGGAATCTCCATGCACAGATTTGTAGGTCATTGAAATCAACTGAAAATAGCATTTTTTTTCTCACACAATAATGGGATTATTAGGATAGCAAAGGTGTCCTCTGAAAACACCTACACTAAGCGTGACCATGAATCAGCTGACGGCCAGCTGGTCATTCTTCCGTACACTAGGGCAGCCATGTTGGTAAATCATTCTGTTCAGAGGTCATTGTACAGTTGGTTTTGCATATGCTACAGGTGTCTTTAAAAACTTGGGCTTCACATGATTTTGAGGGAATGAGAGAATCACATAAAATAGCATTAGGAATAACAATATTTGGAATAATTCAAAATGACAGAGATATTCAGTGCTGCTTTGAACAAAGAAATATTTGTCTAATATTTTCATATGTAAAGTGAGCCGGTTATTAATATATTCTTCAGACTTAACTATTATCAGGTCTGTTTATTAGGAATGGTTACCACAGGTCAAGCTATATATATGTATGTATGTACAGTATATGAATCATGTTATATGACCATATAACAGCCATTTATTATTAAATCATCCTTAAAATATAATGAATTTTCAAAATGATTTTTTTTCTTGATTGGAATTCAGCTGCGACACACGTCAAACTATTAAGCAGACCTGCAGTTTTATCAAACTAAAGTAAAATGTATACAAATGAAATACTTCCATGGTCATTGTAGCTTATGGCATTTTCTACTTTTACTAAACCTCTTAATGAATCACTAATAGCTGGAACTAACGCTAAAATAATTTTTTAAAAATAATCAGTTACTGTAAACCCTGCTACTGAAAGAATTGTAATAGTTATTAATTAATTTATAATTAATACGTAATTATTTAACTAACAGCTGAAATAAAGTGACTTCGTTAATAAATGCTGTCATTATTTTGAACCATGGCTAAGGACTGAAACGTGGAGTTTGGATCTCACTTGGAGCCATACAGGATGTCAGAATCCATGTCATCCCACCAGGAAGGTCGGAAGCGCCATGAGCGCAGCACCACATCGGTGTCGGCCATTAGCAAGGTCCAGAAAACCAGCACACGTTCTACTAGTGTCCGTACCAGTAGGCGCAGCCACAAAGGGTAAGAAATGAAATGACAGGAGTCCGAGGATGGAACCATGATGCACTTAAGTGGTAACTTGAGCTTGGCCGGACCTCTCCCAATGCTTTTCTGGATGATGGAAATATCTCAGAGTATCATAGAGCAGTTTGGAGAAAAGACGTACTCCTTCAAAACAGCTTCAAACATTTTGTTACTGGTCTAAATACTTTCAGATAGTTAAGCAGTGCATTTATGGACAGCTTGATTGATCTTTTACTGTACTTTTGTGCACGTTACACATGTATAATGCAAATGGCTCAACAGAAACAAGAAGCTGTACCCGTGGGGGAAGGGATTTTGCAAATGGTGGGGAAAATGGGAGGCCAAGTTCAGCTGGTCAAAATGTTAGGTTCAGCATTGCGACATTTTTCTGAATAGGCTCATGCAAAAATTGTGAAATAGTGATGCTCGATTGATAAGTAAACCTCAGCAACAGGATAATGCTGTAGTGAACTGGGATTGCATTAGAGCTTTTACATTTTCTTTGAGATTTTGTTCTGTATACCAGTTGGCAAAGACACTTCTATTAGTGATAAAAAAATAACCAATGGTGTTGCTGGATGTGAGGACTCTGTCATTTCAGTGCAGTAAGTTTTGTGTGTTACATCCTCCCCGGCATGTCCCCCCTCACTCTCCTGTCTCCATTCAGCTTTCAGCCTCATTATCTTAGCATTGCAAAAGTTAACATTTTCTGCTCAGGTGATATTAACACCCTCAAAGTAGCGTTATCCTTTGCGATTTACAAGAGTGAAAGCGAAAGTCTATGAGGCTTAGTAAGAGACTTTACAATTAAACATTTTAGTGCTTAACTGTTGAAAAAAGAGATGTTTTTCCATCCTGCTAACTTCCTATTTGCTGAGTTGCAGAACTAGTCCCTTAATTAAGGAGCAGTAGGTCACATCCTTAAATGTCTGTGGAATTTGAGGATGCAAAAGAAATCTTCTGTGTGTGTGGGGATTGCATATTCTTCTAATGTTCACCTGCTTCACTTCTGGAGTATCTGGTTTTCTTTCACATGTTTATGCAAACTCTTATTGTTGACCATACAGTGCATATGTTTGTGTGCATGTGTCTCTTTTCATGAATAGGTATCTCAATCAGGGTGTACCCAGCTATGGGCTATATGCTTTCTGGGATAGACTTCAGCAAACCTAACATTGTTATGGAAAAATGGATGGAGGATTCATTACGTTTCATAAATGTTATTGTCACAGATGTATTCCTGATTGGTTGCATTTAACAAAGAAATGAAAAATATGTTTCTGATTGGTCTGTGCGTCACGTTGGAAACCAAGTAGTTGACTTGGCTTTTCACAAAAGGAGGTTGTATTTGAGAGGGCAAACATATGAACAGACACTAACACTGTGACAAGCAGTGACTGATCTAGGGAAGCTGGCAAGAGCAGACACATATATAGACTGATAACAGGTAGTACACGAGGGGCAAGTGTGGACCATAATAATCGACTAACCTCAAGGGGTTAATTCCAATGAGAGGGCACAGGATGGTTAGCAGCAACATCTGCTGGCCGAGCAGGAACGGACCTGGGCCGACAGAGACCGATCACGAGACCGCGACCCCGAATAAGACAAGCAGTTACAGAAAATGGATGTTTCTGATTAGATTTATTAGTGAACTTGTTGAGTGAAATTGACTATATTGTGTTCTGTCACATAGCTACTTGTTTTATTATTAGATGTTACCTCTGCTTTTACCAGCCGGTACAGGTGTGCCTTTATGTTAATGAGAGATTGTATACAGGCAGTGCCCAGGTTACGAACAAGATCTGTTCCCTAAGTCTGTCTTTGAGTGAAGTTTGTGGGTAAGTCTGGAAAATAATAATACATTACATAATAATAATGGTAATTATACAGCAATAGTAAAGGTAACTATATATGGTATTGTATTGTACCTCGAGCCGATGAATTACTAAAGCCATGCAATGCTTTCACAAGCGACACAAAGTAGTGCATACGTTTGTTATTATGAGCCATTGTATTCAACCTGATTTTTAATATAATAGACTTTATGGTAGTCTATTCATAAGTATGAGTTTTTAATAATTTGGGTGTTCTTTACTTGGGGACAGCCTGTATAAGATTGGTGCTGTGTGAATGATCGATTCTGTTGGTTTCTGTCCAAGATCTGGTAAGTCTGTCTGAAACCAACCCAGGTTGATTCCATGTAGTTTTTAAAGGTCTTCAACTCAAATGTAGCTCCTACATTTGTATAAACAGCTAGGTGCCAAGCTGTAGGTTGATGGCTTATCTCTGTCTTGATGCCACAGTGTTAAGACAACTGTACAGTCAGTCAAGAAACTTGACGAGGCCGACCTAAGCTTACTCTCCAAGTCAAAGAAAACCTACCTGGCAATGGACAAAGAGAATGAAATCATCGGCTATGTTGTACCGATCTTCAGAAGCAGGTATGTAGGAGATATCTGGATGTCTCATGATGATTGTTGATGCTTATGTATGGAAGCGTTTCCAGTGGTAATAGTGGATCGAAATGTAATGTGGGGTTTGCCAAGCATAACGAGAATTATGATGGTAATGTTTATGAGGAGCATGGTGGTGGTAATAGGATTGTATGTGTAGTCATGGCTTTTCTAGAAGAAGAGTTTTGATAATGAATGGTAGTAAGAAACCTAGTCTTGTCTACAGCCAAGGGTTTGCCAGAGAGCTTCTGGAATCCCAGGAGGAGGAGAGGAAGGAGGAAAGCATTGGCTATGTGGCCCTAAGGAACCTTTTCACTCGGGAGACCACAGAAATGCAACGTGTGGAAAAGAAAACCAGGGAGATGACGCTGAGGGAATCTGCGGACCGTATTCATCTAGTGAGAAAGGTAAATGCTCCTGGTAGTAAGTACATCTGCCTTTGTGAATTTTGTACCTATTTTGATTACCAATGTGTCAATGGTGAGGTGGAACAGTTAGATTTTGATGTCCCTTTACTGTCAGGATCCATATTATTCATCAGTGAGAATCATAGGTGCCTGCATATGGAATTCTCTTAGTTCAGGTTTTCAGTACTAAATGGCAAAAGGTATGTGGTTCCTCCTTTTGTCTCCACTAACATCCAAGTTTTTTCTCCTCAGATGCATGAGAGGGAGGAGTTCCAGAGGAAGATGAACGCAGACAGCCTGACACACCCCCCGGAGTTTGTAGTGAAGCCACGTTCCCACACGGTCTGGGAGAAGCAGACGGTCACTCTGTACTGCACCGTAGCTGGCTGGCCAAAGCCACGGGTTGCCTGGTAGGTTTGCGTGGGCCATCATGCCGGTGCGGTCCAGTCTGTATGTGTGTGGAGGGGCGGCCATGGTCTGATTGATGGGGTGTGGTCATATCATACAAGTTTCAACATGGCATGAGGTACAATGCTGTGTATATGTTCATCTTGTCCAGGTTCTTCCACTTCCTGTTGCCATGGGTAACATTTCCTGTTCCCCTTCAGGTACAAGAACAACGTATGGATCGATGCCAAGGCATATCCTGACAAGTATACAGTTGAGAGCAACTACAACATGCACTCATTGGAGATCAAAAGGTATGCAGGTCATCACAAAACCAAAACAAGGACTTACCTGACCTTGGTGGATAATACAATAATAAAGAAGGAACTGTTAGGAGAAGTAACACTGACAGGGAATTGAATATGGAGCTGACAGGAAGTGTGTGTCTCCTTCCTGTTCCAGCTGCACCTTTGAGGACACAGCCCAGTACCGCATCTCAGCGATGAACGTGAAAGGAGAGAGCTCCGCCATCTCCACTGTGGTGGTGAAAAGTAGGTTATTGCCTTCCCAAAATCTCTCATGTTTGCAGGGTTATTGATCCCCTTGGTCTGGGTGAGACATGATATGCTGTACAATCCTGGCTCTGAACAGGAGTCTAGACCTCCGACCTCCATGGCTATTTAAAACCAAGCTTTTATGCATGTATTTCTCATATTTTTACTTTTGAGACTGCATTTCTGTATGGAATCTCTTAGGATGAGCTTCAATATTTAGTATATTTTATGTTTGTCAATGACTTATTAAAAAGGTCAGAAGCAAAACACCAGCTAAACTCAAATGACAATAGGATTATTTTTACTGGTAATAGAATTAGTACATTTAAGATATAGCTAAAGAAACTATGTGATCGCACATGTGTCTGTTTTAACTTTAGATCATCTGGTTTGGTTTGTGTATATGCTGCTGACAGGCCAGGATTAATAGCACCTCCTTTATTTTTTACATACAGGATTTCAAGAAGGCGAGGACCTTGCTCGAAAACCCCGTGAGTTACAGAATCACCTTTTTCTTTGTACACATCATCAGAATTGGCATGAGAATGAGATGTGATTTCTCATGTGCTCTACTGCTGGTAGTTTGTTAGTTTATTTGAATGTGTCTGTGCCCTAATGATTTGAAAAGTCTCTCTCGGTGAGAGAGTAGAATAAATGCATATGTCATATTTATGCATGAAGGGGAGGTACAGATTTGCACTGTCACGTCAATGAATGATGGAGATATAGACCAGCACCATCAATCACGTCAATGAATGATGGAGATATAGACCAGCACCATCAATCACGTCAATGAATGATGGCGATACATCCAGCACCATCAATCACATCAATGAATGCTGTAGATACAGACCTGCACTATCAATCACATCAATGAATGATGAAGATACAGTCCAGCACCATCACATCAGTGACTTATGGAGGTAAAGACCAGCACGTCTTCATGGCTTAAATTCTGTTATTGCTCTGCAGATGGTTTCTGCCCTGAATATGGAGTGACCTTCCGCACTCACATCACGGACAAGTTCTCCGTATCTTTCGGCCGTGAGGGAGAGACCCTCAGTATCGGCTGTACCGTGATCCTCTTCCCACAGGTGAAGCGGTACCAGCCTGACATCCTTTGGTACCGCAATGGTGAGTAGCCAGTTTTCTGTGTGTTTGTGTGTGAGGGTCTACATACTGTGTGTAAGTGTTAATGTAAGACTGTATGCATGTATTTTTGCTTGTGCATTTCATATTGTCTACCTGAATAGGTGTATGCATATAGATCTATGTTTCTGTGTCACTGCTTTTGCTGTATTTGCACAGTAGGCCTGCTTGATAGTCCCTCTTGACCGCCATTTGACCCCTGTTTTGCCAGTAGGCTGTCTTGATAGTCCCTCTTGACCTCCATTTGACCTTTGTTTTTCCAGTAGGCCCGCTTGACAGTCCCTCTTGACCACCATTTCACCATTGTTTATCCAGTAGGCCTGCTTGACAGTCCCTCGTGACTTCCATTTGACCCCTATGTTGCCAGTAGGCCTGTTTGACAGTCCCTCATGACCTCCATTTGAGCCCTGTGTTGCCAGTAGGCCTGTTAGACAACCACTCATGACCTCCATTTGTCCCCTGTGTTGCAGCCACTCTACTGCAGCCCTCGTGTTGGGTGCAGATGCACTGGAGTGGAGAGCGTGCCATGCTGACCCTCAAACACCTCAACAAGGAGGATGAGGGCCTCTACACACTGCGCATCAACACCAAATCCGGCTTTGACTCCTACTCTGCCTACGTGTTCGTAAGAGGTGAGAGCCACACCCGCCTCAGCCCCACCCAAGGTCCCCACAAAGATCTGTGACTGCAATCGAAAAACTAAAAATGGCAAAAGTCTCCTATTTTGTTTGATTACTTATGGTTAAGGTTAGGGCTGGGTAGGGCTTAAGGCCGTCATGTTGGGATTAGAGTTTTTCCTATACAAATGAATGTAGAGTTCCTACAAAGATATAATTACAAACCTGTGTATGTGTGTGTGTGTGCGTGTGCATGTGCGTGTTGTGTGTCAATCATTAAAAACTTTTTGTGTAAGTTCCCAAAAAAACATGAAGTGCCGTAATTATTGATTTCTTATTGTTGAGTTGGGGTAGGAATAATTAGCTGCACTGAAGTTCAAGTTATTGTGAAGTTAGCACAAAAGTTATGTGCGTTCCTTGCTGTATATGTAACCAGATGCCGATGTGGAAGTGGAAGGTGCCCCTGTGGCTCCTCTGGATGTGCGCTGTCAGGACGCCAACAAAGACTATGTGGTGGTCACGTGGAAGCAGCCTGCAGTGGAAGGAAGCAGCCCTATCCTGGGATACTTTGTTGACAGGTAAGGTCTCTGTCCTCTTTTTGGGTTAGTATGTGGACAGGTGAGATCTATCATCCTTTTGGAATACTATGTGGACAGGTGAGCTCTCTGTGGTCCACTTGGCATACTGTGTGGAAGGTCGAGCTCATTGGTATTAATATGAGTTGTTTGAAAGGTGGTCAAGGTATTTCCATCAGTATCTCTACATTCATACAGTGATGTGGGTTGTCTGATTCCAATGAAGTCTGAGGACCATGTGAAATTGATAGAGGTGTTTTATTGGCAGGTGTGAGGTGGGAACTGACCGTTGGGTCCAATGCAATGACACACCGGTGAAATTTGCCCGCTTCCCGGTCACGGGTCTGGTGGAGGGGCGCTCCTATGTGTTCCGTGTCCGGGCCATCAACTACGCCGGGGTCAGCCATCCGTCCCGCATCTCTGATCCGGTGGTCGCCATGGCACCCGCTGACCGCGCCTACCTGCGGAGTGAGCATCGCCTCCTAGTCACCCTGGCTTAGTTGATAATTCCATTGCAGAAGATTTGCCAGGAAAACAAAGATAGCAATTCAGATATAGTGTCCTACTGGAAGGGACAACAGCCAGACCCTGTCTGGGACTTAAACTCATAACCATTTAGTCATCAATGGTCAGAGTTCTTTACCCAGTATATCACCTGCAGCCACATCAATCTCTGGCCCTAGGGGACTGAAACACTTCCTGGTTTTGCCTTACCATCCCTCAGGTCACCCATCTGCCCCATGGACGGCGCATATCATCGTTACAGAGGAGGAGCCAACGGGTAGGGTATAAAAGCAGACAAACACATCGATGCAAAAAAGTTGCATTAGCACAGTGAATGTATCACATATAATCAAAACTTAGTCAAATACTAGTACTACCAACTAGGTAAATGCAGAACTAGGTATGTAGACAAGGCATTGTGTTGCACTGAACTAAGTATAACCAGGTTCATTCAATATATGATGAAACTCCAAGGTCAAGCCAGCTTGAGTGGCAGTGGGGGGTGGGGGGAGGGTGGCATCGGAGGTTGCCATGGAGATAAACACGTTTTTCTTACAGTGGGAGAGGTTCCAGGCCAACCCAGTGACCTGGCGGTCATCGAGGCTACCAAGAGCTATGTGGTGCTGGCCTGGAAACCCCCGTTCCAGAGGGGTCATGAGGGGGTCATGTACTATGTGGAGAAGGTGAGTAGGTTGGGGCTCCTACATACAGAACAGGAGGGAACGTGTGTCAGCCATCACTACCTTCTATGAGAAGCCAGCCTTACACTGCAGTGTTGGGTTGCAGAGTGTGTCTGTGTTGTGAGCTACAGTGAGAGTGGCCGCTTTGACTGCAGTGCGTGGTGGGAACAGACACTTGGCAGAGGGTCAACGCTGGCATGCCTGTGAAGTCTCCACGCTTCGCCCTGTTCGATCTGGCTGAGGGCAAGACTTACAACTTCCGGGTGCGATGCTGCAACTCGGCTGGGGTGGGGGAGCCTTCGGAAGTCACCGAACCCACCGCTGTTGGGGACAAGCTGGGTGAGGGTTCACGTACCCGCTGTACCATTTGGGTCATGACTGTACCATGAGCTGTATGAGAGGTGTTAGCCGTATCTTGTTCACCCTGCAGATCTCCCTCCTGCCCCAGGCCGTGTGGTGGCCAGCAGGAACACCGATACCTCTGTGGTGGCGTCCTGGGAGCCATCCCAGAATGCCATGCAGCTGGTGGGCTACTACATCGAGGTCAGCGTCGTGGGTAGTGGTGTGTGGATTCCCTGCAATAACAAGCCGGTGAAGTGCACCAGGTACCAGGGATTGGCAGATGGATGTTATGGGGCTCATGGGAGTTTCACTTACACAAAAATGTTCTGAGGGCAGAAGGAAAAATGGTTGGTTCAGAGAGATAACTAATCAGATACAAGCAATTAGATCTATTTAGGCAGGACTAACCAATCAAATGTCTTGGTCCCATCTCCACTAGTACAATTTGATTGGTTGTCTCTCTGAAGCAATCAATTTTCCTTCTGTCCTCAGAACATTTTTGTAAACTCCCACAAGCTATTATGGGGAGTCCATGGGGGCAGGTATCTGATTTTGGCATTTTTGGGGTGGATATTATCTGGCAGGTAGCTAAGGACCTACAATAGAATCCACGATAGGTGCAGTGTCTAGTATCCTGTCTCCTTCCTAGAATTTTTACCACTTGTATCTCCTGCCTTTGCTGTCCAGGTTTGTGTGTCACGGCCTCAACACAGGGGACCAGTGTGTATTCCGGGTGAAAGCCGTCAATGCCGCCGGGTACAGTTGTCACTCGCCAGAGTCGGAGAAGGTGGATGTGAAGGCTGCCATCGGTGAGCAGAATGACACCAGGTTCCCTTGACAGTGGGAGAAAATGGGCAGGTAGACGCAGATACTGTACATGGATATTACGTTTGAGCGGTGAACATGAGAGGTGATGTAGCAAAGGCGATTCTTCCAGAACGTCATCGGTTTCCATTTCCCGTTTCCGAATCACGTCCTCCCCCTGTTGCCCTGCCCTTTACTCTTTCACAGCCAATCCCAACAACCAGTGCATAAACTACACTCCTTTCACCACATTGACACCCTCTGGCTATAAGTCACAGTGCTATGGCGTCCACGTGGACCTCACCATGGCCACCGAGCCACTAGACCTGCTTCCACTCCACCTTGCTCTGCATTGATTTACTTGACTTACCCGTCTCACCTGTCATTAACCCCCAATACTAGTTGCCATGGCACTTTGAGGTCTTTGGGGCTTAGAGGTCAACACGGACAGCATTTCTGAGGCTAGTTAGCTGTGTTTTTGAAGGACTACATTAAGTAATGGAATCTTACATGAAAGGCATACGTAACGTTCTGAACCAGATTCAATTAATGATCGGTGTATGGTGGGCATTGATTTTCTGGGAATTATGATGTATGAGGTGTCTCATATCACTGATGCTATACCCTCTTGCTTGAATGGCTCTGCATGAATTCTGCCTGTCTCTCCTGAACACTAAACATCACTGCATGGCACCTACCTGACGTTTGTAAGACACGATCCCATTATTACTTTTCACCTCTTCGGTTCCCATAGTGAGGAGAATATTAAGTCATTTTTTCCCCTCTACCCATTTTAACTCTTTTCGGTTTGAATGAAATTGGTGTTTGTAAACTTTTCAAATGTCTGTTAAATTTTCTAGGGGGCGCCATTAGCCAATGGGGGTTATACACAGCCTTATGAAGGGGGTGCAACCCCTCTCACCCGGATGCCCCTCCCCTCCCCCATTAGGTTTTTTGTAGGCACCACGGTGAGAGATGAGAAATACAATGGAGGGATCACCAGGTGAGGAGACCCTGGAAGTTAACTAGTTTTATCACACCTCAGAAATCCGTCCCCTGTCTCATCTCTCTCTCTCTGAGAATTTTCCATTTTTTCTAAAAACCTTTGTTCCTCACAGACTGTTCTCTTCCATTTCATGGTCTCAATTTTACAATATCCAGTGTCACAAACCAGGGCATTGCCAGTATGATCCAGTGTGAACCAATGGGATTTCACAGTCAGTGGGGTCTCCAGGTGACGTATGTCCTGGGAGCATCCCCATCTGTTCTTTCTTTTGTACCTTGACATCCCAATAAGTAGAAACTGTGGGAGGCCAGTAATGGTTCTCACTGATTAAATGCAGCAATGAAGTCTGATTGTAATGAGATCAGAAAAGCAGTGGTACATGGAATCTATAAATTATTTTAAACTAACAACATACTCCTGTCAAAGCTCAGATATTTCCCTGAAGATCTCAGGATTTGTGCAAAATTGCAGTCAAAACATGATTAACCAAATTACTGCTGCATTTCTGGGGCCCCTGACAAAAAACACCTTGGGCCCCCTTGCTGAACGCCCCCGCGCCCCGGCCGGGGGCCGGGGCCGCCGGCGGCCCCCCCCCCGGGGGGGGGCGGGGGGCGGGTGGGGGGGGGGGGGGGGGGGGGG
>JAODLD010000088.1:13061874-13075274 GCA_026781065.1 Mormyrops boulengeri | reverse complement strand
GGAAGCGAACACTGTGCAGCTAGCCTGAAACCACCACCCCAGAAACCCAATCGCTGAGCTGTCTCACTATAAAAGAGAGGTGATATTATGATATTATAGTGATATTATGTTAAACTGAAACATGAGGACATTTTTTTGTTGCTTATGGAGTGAAAATGGCATGTTATGACACTTTTAGTGTTTGTTAATGTGTCTGTTTGGTACTTGCATGTGGTGGAGCTGGGCAGGAGAAGTGTGGAAATACTGCCCCCTGGAGGCTTCCTGACACTACATCCTTAGTGAACACATGGTGGCTGATTACTTTTACAGACACTGGTTTGACAATGCAAGAGGCTGTAGAACACCTAACAGATAGAAGGAACACAAACACAGAGATGGGAATGACTCACTTTTGGGTCACACTTTGTAAGAAGTATAGCACGCATTAGACTATGTGCTCTGGTGAACCAAGAGCCAACAGTGAGGGACATTTTTGGTCCAAACAGACATGCACGTGAGGCTCAGAGATCATGGTCAGCCAGCAGCCCTGGATCTGTTGAGGTTAAGGTGCTCCTGACAGGGGTGCGGATCTTTACCCTCCTGAGCTAGACATTGTCCCCCTGTGGCTAGTACTTCAAATTTAAGTGTCTTGATGTGCTCACATGTGTATTCATCAGTTCACAGACCTTTCCCTTTTGTTTTGACTACCAAACTCCAAAACAACATTTGTTCCATTAACAGTATTATTCTAATGTTATGACATGGCTCATGTGTCTGCCTTAGTGACATGAGCTGTCTCATGGGACACCCGCGGTATGCTGACCTAAGTGTCTGCTGTCACAGCGACCCCTAGCCCACCCCAGAGGCTGAGGGTGGTGGATACGGTGCGGGATACCATGCTGCTGGACTGGGAGGCACCCAAGCTTAACGGTGGGGCAGAAGTCACTGGCTACTTTGTGGATATGCGCAAGGTCACAGCGGGCGTGCCCGGGAGTTGGCACGAGGTCAACACCAAGGCTATCAACACCAGGTCCTACAAGGTACGCCCTACATATTTCTCTGATTCTGCTATTATTACCCATATATCTGCACAGGAAATATCAGCAGTCAGCCACAATCTGAAAGGTGTTCTTCAAGGCTCAACACTGGGGCCCCATTCCCGTTCCAGTTCTCACTCCAGCCATCTGCAACAGCTCTTGGCAACATTACTTCCTGTCTATGTTCCCCTTCCAGGTAGAGAACCTGAAGGAGAACATGCAGTATCAGTTCCAGGTGCGAGCAGTGAACATGGCAGGTCTGAGCAAGGCCTCAGTGCCTAACGTTGCGGTTGAATGTAAGGAGTACACCATCACTGTGCCAGGTGGGGTTCCCTTTATGCTACCAAAACCCAGGACCTATCCACCCTTCGTGCATTATCTGATCACATCAGATATTTTCCAGCTGTTCCTGTTCATTAATTAAGATGTTGCTACAGCTATCGGTAATACTGAATACAATTGTACCATTAGCTGCTTGGTGTGGCTAGGCAATGTTGTAAGCTACTGCTGGCGTTAGGCAAGGCTGTTAGCCACTAGTTTGCTTTAGGCGTCTTACGATTGGGGTTGTGTAGAAAAGCTGCCCAACACTTTCCCCAGGACCACCTATTGGCCTCCATGTAACTGAGGTGCGGAAGGATTCCCTGGTGCTTCTATGGGAGCCACCAAAGTTCACGGGTCGCAGTGGCATCACTGGGTACTATGTGGACATGAAAGAGGCGGGAGCTGGTGATGGTGCTTGGAGGGGCATCAATGGGAAGGCCACTACCAGCAGATACCTGCAGGTATGGCCCGAGGCGGGCTCTGGCGGTACTCTAGGGTTGACATTTCAGTGAGCATTGTTTGGAGAGCATATACAAATATCCATCTGCACATGTGTGTCCAGATCACAGGACTGAAGGAAGGAGCCTCCTACGTATTCCGTGTGTGTGCTCAGAACCTTGCAGGAGTTGGACACCTGTCTCAGCTCACTCCTCCCATCCTGGCCCAAACTCGTCCGGGTGAGGCTTCCAATTCCGAGTCACCATTTTTCCTGCATAAAGAGCTGACTCTCACTAAGGCCGACTAGGCAGGGAAGGTCAATCTGTAGCAACTGTGACCATGTAGCTCATTAAGATCGGATTACTCCTGATATGGCTGAGTCTTGACAGCATGAAGAACGTCTTCATACGCAGTAAATGGAGGTTCTCACACGGTATGGAGGAGGGAATCATGGGAAAAGCAGGATTTGGATTACAGAACCATGACAGGTCAGGTATGGGTGAGGTAACTTCATCTGCTGGGAGTACATGTGAGGGATGAGTCACTTCACAAAGATAGAAAGAATGGACTAGAGATAGAGACAGCCTCCTACAGACAGCCCACTGCAGTTTGATTCAACCCAAAGGATTAAAAGGTAGTAGCAGAGTTACCTGTAGTCAGGTGTAATTGGGGTAATCTGATTGTTTTTCAGGTACCAAAGAGATTGTGGTAGATGTGGATGACGAAGGTGTGATATCCCTGATCTTTGAGTGCTCAGAGATGACAGCAGAATCGAAGTTTGTATGGTCAAAGAACTATGAGGAGATCACAGATCATTCCAGCCTTACCATGCAGACCTCGGGCGGCAGGTGAGTTGCACACTCATGGTCTATATATTTGTAACAGTATCTTACAGTATATACATCTTGTTCCCCCACTGGTCCAAAACTCAGATGCATTGCTTGTAGCCTCTGAAGGGCTAGTACCCTGAGTGAAGACAAGCAGAAAAACATCCAAGATAAACTGAGAATAGTAATGTCAGTCCTCACGGTGGTCACTAGGAGTTTCTCTTCTCTACCAGTGGTGCTATGAAGACACCAGCTACATGAAAGGGGGTGGGATTGTATGAAGATTCAGGGTCTTGGATTACTCTTGCTCTGAACTTAGGTCACGGGTCATCTTTAACAACCTATCACTGGAGGACCTGGGGATTTACTCTTGTGTGGTCACCAACACAGATGGGGTGTCATCAAGCTACACCTTAGATGAGAAAGGTGAGTCAATATGAATGAAATCCTGAAACTGGAACTTCTTTAAGAATGTTCAGATGATGTTTTCCCAAAAGTTGACAGGAGCGACAGGTTTTATAAACCTGATAGTGATGTTTGTTGTTGTATATGAACCCGACTTTGTTTCTCTGATCTAACAGAAATGAAACGTCTGCTGCAGATCAGCCACGACCACAAGTTCCCCAGTGAGTATCATGCATCAAGTAATCACTATCAACAATGATGGACAAAGGAAATCATCAGTCGTTTGTCTGTTACTTGCCAGTTACTCAACCTCGCTAGAAGGTGTTGGGCAGCTGGTAGAAAAGGAGCAAACCAAGCGTATGTGAAAGAGGGGCTTAGTATTTCTGAGTGAATGTGAGATTGGTCTTCCTTATGCTAAGCCCACTCCTTCTTCGTGTCCTTAATTTCCTATACAGCTATTCCCTTCGCATCTGAGCTGGCTGCGGAACTGCTGGAAAAGGGCAGGGTGCGTCTCTGGCTGCAGGCAGAGAAAGTGACGGCCAACTGCAAGGTGGACTACGTGTTCAATGACGTCCCGCTCACCCAGGGCGAGGTAAGTGGCCAAACCTTCGTCTCACACCGTGCCAGGTCTGTGATGCGAATGCTGCAGTGAGTAACTAAAAACCTGGGCACCAAAAAGCACAGGTTTCTCTTCCTCTCACGCTTTTAATGCTAAACACAGTCCCTCTACAGCTTATGAATCTAGCACAAACTGGAGATGCGGACAATCCACTTTATGCTTGAAGGAACCCCATTGATGCCTTTCAGAAATACTCAATGCGCTTTGACAAAAACACTGGAATCATCGAGATGTTCATGGAGTCATTGGAACTGGAGGACGAGGGAACATACTGCTTCCATCTGGTGGATGGAAAGGCCACCGGCACCTCCAGCTTGGTGCTGATCGGAGAGGGTACAGTAAGCTCCATCTCCCATGGGCACTCATTAGTCTCACTGCTGTTGTTATCAGAGAAAGAGGCTTGTTTTCCTATGGGGGACACAGCTTGACCTTTAATCAGTCCTCAAGGCTCATTTCCAGTAAAATCCTTAGTAAGCTGTGATTATCATCCCTAATGCTGTCATTAGTCTGTCCAGAATGTTGAGTGATACGTTAAATTATACCATTAGTGTCATTTTTATTCCCATTGACACAGTTCCTTCTACTTGATGCTTATCTGTTTATATCAATGGAGACTGTTCACAGCATTCAGATACCTAAGACGTGTTAATACCATCACAATTTTAGTTCCTTTAATGACTTGAATGTGTTGTTTTTAGACTTCAAAACATTGCAGAAGGAATCAGAGTTCAGGAGACAGGAATGGTTTAGGAAACAAGGTAAGAGAGTATTATTGCCATAACAACAAAATGGTTTCTTTTTATCTGTGTTTTGTCTTAGTTATGACGTAAGGCCCCTTGATGTTTCTGGTATCTTTACTGACAAGAAAGTTGTTGTGTCTGTCTGCAGGTCCTCATTTTGTGGAATATCTGAGTTTCAAGGTGACTCCGGAATGCAACGTGCTTCTCACATGCAAGGTGATGTCCCACTCTTAGAATCGTCATCCTTATTACAGGACTAGTGGTCGTTTACACTTATACCATGTTTGTACAGTAAAGTACTTAACCTTAGCTGGCCATGTGGCTGAAAGCTGACCTCCTCCAACAATTTTCTCATTCTGTGCAGGTTGGGAACATGAAGAAGGAGACGGAAATATTCTGGTCCAAGGATGAACAGGACATTGAAGAGGAGGAGGAGAAGGTTAACTACATCGGTGACATTTTGACCTTCAACATCTCGAAGGTGAGATCTTTTGATCTGCAGCAAGTAGTCAACTCATGCTCCCTCGCTACCTGCATAGATGTCCCAGTACATGCTATTCAATTAGTGACATTTAAAAATTAATTAAAACACAACACTATAGGGTTAGATGCTTCCTCATTAATTTTACGCTTGCTCTGCTTCCCCATAACATATGTTAACACTGAAAGATGTTTTAACCTAAAACTTAAAAGACAAACACATCAGTCACATTGTCCAGATTCACTTCCTCACACGCAATATCTGCACCTGTCCTCTGTTTGATCACGAAACGTGGAAGAGGGGGAAAGGGTCCCTTAGGTGTTCCTCGCGGTTATGTGGACGGAGAGAGGACGTGTCTAAGCAAAGCCATGGTTTGCAAGGTAGCAAACGCAGATCTCGCCCCCATCACGCTTCGCTGTGGCAATAATGCAACCCATCTGTCTAATTTCAGCTGCGCTTTAAAAAAGACTTGGACGATGCAGACTTTCCCGAACCGAAGGATATCCCGGCAAGACCGAAAGTCTGGAACTTTTCTAAGTCTCCATTTTATTGGATGTGGTTCATGCGTGTTTAAAACGAATGTGTCTCGATTTGGTCTTTCACGTTGTCCTTGTAATGCCTGCAGCACCCAGAGCAGGAGAAAAGCTAGTCTTTTCTATCAGTGTCGACGTCATTGGTTTCCTATCAATGGCGGTCCGATGTCCCCCTTTTGTAAAGGATTGACTCGCACGCCAGCAGCGATGTTGGTCGAAATCCCACAATTCTCTGCTTGTGTTCAGATTTCCAAGCAGGATGCGGGGATTTACCAAGTGAAGCTGAGAGATGACCGTGGGAAGGACAAGAGTGTCCTGAACCTGACTGAACAAGGTGATCGGTCGTGCTAGGAAATGTCTTATGCCCCATTGTTCTGCCCTGTCCAACACAAGATAACCTGATAGATGCATGTTCTGAAGACACATTGGTGTACAATGAAGATACTGGTGTATCCAAGATGGAAAATACCTTCAGGTCTTCATGTGAGATGATCCATATATAAATTAGAATTTGTTTTATGTACTGCAGGTTTCCAGAAGGTGATGAATGAGGTATTTAAAGTTATCGGTGAGTTGATGCAACCATTGATAACGTATAGTGATTTCTGCTCATATGCTCAGTGCAGGGATTTGACTGCATTCTGCTGCTATTCTCTGTCCAGCCAACTCATCCACAGAGCTGCAAGTGACAAGCACAGCTGAAGGCATCATCATCCAGAGCTCGGTGGTCTACTACACTGAGGAGCTCCCCTCAAACTGGCTACACAAGTGTGTGTGTGTGGGAATGGCTTTGTCTATGTTGTGAGCCTATGTGTATGTGTGTATGTGCATGTTTGTTGTTGTGTATGTCAGTGTTTTCCAATCTGGTTCTTGGGGACCCCCAGACGGTCCATGTTTTTGCTCCTTCCCTGCACCCTGCTAGACAGTCCACGTTTTTGCTGGGAGGGAGCAAAAATGTAGACTGTTAGTGGGTCCCTGAGGACCGGGCTGAGAAACCCTGGTGTATGTGATTCATGTTTGTGTGAGTGTCTCTACGTTACACTCTGATGTCACCTCTGCAATCACTCCACTCCTAGGGATGCTAAGATCTCGCGCTCGGATAGAGTCCATTGGGGTGTTACAGAGGAGCAGCTGTGGCTGAAGATCAAAGAGCCCACAGAGAAGGACAAGGGCAAATATGCCATCAACATCTTTGATGGCAAGGATGGGGTCAAGAGAGTGCTGGATCTTACAGGACAAGGTAGGTTACCTGGGTGATCCCAGGATCCTGTTATGTTTTTTTTTAAGCTCCTGTATTTATTAAGTTTGAAAGAAAAATGCTAGGGGTCCTGGGTGACCACACAACCACTAAGCCGTAGATATGTAATTCTCTGGGTGACATCGCAGAGGACTCACATTGCTAGTCATTCATTGAGGATTAACATATGTCCTGTAACCTTGCTGACTCGTGTCTCTCTGATTCCGGTACAGTGTGGGAGACGGCATATGAGGAGTTCCAGAGGCTGAAGTATGTTGGCCAATGAGCTGGGCTTCTGTGTCTGGGTTATGAGTCCAGCTGTCCCCCTTCTGAAGGGAGGCTGGCCTCATACCTCATAAGTCTAAGGGGCCAAATATCAGTGCATCTTATCATGCATCTCATTTTTTTTTCATGATCTGAGTCCTAAAAACACTGACATGCATTGATATCATCAATATAGATATACAAAATAGACCCACACATTATTTAGACTCTGTAGTAATAAAAAGGCTTCAGTATAGCAGTATAGTACTGTATGACATCACACATTGCCCCGATGCCTTGTCTTAATGGATGTCTATAATTAAACAGATGTTTAAGCTGAGCATGCTCATTCTGCTCATCGATTCAGAGCATGCTCATACTGCTCACTCATTCTGAGCATGCTCATACCACTCAGACTGAGAGCATGCTCATACCGCTCACTGATTCTAGGCATGCTAATACCGCTCACTGATTCTGAGCATGCTAATACCGCTCACTGATTCTGAGCATGCTCATATTGCTCACCGATTCTGAGCATGCTCATACCGCTCACCGATTCTGAGCATGCTCATACCGCTCACCGATTCTGAGCATGCTAATACTGCTCACTGATTCAGCCTGTATAGGACATTAGGAATGACTATCAAAGCGTCTAACTAGCTGTTTATTTTCCTGTTTCTCTCAGGGCTGCTGCCATTGCAGAAAAAAGTAAGTCAGCCATCCCAAAGCTCAACAAAAAGCCTTTAATAAAACAATCACCATACTCAAGTGGCTACTTAACATACTGTACATACCTCCCTCTTAGAGGAAACCTTTTCATGAACCAAAAGGGATGGTGCTACTAAAACCAGTAGGTGTTGGACAGCCTTATTTTAACGCGGCAAATGGACCCATGCCACATTTTTTTGTGTCACGTCATTTCTAGATCGCGCTCGCGTGGTCGGTGGGCTGCCAGATGTGGTCACCATCCAGGAAGGCAAGGTAACCTTGTGTTTGGGTTGGTGACGTAAGAAGTCACATGTTGTCCCATATCATGGACCACATGACTCTGGTCTTCTCCTGTGTCGCGCAGTCCCTCAACCTCACTGGAAACATCTGGGGCAATCCGGCGCCTGAGGTTATGTGGATGAAGAATGAGAAGGAGCTGCGATCAGACGAGCACTATGCCCTCAAGTTCGAGGCGGGCAAGTTCGCCAGCATCACCATCGCCGCCGTCAGCACGGCCGACTCGGGCAAGTATAGCCTGGTGGTGAAGAACAAGTACGGCACGGAGCACGGCAACTTCACCGTGAGCGTCTACATGCCCGAGGGTGAGGAGGCTGAGGAAGAGGGGGATGAGAAGAAAGACAAAAAGGACAAGAAAGAAAAGAAAGACAAGTAGGAATAAAACAAAAGAAACAAAAACAAAACGTAGAAAGTAGAGGCTGATGGATTTAAGTGCTTTTTTTGTCTAGTCCAGCGACGCCTTTTCCCTTTAAGAATCTTAAGAAGGTGTTTGTATCGTGGGCTGTCAGTCCTGTTGAGTTTGAAGGTAAAGATACTGGGCTGGCACTAGACTAAAAAGCCTAACTGGAAATTTGTAGTCATGTTTAGTGTAAGTCCCCCCCCTTATCTCTGTAGCCCCCTCTTAGCTGAACAAAAAGCTGCCTTGTTGCTAACAACGCTAATGCTGTACATGACACTGGGATACTATTTTCTATTTTTGAGGGTCCTTTACTTGACCTTTTCATATTACTAGCTCTAAAACGCCACTGTGCCACTTTGCAGAGCCACTATAAATCATAAAATTGTCCCCAGTTTTCTAAGAGGCAGTTCACTTAGCTTTCCATATATGTGCCCTTAAACCAATTATCTGCACAATCCCGTAGGACAACAGTACTCAGTGTTTATGGGGTCCTGTTCTAGCAAAAAGCTGATGGAATCACCAGTGAAGATGATGTCCGAGTTTATGTCAACAGGGAAGTCAGTTGACCACATATTTTTTTTGTTCAGCTGAGAAATGCAGAGACACATCCTGTATTACTGTCCTCTCGCCAGTTGTTGTGCATAGGCCAATAAACACTGTTCGTGTTGCTTTGTCACTGTGTCCCCTCCTTGTCCCCTCTTACCACTACATACTCCTGCATCCTCATCTGCTATCCTTTTCTTAATGAGACCTCGCAGAATTTTTTTTCTCCCTACTTGGGAGTTTGTGGTTCCTCTGCTTCATTGTTTTCTGGCTTTTCTTCTTTCATCCTTTCTTTCCTTCTTCCCTTTTTCATGTACCATTCTGTAAAAATAATGTAGTAATGAGTAGCCACACATCCTCATCAAGCACCTTGGCAACTGTGTTGTGAAAGGCGCTATATATAAAAAATATAATTGAGCTAAACAGTCTAATACCAGACGGCGGTCACCTTTTATTTCCCATATGCTGTGGTGAAACTGAATGGGTAGTACAAGGGTCAACATATTGTAAGTGATGACTACAAAACAGGTTTGTTAAGAGTTCTCTGGGTTGCATTCTAAATATTTAAAAAAAAAAAAAAAACATGCGACTGAAGAACTTTTCATTATATTTAACTTAACAATACTTCGCAGTTTTAAAGCTCACAATATATTAGGCCTATTAAAATCTCACGCTTGTAATAGCCACTCCCTGGTTTTAATGTCTTTATTACAATATATATATATAAAGATTTCATACAAATATATATATTTCATACAAGTCAGACATACCCCGTTACTTTAATTTACAGCTTATAATATCCGACAGTCAGAGCTTAATTTAGCCGGCTCTATTCATAACGTCAGTGATTAATTATCGGGTTCAATTGACGGCGCTTTTATTGTCACCGTCAGCGGCATGTAACCGGATCCGGCGATCAGGCCTTCAATGAACCGCCCCGCGAATGAATGGGGGTGTAACGGGGGCAGGGCAGCCTGCCCGGAGCTGGCAGCGGGGAAAGCGGTGCCATACGGTTTCCTGGGGCCCTGGGGGAAAAGGGGAGAGAAACGAAATACAGGCAGCGTAGCACCTCGGTAAGTGTCCCGAAAACGGCTGCTTGTTCCTCTGCTCACCGGCAGTGACCGGAGCGGTCGGCCGGCGCCATTTGGAGCCTATGCGGAGGGTAAATCATGTTATATTAAGCCGTGTAAGTTGTCTACTTCGCGATCTGCTTATTATTTAACCCCTTGTTGTTGTTTTTTAGTCCGGATCCTTCGGTGGTGACGATCCTGTGGCCGTTTTCCGGCAGCTTGTTAGTTTGCACGAACAATTTACCCATTTCTCTTTCTGATCCACTATCGGTTTGTGCAGTAACCTCCGTTTCCATTTTGCCGGTTATTCTGTTGCATGCGACATCCGAAAAGCTGTAAAACTGATCTCAGGCCAGTGAAGAAAATTTAGTTAGCGAGTGCCGACCGCCTCGATGCCAGCTAAACAGTCGGGTATCAAAAATAATCCAGCCAGGGATGGGCGAATTTACGGGGGTCCAAACTTTTTTTGCATTTCACAGTTGTCGGTTTTTCTTTTTATACCTATGTGGAGAAATTATTTTGCACCGAGAAAGAAAACGGGGACTCGCCTAAGACGATCCGCCACGTCATGATGCCCAAAGACAAGTGTTCTAGGAAAGACAAGCTCCATTATAACTTAATGCAAACCTCTACTGCATCGCTGGGCCCTTACATCGGGGGGCGTAGTATTTTAGGTTCCACTTGAACTCTAGAGCAGGGAATATAGCCTGAATTATGTCGATATACTGACGTCTGCTCAAAATTTAAGCCTTAGTGCTACTTGATCCGTTTGTAAATCGTGTTTTTATGATGCAGTCTTGTACTGTTATTTCCCAACCCTGTCCGTACTCTCGTTAAAGCAAAACGTCACAGTTTGTCCAATTTTAGGCTTATGTAATTATAATTGTGGTGATCAGTGCTTATGAAAGGAAGCACAATTAATACACTAGGGATGGGACGGTAATACTTCGCGGGACAATTTTAAGTTACCAGAATACCTTAATTCTTTTCAAGTGTGGAGTGTAGTACCAGGGAAATCCCCATGTAAACAGCATAATATGCTGGTTTTAGAAAGACCTGAATGGGGTTAGATTTGAATATGCAACCCCGAAACTGGAGCTGTGCAGCCCCAATAGTGTATCGTAGACAATCGCTACTAGGCTGCCCAGCGCTGCTTCCTGCCAGTCGCATTGACTGATTTCTGCTTCCTTCATTCAGACCGGTAATATAATAGTAAGCCGGCCCGCTCGGCCTTTTCAGCTGTCAGGCAGGTGCTAATTAAAATGTGTTCAGTGAAAAGGCAGTAGGAGACCTGCCCTTAAGGGGCCGGCTGGGGAGCCGATGAGCTGATCTGAGAACAGAGCGGGCCGTCAGTACCCCGGCGTCTCTGGAGCCGGCAGCGACGTTCTTACATCCCGGTCTGTAAATAATTTATCCATCTGCTTTCACCGACACTGCTCCACTTTAATCTCACATCATTTCCCCTTACGGGGGCTTTATACCCCGTTATAAAATTCTACAGCCTCTCGGTTTTGACAGTTAAAGTCCAAAGTCCAGTTAGAGTAACTAAATAAGTAATATATATATTATTTATTTCTTTTTTTTTTTTGTACATGAGATGTAATTCATGGTGTGGGGCAGGGGTGTCGTTAGGCCTCAGCCCCCCTATCCATTCATCTCTAACTACTCCCCTGGTGTGGAGACAGAACTTAAGAAGCTGTCATAGCCAGGGGTTGCAGAAACTCCCAGGCGTGTCCCCTTTGAACTGCACCCCACCCTGAGCAGCTCCGCATTGGGGTGCGGGTTCTATGCACTCTGGGTCACTCCTTCCTTTCAGCGTCACAGCTGAGGGGACGTGCCCTGTCAGGATATGGCACCGGGGTGACGAGACGAAGATGAGGTGTTTTATCCTGCTGTCACTGGGTCTTATATTTTAAATAGGACCAATGCATCGAAGACACTCACACCCCAGGGCTGTAGGCTAACCCCCCCCACACCCCCCGGCACTGTGTGTTCGAGCATTTTGTTTACTTGTGGATTTTCTCTCTACATGCTGTATCTAAATGCCTGCCTTGTTTGTATGTCACTTTGGACAAAAGCATGTACTAATTAAATAATCATAACTATTGTAATGACAGCATAAATAGATGACCCGGTCAGGTCAGGAGCTCCAAACGGTCCCCATGACGTGCTTCCTGTGGACTTGGCTGAACGTCTGACTCATTCTCCAATCCACTCGTCCGCCACGCTGCCTGTGTAGCCGCGGCTCAGAATGGCAGAGACTCTGACCTCGGCACCAGGGGCGACGTGTTCTCATGCAGGAGACCTGCTGTTTGCCTGCTGGCTGCCTTGAACCTGACCTGCCCTGTGGACAGATCTTAGGGGGTGGTGATTTTATCACAACTTCCCATTGGACGGCGAGCTGGCAACCCAAGTGTAACAATACTCAGAGCTCTGCCCCCTTGTGTTACTAGGGTCGTATTTCAGCTACTAATCCAGCTACTAATGCTGCGTTCCATTTCACTTGGCGTTCGGAGCTGGGAATGACGTCACACCCGAGTTAACCGCCATCCAGTACAGCAAGTCGGAAAGTCATTTTGCAATACCAGGGATGTTTTTCAAAAATCAAGATTTCTTGCTTAGCTGGATAACTTGCCGGATTTAATTTACCGAGATTAAGTGGCCTTTATATTCATTCACTTACATTTAGCCCAGACTACCTTAAATCCAAAAAGTTATCTGGCTGAGCAAGAAATCCTGCTTAATGAAATTGGCTACAGTTCTAGCCCGGTTAATTGTTGACCATTGTTAGCAATATTAGTGGACAATAACACATTTCACGATATTTCATGCATAAAAACACCATAGAAACATGTCCACAGATTTAATGAGACACGAATAAGATGTAAGAGCTAATATACAGTATAAGACTACAGCTTTATCTTTGGTTTATAAAGGTCACAGCCATCTAGAATACTGATCTTGGGGTTGTGTAGATTCCTCTGACTTTCCGAGTAGGGTTTCCAACTTCAGGGGGCGTTCTAGATGAAATTTCCAAGTAGGAACTCGGAATTTCTCAGTTTCAAGTTCAAATGGAATGCAGCATAACCCCAACTCCGAAACCTCAGAGACCCTTCGGAAATCAGGGTTTGACTGGAACGTTGTCTGTTCACTCCAGATGTATAATATCTCTGGGGTCACTCAAGGCTTTTGACTCTTAGCTACATTCACCTGTCTGGCCAAGGGTGTCCTATGCATGAGGTAAAGAGTGACTGAAGATCCTGGAGAGCTTAGAGACACATGGTGAAGGTGCAGGAACTGTGAAGGGTGGTGAGCTCAGAGAGGGCAGCGGTAGTCGTAAGCGCTAGTGGCCACTGGCCCCCGGGGATGATGAACCCAGGTCACACGTGTTCCTGCCGACACGTCCCAGTTCATTTTGCTGGGTGGGCTTTCGATTTAGCTATTCGCTGTTTTGTATTCCTGTCTGGCATGCGTTTCAGTGCCTCTGTGGGGGGGGGGGGG
>JAODLD010000088.1:13042406-13061774 GCA_026781065.1 Mormyrops boulengeri | reverse complement strand
TCTGGCACGCGTTCAGTGCCTCTGTGAGCGGGGGTGGGGGGGCACGTGGCTGGTGGGTGCTAAGCTGCCTGGCCTGGCTGTTATCAGCGCAGCCAGCCTCTTATCTTGCACAACGAAGCTGTTGGCCCCAGGCTGATCCCATTGGCTACCGGTGTGACACAGGGGGGAGGGGGGGTCTCACGTAAACAGAGGAGCGCCCGTGAGGCTGGGATGGTTCGTCTTGTGGCGGATGGTAGGAAGGTCAAAGAGCGCCGTGGCGTTCGAGCACGGCGACTGCGGCCGGGTGCCCGCCACACGAGGAACGGAGCGCGATGAAGCCGGTCCCGCAATGGGGGGAGCCGGAACCCCCCTTGGGAGGTCCCGAGGGGGATGGCAACGAGCTGGATGAGGTCTCGCCTAGGAAAGCATCCTGGACTCTGGTGAGCGCCACAGTCCTATGACGCTAAGAGAGAAGGAAAAAAATAACAAGAAAAATGTGAAAGGAATCCGATAATTAAGATAAGCAGTGATACTTCTGTGCGTGCGAGTGAATATGTGCTTTCTCGTACGTTCTGTGTAATCACTGGGTAAAAGTGCAGCTGTGTTTGTATTATGTGCACGGTGACCAGGGCTCTGAGGTGAGTGACAGTGTCCTCCGGTGGAGGAGTCAGGCTCTTGCTGGGTTTGGTGAGGGGCTGCTGGGCCTGGGTAGGCTGTGAAGACACCCGGCTGTTGGTGCCACAGGGGGGTAGAAGGACGCCTCTGGGACTGTGTCTCCCTGTGATCAGTGTCAACTTTCACTTCCAGTTTTAAACTGCATATCAGTGAAAATGCAGATGTGTGTGTGTGTGTGTGTGTGTGTGTGTGTGTGTGTTAGGGAATTTATATACAGTTGTGTTGTTTTTATGGTGACACTTAAATGTTCTGTTAGCATTCCCTCTTCATCCTCCTGGCATTTTCCTGGTGTTCCGTCTGCAGTCTCTCTCCATTCTAATAAACGTCACAGCAGCCTGTACCCATTCTCACATCTCTTCACCTCCTTTGACGTAGTTCTGTGGGCTTTATTATATTCGGGGGACCAGCAGCAACTAGAGGAGCATGTCGTTTGAGAAACTGAGTCTTGACCTTTTGGAGGTGTTCTGGAGGAGTGTCGTCCTGTCTTCTAATTGGACGACCCTGAGGCATCCCATTATATCCATCCCCTCTCTGCTGCCCCCACAGGCGAACACCATGAACTACGTGGGTCACCTGGCGGGCCAGGTGCTGGTGACGGTGCGGGAGCTGTATAAGGGCATCAACCCGGCCACATTATCAGGCTGCATCGACGTGGTGGTGGTGCGTCAGCAGGACGGCTCCTACCAGTGCTCCCCCTTTCATGTGCGCTTCGGAAAGCTGGGAGTGCTGCACTCCAAGGAGAAGCTGGTGAGTGTCATGTGAACATGAGGGGGTGGGGCATGACCCTGGTGGGCGGAGCATGACCCAAAGGGGGCAGGGATTTAAAAATTCCTAATTATCATCACATGTAGGCCCGTTTATTTTATTTATGGAAGAACCCAGCTAAATTTAGTAGGCTGAGGATATGCTGGCTCCTCCATCTCCCTGGGCGACGGTTGAGTGTCGTTAAGGTTTGGCACTCTTTATTTGAATTTCTGGATGCCTTTTGGTCTCCATGGCGACTGCTGTTTCCTGCACAGTGAAAGGCAGCTCCCGCAGGGTCAGCCACAGAAGATGATGCAAGTCTAAACATGGCTATATATAGTTATTGTTTATTTAGGTTTGGTTACAGTTGGTTTAGGCTGCTGTGTTCAGTGAGGCTCACAAAGTAACATCTAGGGACAGTAACATTTTCATAGAGGGTTTCGTGGAGCCCTAGAAAGCGTATCTTTGGTTTCGGTGCCGAGTGCATTAGGTTTCATTCAAGTCTCTGCTGTCATCGAGTAAGTTTATTGCCTTTCTTGACCCTGAGTGGCTGAATTTGCCTTTGAAATGCAGAGCAGCACAAAGATCAATTGGGTAAAGTAGGCAAGGCCAAGGCCGCCGGGCGCCTCAGTCTTTCCATATGAAAATGAAAGTAAAATAGTCAGTTCTGGATGTGCCCTCTGGTGGCTGGGAGTATGGTTGCAGAAAAAATCATGGAAGCTAATGGGATTACACGATATAATGATTCAAGGGTTATTATGTTTTCCCGCAAAATTAGCATGCCTGTGGTCTCATTGGAACGTTCGGCTGGATAAGTCTTAAACCATCATCAGGATAGATGGTCTCTGATGTGTCAGCTGTCTGTAAGAATCCCGTAATCTCAGCTGACTAACTTTAGTATCACACCACACGGAGTAAGTGATATGGGCTGTCAGTCTGCTGGGTGAGTTAGGAACATGACTCATGCTGAGTATATTCAGGCTGTGTCTTTAAACCTAGGTGACTCGACGGTGTCTTCTCTGTTTCACCCTGTCCCCAGATACCCTGCTGACATGCTTGGTACCCTTAAAAGCGTCTGTCCTTGGTAACACCTCTTCCCCGGTCCCCCAGATTGATATCGAAGTCAATGGTGAGCCTGTGGATCTGCACATGATGCTGGGAGACAGTGGTGAAGCCTTCTTCGTGGAGGAGATAGAGAAGCAAAATGTGAGTGGTGATGTTCCACAAAGGTGTTCGGGTGTTGCCTGGGCAAGACGGAGGGGGCAGGACCTCAATTCTGAGCCTGAGCTGATATGGTCACATGGTTGCATACTCATAATGGAGTGTGAGAATGGCCTGGCCTACCCACTGATCCATCAACTGGTGGAGACACTAGAAGTTATGAAAGACCATAAGCATCATTGGAAGACCAGAGGAACCTTGTGGAATAAACTTTCCTCTGATGTGGGTTCTTCTAGGCTCATCCTGTCGTGTGTTTGTTGTCTTGCTCACCTAGGAGAGTGTCCCCACCCACCAGGCTGCTAAAATCATGGAGGACCCTGCGCTCAAGGGACAGGAGCCATGGCCAGTGTCATCAGATCCTGAATCTGAATGCCTCGAGCAGCCGGAGTGGCTGTGGAGTCGGGCTCCTGGCGAGCACAGAGACGGCAGTGAGGACCCACTGCCAAGCACTGCCTCGGCGAGGAAGAAGAAGCGAAGGAGGAAAAAGCTGAAGGCAGACCATAGGAAGGAGGAGCAGGCGCCCCCTGCTGGCGGGGAGGAGATCTTTGAAATGGACCTCAGCTCTGATGAGGACCAGGCAATGCAGAGTGCAAGGTAGCATTGCACGGGCTGAAGTGAGATAGTATCCCATCATGCAAGTGTGTCTGGGTTACTGGGGTGGTGTCAGTGGTGTGTTTTTGCTCCCACAGCATGTTCTGCTTTTTATTTTCACCAGGGTGTCCCTCAGCCCAATGAAGGAGCACAAACAGCTCATCCACGAGTCGCTGGACAGTTACCCCCTCTCGGATGGGGACTGTGTCCCTTCTCACAGGTGTGCTCGCGGTCTCGGTCGCCTACTTTCTTTCTAAAGAGCCTAGAATCAAAGCCCTGCATTATCCTTAATGGGCCAAGATCCAAGACCTATTCATTTCTTGTGTGTGAGATCCTTACCGATGGCTGATACCATGGGAACCGCCGGCCAACAGTCAGTGAACCCTGAGTTACCTTCCTGGTTATGCAGTCAAGCAGACCGGGCTGCTCTGTCCGTCGTGTCTGTGACCACTTGTGTGTTGTGCCGCCACAGTCTGGTCGGACCACAGACGTTCTCACCGAAGAGTGACTCGGAGCTGGAACTGAAGGCCTCCGACAGCCTGCTGAGGGCGCAGTCCCACATCGAGTGGGCATGGGGCGAGCTCCCAGAATCCACCTGGGTGAGGACTGCCACTTTGTGTGTGTGTGTGTGTGCGTGTGTGTGTGAGAAGATGGATATGGCAGAAGGTTACACAGAGTGAGGGAGTCCACAAATGACAGACCCCTCCCTATTTATAACTTAAAGGGCCCACGAAAGGAGTTCCTCGAGCCACCGAAGGCCATCGCCTGCTCTGTCAGCGAGTCCTCCTCCAAGAAGAAAGGTGACTCTCTGCTCCATTCTCTTACCCCTGAGCCTGGTGCCGTCAGTTATCCAGTGCAGGGTGACAGTGAGCCTGGGGCCAGTGCAGGGCACAAGGCTGGGGCACACCCTGAAATGGGGTGCCCGTCTATCACAGGGCACACAAGATGCCAGGTCTCCCAACTCCAGTGAAGTCCAAAACCCTAAAATCCATTTCCAAGTTCAGGCTAGCAGTCTCCAGATGTTTCTTGTGTTTGCAGTGAACAGGAATCCTTAGTGGTGTGCCCAATGTTTCTGCCATTCCCCAACCCCCCATCCCTACCTCCCCCTGCAAACAGGGGTCCCAAAGCGGAGTGAACACCAGGGCCCCGAGGACATCTACCTGGATGACTTGAAGGAGCTTGGCCCGGATGTGGCTGCCCGCTACTTTCCCAGGAGGTGAGTGGTTTCGATCTCCTGGCAAAATGAATTTAGTGGGGGCTTAACTCGGAGTAGATCCACTGCACAAAATAGCTGGTAATGAAGTTAAGGTTGCATTAACCTACATTATTTATTTTTTTTTACTTATTAAACATATGACTGGGCTAATCAGCCTCTATTATAATGATGTGCTCTTCAGTGATTGGGTTTTCAGTAAATTAGGTTTAGACTGGAGCTGTGACAAGAAGGATAGGTTTGAGTCCCACTAGGTGTTTCAGTACCTTCTGATGAAACCATGATCATTCGGCAGTATAAGACTGGGAAGTCATTTGTAATGAAATGGTTCAGTAAGGAGGATTATCTGATCATTGATATTTGGCCACTAGCTGAATGTTGTTAGTCTGGGAAAATGGCAGATCTTTATCCTCTCCACTCATGGCAGCCAGGTGGATTCTGGTGCCAGACAGTGGCCGGAGCATGGGCAATGGGCGGAGCCTGGGAGGTGGGTGGAGCCACCCAAGTCAGTGAGCAGCACGGGGGCCGACAGTGGGACTGAATGCCTCTCCGACTCTGCCAGTGACCTGACAGAGGTTACGCTATCGCTGTGCGGGGGGCTCGGTGACAATGCAGATATCTGCAAAGGTACATGTCTCTGCCTCTGAGGTATCCATGTTACCTATGTCTTTGCCGTGGCTATGGAAACCATAGCAATGCCTTTTTCCTCCAGAGTCTTTTTATGTCTTGTTTTGTAGAGAAATTTTTGCAGCATATCATTAAATATCACGAGTTCGTGGAAAACCCCAGTATCATTGAAAATCCCAACCTGGTTGTCAAAATCGGGAACAGGTATGTAATCTTGCTTTAAAGGCTCTCACTGATTGTAAGAGGCAATTGCCATCTTGGTGTTTATTTCGGGATACTGAGTTAAATTTTCACAGGTACTACAACTGGACTTTGGCTGCCCCATTGGTGCTCAGCTTGCAGGCCTTCCAGAAGAGCTTGCCTAAGGTATGTCCCCGCCCTCTGCCCTGCCCGTGTGACGGCCCGCCCTCTGCCCTGCCCGTGTGACGGCCTGCCCTCTGCAATTTATGCAGAGCACCGTGGAGACCTGGGTGAAGGAGAACATGCCCAAGAAGTCTGGAGGGTGGTGGTTCTGGCGGAAACGGGCCGATGTTACCTCCAAGCAGGTAGTGCCGCATGGGCTATGAGTGTCAACCTTGGGTGCTCATGGCAGCTCAAGTGCTGGTCCTCTGCTAGAAATTGGTTTATAAGGATACTTTAGTTTTTGTATTGTTAGTTTGTTTGTAGTTATATAGGGTGACCCATAGGTGGCTCTATGTTCCAGCTAAGTTCACTATGAAATTTACTTGTGCTGGATGCATAAATCCCTTCACTGCATTCCTTTAAAAAAAAGCAGTGTTAAATTCCTTAATTCATTTCTACAGTTACTCAGGGCGTCAGAGTGGCTGGTGTTTCCCTTCACTTGTCGTTTCCCATCTCCAGTCAGAGACTAAGTTGGAGTCGAAGGAGGAGTCCCTGGGTAGAGACGAGCCCTCCCCCGTGCAGCCAAGCCCACCCTCCCAGTAAGTTAATATCTTCTCCCAGTAAGTTAATATCTTCTCCCTGTGATGTCACCCATTTCCATGACAACTGAACTGTCAACATTCTCAACATGAGGCTTCTACAGCCCCATGATGCCACACTGGGGCAGCAGAATAAGACGTTTTATTTATATTGATTGAGTATTTTGAACATGTCTCATTGGCCTCGTTGTCATGTTGTGTCATCTACCTCTGCAATGAGTGAGATGATTGCCCTCTATTGGTATCATGTAGAACTGCGGTGCCTGAAGGTTGGTGAACTGATCCTACCTGTTTGAATAATAAGTAATTCATCATGTAATTGTCAGCCAGCATTGGTGGCCTGTGTATCTTTGCACCCTGCAGGGCCCAAGCCAGGGACTCCAGTGACGAGGAACCCCAAAACAAGGATGTGACTGCCAGGCCGGACCACAGACCACCTGGATACCAGGAGCCTTCTGCTGTCCGCTCCTATAAGAAGTCGCTGAGACTTTCCTCAGAGCAGATCGTAAGGCCCAGTCCTTCCCAGCACAGAAACCAATAGCAAAGCACACCGGTGCCTGCAAGCCAATCACAAATCACCCTGAACCAGAGGCTGGTTGGCTAGTTCTCTGTTGTTGGACGATGGGAAAACTGTCCATCTTGCTGAGGCTCTGTATTACCATCCATGTGTTTATTTCTTTATGACTGATGTAGTTGAGATCCATGAAATTGGTGGAGTGTGAGTGGGGGGTGGTAAATCTCCACCTTTGATGATTAATGTGGAGATGTAGTGTTGTACTTCTTCAAAGCTGTCCTGGTGGAGAACTTTATAACGGCACTCATCATGCTCTTAGGCCAGTCAGCCTACAAGGTCCTTCAGGTGAATTAGCGTCATCTGTCCGGTCCCCATGCTCCTGCCCGTAGGTCTCCCTGAGGCTGAAGGACGGCCCCAACGATGTGACCTTCAGCATCACCACGCAGTACCAGGGCACCTGCCGCTGCGAGGGCACCATCTATCTGTGGAACTGGGATGACAAAGTGATCATCTCCGACATTGACGGGACCATCACCAAGTACGTGCTGGACCCTTACTGCTGACGGGAGGGCACCATTCATCAGTGATGCACGGCAGAGCTCACCTCGGTGGGGTGGAGGACCTCTGTTTTGCATGGGGTTAGGGTTTCAAGGTACAGCATCATCCATGTGGATGGTCCCAGTGAGTGGAAACTCTTCAATGAAGTACAAAGGCAGGATGCCTTGGGATGTCATCGGGTGGATCACGACACACAATCACATGTTGAGCAACTTAAACCCTGGTTTGCCTAATCAAGAGCTCGGGGAGAACATATAAACCACCACTCAATAATCGGAGTCTGATCTGCATCTAGACCACATAATTGAGTTGGGTTTACCCTCGACTTTGGGGTTACTCTCTAAGTCACCGTGAATCCTTGTAATGAATCTGAATAATTTCAGGCGGGTGCTAGAAGTACAGTCACATTTGAGTGAAATGGTCTCTTCTGTTCCATGGTGATCTGTTTTCTGCCCCCCTGATGCTCTGTTCAGGTCAGACGTGTTTGGGCACATCCTCCCCCAGCTGGGGAAGGACTGGACCCACCAGGGCATTGCCAAGCTCTACCACTATATACACAAGTAAGCCAGAAATGGGCTTTGAATCTTTTCCTCTGGGTTCTGTTGGTTGAGTTTCCTCATCCCCAACCCCCTGACCTTTAGCCAACCTTGTGACGGTCCTGTTTCCATGGCTTCCTATCCTGTTGTCAGTTTTTCCAATTCCTGTTGCCATAGGAATGGGTACAAGTTCCTGTACTGCTCCGCGAGAGCCATCGGCATGGCGGATATGACTCGAGGCTACCTGCACTGGGTAAACGACGGGGGCACTATTCTGCCCCGGGGTCCCCTTCTGCTGGCTCCCAGTAGTCTCTTCTCTGCCTTACACAGGCAAGCCCCATTCCCTTACTCTCACCTGTTAGCATTGAGTGTTGCGATTTTGGCTGCGGTAAATATCTCTCAATGTAACGAGCCCTTCCTCGTAGGGAGGTCATCGAGAAGAAGCCGGAGGTCTTCAAGATCAAATGTCTCACTGACATCAAGAATTTGTTCCTTCCCAACAAGCAACCTTTCTATGCTGCTTTTGGGAACAGGAGTAACGTAAGAACTGTTTGTATGTCATTGAGTGTGACTGTATAATGACGATGCCCGTCTTGAGTCCTCTGCCTTACCTCACTTCCTGTTTGTTTCTACAGGATGCATTGGCCTATGAGCAGGTGGGTGTACTGCAGTGCCGGATATTCACGGTGAACCCGAAGGGCGAGCTTATTCAGGAACAGACCAAAGGGAACAAGTCTTCGTAAGTTCTCTGGTCTTGGCTGGGGGCGAAGCAGCAGCTGAGGGTGTGGTTGGTGTATAATACTGGAGCTTGACCGTGTGACTGCCTCTCTGGCTCCCCCTACTGGGCATGTCCAGGTACTGTCGGCTGAGCGAGCTGGTGGAGCACGTCTTTCCCCTGCTGAGCAAGGAGCAGAGCTCTGCCTTCGACTGCCCTGAATTCAGCTCCTTCTGTTACTGGAGGCAGCCAATCCCTGAGCTCCTGCCTGAGGATCTTCTATTAGCGTGACCCAAAGAACCCACGAACCCAATTCCCTTCCTCGATGCTGCTCTGGATCTCTGCACCCTGCCACACTGGGTGAGGTTATCTAAGCCGGCTCAATGTCAGTGTCAGTCCGCTCACGGGTACCTGCTGTGCAGGTGCATGTCATGCCATAACCTCACCGGATGAGTAAACTACATTATGCAAGATGGAGGGTTTAATGATACAGTTGCGGGTTGGATGTGGCCCACTCAGGACTTTAGGGCTGGGATTGATGAATGCAGAAGGGAAGCCAGCTTTCAGGCCTCAGCACTGACATGTCAGAAGTGTCCCTTCATCGCACAACTAATCCTGACATCTTGTGTTTTATTTTAAAAGATGCCGGTGAATACTTTGGGTAGCTCTTGCTAGGACCCAAACCATCAAACAGGCCCCGTTCAATTTTTCCTATAGTTGTCCAGCGGATTGCCTACTTTTAAAGCAATTATATCTTTCTCTTTTCTTGTGTTTTGAATTTGGTGCATTCAATGTGCATCTAGACTGGCGGTATGTAGAGCTGCTGTGAGAGGGGATTTCCTCCTTTGGCATTGATTAGTGATGTGTGTGTCTCTTTTTTTTTTTTAAAAGCCCTGAGGGTGAGTGTGTGTTTCAGTCTTTAACCTGTAGGTCTGTTCTTTCTGTGAAAGTAATATTCTGGTGTGTAACCATCAAACGCTGCTTACTTAAAGGTAGAGCTCATGTTTGGATGGCTGTTATTGTCTGTAGAGGCGATGAGAGTAAAACTAACATGCGCCTCAAACTTCAATGCCTTATACTTGTGTAAAAAAAAAAAAAGTAAATTCTATTTTTAATGTAAATCGTATCACTTGATTTCTTTGTACAAGCATTTAATGTATTTTTGCATTACTGACAAGGATGATGTATGACAAATGTAAGAGTGGAAAAAATTATATATGTATAAACCCAATGTGTTCATTTGTTTTTTGGATGGTTTTTCATGGTTATAAGTAGTCGTCTTAAACCTGATGCTCCATGCTAAGAGTCATTAAGCCCATTATGAATACAGGTACAGATACAAGATATGTTTTAGTGTTGGGAGTCACCACTCTATGCCAGTCTGACCACAGGGCTGTACTCTATCGCCATCTAGTGGAATCTGACATCAGCACACAAAGCCAGTGGAAGTACACTTGAGTCGCTAACCCATTTTAGGCCTTACGTCTGTCAATGTACCATTTACACAGTAGTTGTTACCCAAAGGGAATTTTATTTTCTGTTAGCACTAAGTACAACAGGGATATATAAAAATGGGATTTTCTCTTTTTGTGCTGGAGTCCACTTAATACACACATTTACATGTTAAATTCGCCTGCACACACTTGAGTACCGGCTGCTTCCAGGTATCCTGTGAGACTGGTTATATGTTATATGCTGGCTCCGCCCCCCTCTGACAACACCCAGCTGATCACAACTCCCATTGGCTGCTGCAGCAATGGATATGCCCATGAAGAGCTGTGGGTGGGCTACTACACTTCAAATTGAAATCTGTGGAAATTACTATGCTTATCTGTGGGAAAACTACTGTGGCTTTGTGGTACAGGATACACAGGACATTGTGAAAAACACAGACCTCAAAAAGTAGTGTATGTAAACCTAAAACTCTAAACAACCTGTTTTTTTAAATACCTTGGAAAATGTATCGTTTACATATACCAAGAAAACATATTAAAAACATTCTTAAAACGCTTGATTCAGTGTTAACCTGGGCCTTCCTGTTCCTGGTTCATTTAATCTCATGTTTTGGGGTTGAGAACTTCATCTCAAAAAAAGTTGAAATATTTTTTTCATTTAGCTTTTACGGAAGTTTCAAACAACCCACAACACACAAGGAACTGACCCTGGATCAGTCTGAGCATTTAGCACATTATGGTGACCCTTAAAACAGATGGGGAATGAAACGGATCCTAGATCAGTTGCCAGAGCAGGAAGGAAAGCTTGGGAGGCTACCGGCTTATAGGCGTAGGGTACAGGTAGATGGCGCTGAAGGTGGAGAGAACTTCGTTGGAGTCCGGGGTGGCCAGCCTGCCGGAGGTGAGGACCAGTCGCACGGGTTCGCCAGCCCGTAGCGTGAGCGCCAGGGTGAGGGAGGCAGAGCCACCACAGCCGCACCGATGCCTAGGGTCCTTTCGGCTTGCAGACTCCGAGGAGGCCAGCCGCTGCACGATGCCATCAGACACAGTCAGCACGGCCTCGACGTGGTCACCCCGATGTGCCATCAGCACCACGCTGACCAGGTACCGCCCATCTTCCGGGACCGTGAATGTCCCTGCAGGGAAACGGATATGCCTGATTTATGTCCTTTGTGACATGCTCTGCTGGACCTCTAGGGGGCACTTTACATTATCTGGTTGACATCCTGAATGGACTGTGTAGCTCAGGTCGTGGGTTCAAATTCTATAGCCAGCAGAGTGTGAGCAAGCAAATATTCCTGGGATGCTAGCGGACTCTCTTCTGACCCAAAGCTTTCCTCTGCTTTCCTTTTTGGACAAAAGTGTCTATTAAACAAATAACGTGATCACAGCTGCTGCTCTATAATTTTGAGTGTTTTCATTGGGTGAGCCAATGCTTCCAGTGAAATCTATTGGCTGATGACATGTTAGGCTCTGCACTCCGGGACACCTACCGTCACACCCCGACATGTTTGGAGACCAACAAACCTTCCAGTGAAAATGGCCCTACCTGTGGCTGGGTTATAGTGCTCCCCATCATTCACCAGCACCTTGTCAAAATGGACCACGCCCAGATTGGCGGGACGCGTCTGCAGGCCGAGGCCGGCGGAGAAGGAGAAGGGCATGGCTGAGCTGTAGTGTTCCACCGCTGCGGGAGACATGGCATCAGCTCAGTGGGGAATCATGGGAAATGGTACCACCAGGAACGACAGCGTTAGGGCAGACCGAAAGCTCGTGGGGTGGGTGGCGCGGTTTTACCCCGGGTGGCGATGGGCCTCTGAACTTCTAGCCTCTGAGGGGACGAGGGGACTGGAAGAGAGGGAACAGGTGTGATTTGGTGAGCAGAAGGGGAGCAGACAGATGGAGGGAAAGACCCAGGGAGAAAGGGAACATACCTGGGAGAAATCTGGACCGGAAGGACACGGGTTTGATGGGGGGGTAACCTGTCAGCGACACAAATTATAGAGAAGTTTCGGTCCTTTAGGAGTTTCCAATATATCGTCGCTGTCCAACGAAAAACGCGTATCTCCAAAAATCCATTATTTTAGGATTGTGAAAAAATGCACTTTCCCAGACACTGCTTTACAAATTAAACCTAAAACAACATGACACCCCCTAACTCCACAAATAGGAACATGACTTTACACAGCTGCCAGTGAAGAGTTGTCAGTGAGGCAAATTTGTCAGTGTCAACAAGACACAAACTAATATCACTTTATACTCCCTATTCAACAATGATGTCAGCTAGCTAGCTATCTTAACGATGTTAAGTTGTTAGAGTTAACGATATAAAGTAATCCACACAAACGACCATCATGAATACAAATGCTAAATAATACAAAGATAAATGCTAGTTGAACAGATGGCTTTATAAAACAGCTTTTCATTAAAATGTCAGATGCTACCAGTAGACAGAGGAGAATGGGCCTATTGCATGTATAGTAAAAAGTCGCAATCCCTCACCTGGAGCGCCAGCAAAGCCTTGCATAGGTTCCGCATGCAGCCTGGGCTGAACTCGTGGGGGTGTCCCGGGAGGTCCGGCTTCTCCGGCCTCCCGCATGGGCTGTCGAGGGAGCGGTGGGCGCTGAGGGGCGCGGTCCGGCCGCAGGGGGTTCACGGGTAACTGATGAGGGGGAGGAATCAGCGGGATGTGGATGTGGGGAATGAGACGACTGTGAGGCTCCAGGGGGGAGGTGGGGAGGGGTGCGGGTTTGGCCCCGGGAGAAATGCGAGGAGTCTGTTCTGGCCCTTGCACACCAGAAAGCAGAAAGAAGAGGAGTGTCAGAGGTTTGAACACAGCACCAGTCCCATTACCCTTTTCTAACACTGTATAGAAATTCACTGCACTGATACTTTTAGGCCAGCAGGTGGCACACTGGTTAAAGAAATTACCCATAATTCCCATGGGAACTGAACCATATCAGACTGCCTAGGAAAGTAGAGGGATCTTCCCCCTATGGCTTGGAGACATGACAATCACTGAGGGATTTTTATAGTGGCGGTGAAGCGACCAGCCAGTCACAAAACGATCCACTAATACACACCACTTCATACACTGATTACGGGCCTCCATCTGAGCTCATGACCACAGGAGGAGAACAGACTAGGGAAGGAAGCTGTGAACTCCAGCTCCCTATGATCCCTCAACACTGCCGATCAACTGGAGGGGTAACTGTATGATCCCCTGAAGGTTAGAGGTAAAATTGGTTAATCTTACACAAACCTGCACCTCTTCCTCAGAGTTTATTAGCCAGCTGAAAGACTGATGTGTGATGCTGTGTGAACCAAAGGCCCCCACCCCAGTCCCCTGGTCTGAATCCCCATCCCCCCCCTCGCATATTTGCCCTGTGAAGCATTGTTCTGTCATTCACACAGCCATTACTTTGCAATAATTAGCGCATGCTAGCCATCACAAATCGATGTTATGTGCTAACCTTCGCGTGCCTAACGGTGGGGCCGTCTCGCCGTGCACCGTGACATGACGAGGGCGGGGCCCCCGATGAGGAACAGATGGGGGCCACCGCTGCACTCCCTTAGATGGCTTTGCGTGTATGAAACAGGCAGGCAGTGCTACACGCGGCGATCGGTCAACCCAGCTGCTGACCTCATCCAGCCACTTGGCGTTTCCCCGGAAACCATGACAGCGCAGGTTGAAACATTCCCTGCCAGAGTTATGCTATACAGGCTTATTAAAGTGAGCACCACACCCTGGATGCACTTATAATTAAGCAATAACATATGAGAAGGAGTGTGGTTGTAACTCCAATATATCACAGCTCTGATTATCTTTGGCTTGTGGCCTTGTGCCTATGGCCAAATCACAGCCGAGATATATTTCAGTACAACTACACGACTTGAGTATGTTAATGCTATTATACAACAGTTCATCAAGTAGCATTTTATGCTAATAAGACTAATAAGCCACAACAATACTTTGCTTGATTATTTGATCATTTACAGGCCTCTGCAAAAAAAAAAAAAAAAGTTCTCACCAGGCAACTGTTGACTGTTACCAGGCAACAAATATATTCCAGTGCAACACAGTTCACTCACTCCCAGCTATTGTGCATCATTTTAATTTAACTAAGTTTTAGATACACCTGTAAAGCGGAGTGATACATCTGATGTGAAATGTCCAAGTGTGGTTATATTCTGATAACAGCACTCAAAGAACGTCTCGTCCAATCAGATTTCTCAGTCAGAACTAACTGTTTGTATAAAATAGTTTTAATGGTCAATTCACAAGCCTGAGTGTTACATCCAGTTAACACCCCTCTAGCATCTAAAACTGTAATTAGTAAGTTATTCTTTAGCAGTCACAGTTTAGTATATATAAATTCCTTACTGATTTTTCCGTTTAACAGATGAACTTATCTTGCATAGCTATTTAAGTGAAGCAATCCTTGCTTGATGGTCACCAGGACACCAGTCTGGGTTTTGAACCCACAATGTTCTGACTGCTCCACAGAACCTCTCCTAAGGTCCTGGCAAGCAGCAATCCATGAAATCGGGCTAAAGACCAGCAGAGGAAATGGCCTCCACAGCTCAGTGGGAAGGCAGATGCTATCGGCAGGAAGCTTCACCAGGGTGATACACTGATAAGGTATCTGCTGGGTGGGGGGTGGGGGTGTCCATAGGGAGCTCGGGGTCAAATGGCTGAACATCTGGACTTTGATGAAAACGCCCACACCATGTTGGCGTGTGAACATCTGCATGGCCCCTTGCCATCTACTACCTGGTATACCCCCCTGTGCCGGGGTTGCGATTGTCAGTGGGTCCCCATACCCCACCACCTCTTCTGAAGGTTTTGTATGTCTTTACAAAGCACCAGGGAGCAGACAGAGGCTAGCTATGACAACAGAAATAATGTAAGAGCACTCGGGTGTGTGCTGGCGCCCCCTGTAGGAAGTGACATCACCATGCACACATCTGCGCTAAGGTCTTCCACGCCAGTGCTCGAATACAAACCCTCCCCATGATTCAGTGTACTAATTAGGAACAGGCCAAAACATCGATTCGACAAGGCAGTATGGGAAACAGACCCCTCCCCAACCCCCGAAGAGCTGGCAAGAGAACAGAAGTCGTGTAAATAGCTATATGTCCCGCGAGATGAACTAAAGTTAAAATGAATAAACTGAAATACAAACTAGTCTAAAAACCCTAAAGTCTACAGTGTGCTGCTCACAACATTGGGTTTGGTCAGTACTGAGTGGGTGCGGTCCGTCATAAAGTTACTGTGCTTAGTAACTCCATTGCATGAAAGGCATTCTGTGTAAAAAGGACGACAAATAACCGCCGTAAGACTTTCCTCTCCCTCAAGGAGAGAACTGAATGTCCTAAACATGAGTCAAATCCAGAGGCAGACAAACTCCCATTTCCTGCAAACAAACCTTCATGCAAACACAAAAAAACTAAACGCTGAAACGCCGGTGTTGGGTTACAGGTGGGACCGTACATGTAGGTTAGGGCGCACTGCGAATGACATACTGCAGCCAGGCATTTGAGAATCACGGCACTCTTGCGTAGGACCCTCCCCTGGTTAAAGCCCAGCTGTTTTCACATCTGACGCCCCTCCATCACCATGTGACCCCATCATCCTGCTATTCACATTCCGTCGCTATACTAGCCTTTTCTGTCTCCGTGTGAATACAGTATATATCCAGTGCCCGGGAGTTTGATATAGGAATCTCAGCACTTCTAAATGGCAACTTTGATTCCCTGCAGTGTGGAACAGAATTTAAAAACAAGTTTTTGGCACTATGGCATAAATGGCATCTTATTTATAAAATGGGTGAATTCTTATTTTACTAGTCAAACTGCTTACCCACAATACCACTTGTTCCCCTACAATTAAACTAAAAAGCCTTGCAGGGTATTACACAAAGATATGCAGTTCTCCTGGGACACCTCAGCAGACTTCAGGAGACCTTGAAGGGACACACCTGGTTTCGGAGGGCTGCTCACAGTCTGATCTGGAGCAGTTTGGTTCATTCCTGATGGCTGGTTCAGGATGTTCTTCAGTAGGTTCCTCATGCTCGCTAAATCCTTCGCCTGTGTTCCCACAGTCATGTTGATCTGATGAACACCACCCTGCAAGCGGTTCACAGTGTCCTCCAGGCCCTTATGAAGTTGCCGCAGCTCACCGGGGATACCCTCTAGTTTGCCGCAAGCCTTCTCCACATCACCGATGCGGCCGTCCGCCGTCGATACGTCCTTCGCAATGTCTTCGGTGGCTTCCCTGCACTGCAGCAGCTCCGAGCTCACCTGACCGCTCAGCTGCTCCACCCTCCTTCGCAGCTCCTCCATCTGACTTCCCAGCATTCCTTCCACAGGTTGAGGCGTATCTGTCGGAGAGCAAGTGGCACTGATGTTCTGGAGCTCGAGGGCTTGCTCAGACAGAGATTGCCCAAGGACAGCCACTGCCCCCCGGAGGGAATTCACGTCGGTGCGGAGATCACTCATCCCAGCCAGCATGCCTGCGGCGTTTCGCCTCTCTTCCTCGGCGATCGTCAGCTGACTTTGGACCAGAGTGTTCAGCTCTCTCAGCTTGTCTGTGCTGAAGTTCATTTCAGAAGCCAGCTCATCCACGTCACTCCTGCAGAGCCGGAGCTGCTCCTGGAAGGCATCAGAGTCTTCCGGCCTAGCCCCACAGTTCATGGAGCAGACCATCCCCAGAGCATTAAGCTTCTCCTCCAAGCCCTGGATGATGCGCTTGTTGGAGCTGACCTCAGTCTGTAAAGCCTCTCCCGGCTCTATGACAGCGAGCCGCTCATCCAGTGACTGTCTCAATGCCTCCGCCTCATCGGTAATCAGTCTCGTCAGCTTCTCATCAATGTAGAAGCAGTGCACCTCTGTGTTCCTTTCTGTGACATTGAAGCGAGCTTCCAGCTCTTCAAACCGTGGCCCAAAAATGTCCTCCAGCCTCATAGAGGACAAATGCTTGAGCTCGTTGTCTACCCTGGCATTCAAAGCACGGCCGGCTTCAGCAATCCGTTCTACGTCCCTGCGGAGCTCGGTGAGGCCATCCAACCTCCGGCTGGGTATGGTCTCTCCATAGTTCCTGGCCGGGCCTCCAGTGGTCCCCAGGCTGAGCCGGAGATCCTGGATTTCAGTTCGCAGGTCTGCCTCGTTATCAGTCACCAGCTTAGCCAATGAGACGTGATTACTCTCCTGTGCAGCACACTGCTTTTCCAGAGAAAGGATCTTGTGGTCGTAGGAGCTCTTCAGACCAGCCGTCTTGAGGTCCATTTCCTCCAGAAGCTCCTGCTTCAGCTCTTCAAACTTGTGGTCGATGTAGGTCTGCAGTGAATCGTGATCATCCTGGGTGGGGATGCTGGGCTGGGGAACCCGGGATGCTTCCCTCAGTAGGCGAGGGGGTCCCTCATGGGACAAGGCCTCCCGCAGTGCCTGAGAAGCCCTGGCCCGAGTGGGCACACTGTCTGGAACCTTGTCCTGAGAGCTCTCCGCTGGCTGCAGGTCATTGAGCAACGTCACCAGCATGCGGCCGGCATCTCCCTGGGCGTCCGGGCGCAGGTTCTCGTTCAAGTCAGTCAGGGTGGCCTGCAGATCCTGGACTGTCTGTGAGAGCCGCTGCACCTCCTGTTCCAGTTGGTTAACCTGCTCTGCCCCCTGCCATGGACTGCTAAGCCCAGCCTCTACCAACTCCGGCCCTGGAAGAGGGCAACATACAGCAGATAAACGTCAAGAAGGTACAGCAGAAGATCAGATCATGTCCTACTTTCATTTGGATGGCATTGTGCTGTCCAGCTATTGAACGATGGCAACATTTGAAGCTCTGTATTTTATATATATAAAATTTTACATACCCATATATAAACTTGCCAATATTTAATTTGGCTTCCTTATTTAAATTATTGAATGTAAATTACCAAATTCCTCCCTGCCGTATTCAAACACCCTTGTGAGCTGGAGAGCTTCTTACAAGTTAAGCAACGAGTTTGATCACTTCTGTGCTTTGATGAAGAAGTCATCTAGAGTAATGAGGAAGATGAAAGAGAGGTGAGCTTTACTGGGTGCAAAGTGGACTTCTCCAGGGCTGGGCTGGGAGTCAGGGTGTGGTGCGGCCCCGGCCTGTCTGTAGGGACTCGTCTTCGGGGTCTTGCAATCGGGGCCCTGGAATGCCGGACAGCACCTCCATTCCAGCTCTGTCACCACCTTGTAGCCTATCTTATACATTGGGTGGAACCTGGTCCGATACCTGCAGAAACAAACTCGGGTGACTCTGACAATACAGTATGTTATGAACTTGAAATAACAATGAATGACGTCATTTCCTCTTGGGCTTGCAACTCTCCGCAGCATCTGAGAGAAAGATCACTTGAAACAGCAATAAAAGCAAATGACGGTCCTTTCCAAATGGACTTTCTCAAAACTTTAATAACATTTAACACCATGTGTATCAGAACCGTATTTTTATGTGTCGTTTATGGTTTCATATACCGCCATTTATTTTTAAGAGATGCTGACATCACTTGCCGCAGGCAGTCGGGCTCCTCCGGCGGGCAAGCGATGTGCTCCGGCTCCACGAAGCCGTCCGTGGTCGCCAGGACCGCGCAAGTCACGTTCTTGTGCACGACATGCGCGCACCAGTTTCTGAAACGCATTACAAAAGACGCAACCGCCAAATTTTAACAAAGAAAAAACACAGACGTGAAATTAAGCATGTTGATAAATTGTATGAGTAAATTGGCAGACTCCGCGCCCAAAAACAAAGCAGAACTTTTAAAACAATTTTATTTGAAAATTTGTTTGAAACAAAACCTGTGGTTTGTTCTTTCGTCAATTAAATGTCATGGACTGGCTTGCCGTTTCCGCACACATTTACAAGACTTTCCCTTGTGCAGATTTATCAGCCAAAATTCCAGCATTCTACACGATCTTATCGTGGAAGGTGATAATAGAGATGCAATGGTGAGAGCTAATGTTTATTTTTATTATTTTTTTTATCAATGCCAACTGGGTGTTTTACAACGCATTTAAACAAACATCTAGACTGGATCTAGTCATACAATACAGATATTAAAGAAGGATGCAAACTCTTTACAAACATTTATATCCCATTGATATATTTCGCCGACTATCTGGAATTGTACTGAAATTAAAGTAACGATATAAAAAGCAGCTCACTTACTTGTTTTTGTGCCGGTGTCCCTGCCCGGAGTATGCGGAGCCCTGAAACAGCTCATAACTGAGTGGCGTTGCGTTGATTAGTGAAAAGGTGAGCATAAGATACAAGGTACAACGTTGGAACCCACGACCCATTTGTGCAGTGTATATATATATATTAAAAAAGGCAAATAAACAGACGACGTCACGAATTTAAAAAGGCAAAATCTAACAAGCTTATAAGTATTTAAAAATTATTATTACTTCATTTTTAAAAGAGAGATTACTCTCCGCAGTTACAAACACTGACAAACTTAGGGAAAGTCAAGCGTTGGTATCCTGTTCACAGATGACGAATGCTGCTCCCCAAGGCGGGTGTGTATGGGGGGGGGGGGGGGGGGGGGGCCCCCGGGGGCCCCCGGCGGGGGGCGCGCC
>JAODLD010000088.1:13020404-13032817 GCA_026781065.1 Mormyrops boulengeri | reverse complement strand
CCGGACTCGGACCCAAGTGAACTGGCTTCTGTAATCTGCCCATGGATTCTGCAGATGCATGTCCAGTGATAGATTACCATCACTGGTAGGAAGAAGGATGGATTTGTAGAAGCAGTTTGATTGGTGTGTACTGCTTCATAAAGGACATTTTAGTATCTATTCATTCCCTGTAGTCATATAGCTAATTCCGATCCCAGAATACAATGTCCAGGGGAAGTCTGCACAGCAGGAATTCCAGCAGCATTCCATTGTGCACGCACTCACTCACGTGTGCACGCACATGCATATATGCATGCTCGCCCTGTTGTTGCCGAGCAACTTATTACAACGCGAAATGTCAATACACCCGTAAAAGTCTAAGCCCATGAAATCTTAATCAGGCTGTCGGTTCCTCGTCACCGTAAATGTTAATGAGGTGAGATCACTCTGGAAGTGTGTGGGCTTGGCAAGACCATTGCGTCTGTATGGGAAAGCCATTCTGGGGGGGAGGGGCAGTGCCCTTTAAACATTAAGTGTGATGCATGGAGGGCCAGGTTGTGGTTAATGACTACTGTGCAGAGAACATTCAGGAACTATAGATCCAATGATTCCCAGTCCATATGTAATCCATCCCATGCAGGTGGGGCTGTTTTTAAACACTATCTTCCGAGCCTTGGGTCCAACGAACCAGGGACAGGCATATATGTTAAGAATCTGTGGTCAAATCACAAACAAGCTTCATGTCACCCGACACAGTGCATCCCCCAAATCGCATACAAACTACCAAACTACACCCTGACCTCCACCATTTATTCTGCAATCACTAATATGCTCAGGAATGACTCACGCTCAGCTAACAAGGAACGTTCCCAGAACTTTAGCCAACGTTACGTGAAGGTCCTCTCAAAGTTGTCAGAGAATGTTGCTACTGTAACATTAATGGAATATCATTTCCACGTTCAACATTTAAACAAAGGTTTTGTCAATGTCAGCATGATGAAATCACTACCTGAACATCCTTTTAACAAAATGCTGAAAAATATTCTTTTATGATGAAATATTTGTATAAATATGCTGCAAGTATTTACTATGAACATGCCGCCCGGCCTTGAACCCATGGTGTGTGGTGTGTAACACAACGGTGTTACCTACTGCTCGACTATGCTCTTTCTTTGTCTTTGTATCATTAGTCTTAGTTGTACTAGTGGAATAATATTCTGGGAACATCAGGACAAATCAACACTTTGAACGTTTCCATACCTTAATCATAACATTCGGTAAACGTTCCTAGTACGAAAAAGTGTTAGCGGGCCAAGCTCCACCTTCCATCTCAAATCGCCTATCCTACAACCCATACACTTCAGCTTGAAATCATCTACATATTCCATCGGCGATTCGATTGCACCCTTCATACTCTCACACACGCAGGAACCTGATCTTTACCGCCACCTTGACCGACACACTCAATCCTCTATTAACTTACACGCAGAGGTAGCCGCATATCCCCCAGACAATCTTAACAGGAGATATAGTCTTACACAAACAAGTGGAGTGTATTTAGCAGATGTGAGTCACGCACCTGGAGGCAAGGCAAGGCGCTGATTGGCCAGCATCAGTCTGCTCTTACGTACATTTGGTACCAGACGTTCGTCGTATACCTTTGAGTCATGTGTGTAGGTAGAGTATGTTCAAATTTTGGGTTTGGACTTAAAGATGTAATTAGACACTATACCCATTCGGTCTGTTTTGTCAGGTGCGTCTGTAAATGTATACACAATTCATAAAGAACATACAGATTTATATGCTCTTCAAGCTATTATTTTTAGCTGTTTTTTACTGGTGTTTTCAGATTTGGGTATTGTGCATGATAGACAGATCTTGTTTCCATTGAAGAGCATATTCATGTGTGTGGCATGGCCAAAAGGTCATGGATGCACTTGGAGGTGAGTGGGAGGTCAAAAAGTTCACATTTATGAACGTCCTATGTTCTTATTAGATAATATTTTAACACCTTTAAGCAAATAGTTGAATTCTCCCCAAATGAGCTTGACGGGCCAAATGATCTCCTCTCCTTTGTTAATTTCTTTTGTTTTTATGATAAAAATTTTTTTTTGAGTGAGGTGGATTAGCCCCCCCCCCCAATCTACCAGGCCCAATAAATAGGTCTGCTGGCCCAAGAATACCCCCACTGACAAAGATTGTGTTCAGCCTGGACACTTCTTTTCTATGCAAAACATTCATCTCTGCTTTAACAAGGATGAAAAAATGACTTTGGCTGCATATTAACAGAATTCCTTGACCTGTTTGTAATGGCACCCTGTAGAGATCCCGAAAGACTCGTACGTGTGATATGAGGTGTAATGTAATGGCATGTAGTGTTATCTGAGTGAATATAGTGTTAGGTGACATTAGGTGGTGTAATGTGACAGGGTTACATGTTATGTGTTTGCATGTAGCTTTATGTGCTGTTATGCGGTACCATGTGATAGTATGTGAGGTCATGTGACTCTATGTGATGTTCTTTGGTGGTATAAAGATATCTGAAGGCTAAACAGCTAAAAATGGGATTTGGCCCCAAGGGCATGCGGCAGGGGTAGTCTGGGATTGGACAACGAGGACACACAACTGAGAGCCAGTCATTGCTGCACCTTTGGTCAAGCTAGGGGAAGAGGTTACATTTTCTGTGCCGTGCTGAGACTTGCGGGCACATCATCGGCCAATCGATGCGAAGGGGGCGTGTTTAAGACAAAGTGGCCAGAGCAGCTGTCCGCCTTCGAACTCCGCACTCGCCATGTGTGCGTGAAACCAGAGTCGTAAGGACTTAAGAAGCACGTCGCTTCAGGGATCAGATTACACTAAGGAGGTAATTTGAGGCTGGAATTGTCTTCATGCCTTAATGTGCTCATCTGAGTCGGATTGAATCAGTGCCAAATAAGGGGGGAAATTGGGCTCCGGTCTCCATAATGCAGCTTTTTTATTGTCCATTATCGACCACTAACACAGATTACATTAAAAAAAAAAAAACACGCACCAATTAGATCAGACCGTCCCCCCAGAGGGGCTGTGTTTATTTCCCGTTATTTAGAAATCGCTGAACGGTGAGGAAGCAGTTAGCCACCATATTCTTAAAGACGTCCTGGAAATGGTGAAAGGAGGGCCAAGTGAATGTTTTCCATACCCACAAGCAGCGCTGGGGACGTCGCGGTGGGGTGGCGGATGATCTCGCTGGAAGAAAAGTGTTCATTTCAGAAGTGGCGTAAAGTGTAATCTTGTTTAGTCATCCGTAGGCTGATACATTATAGAATTTAGTCACTTAGACCCTTATGCAAAGCACCTTAATTAGCTCGAATGTTTGAACCTCCCCCATTTATGAGGCTGAGCCTTTTCCTAATTGTCTTTTAATCTGTTTAAGACACAGTTCCTTCGTCTTCCGCCGTCTCCTGTGCCTGGCTTGTCGCACCTTGGCCAATCCTCCTGCCACTCCCACTTCCCACTGAGTGACAGCCTCTTCCCAGTTGGCTGTTGAAGGACTCAAGGCCAGAGAGGAGCTGCTTGATCTGGGTGTGGAGATCCCCAGCCCAGGTGCAGAGTATTCAACTGGCATTTTAATCATGTGATCTGACTGACAGGTGAATATCCTCTCCCTTGGGGACCCTCACACCTCCAGGGCTGCGAGTTTGATCCCCATCCTCAGTGATCTCTGTGCCAAGCTTCACTCTACTTTAATTCTCTGGTGCTTGATCAAAATAATACATATCTTAACTAAAGTTATTTAGCCTAATTTCTGTACAGCAGAATGGTTCGTGATTTGAACAGATTGATTTCATATTCATTTTCACTGCTGGTTACCGGATCCTGCTGCCTATTCATACTACCCCACACTTCCCCACGTCAACAGGTGGTTGGATAATGTGGAGAGATGGAGGCACAATTAATGTGATGCACAATTAATAGAACACAGTTACCCATCACAAATGAGACAGAAACTACTAGATGGGTGCAGAGAAGGAAAATAATGCTTAACATGAAGAATCTGAAAGTAAATCTACATGGATAGTAGTTACCAAGTTACCAGTCCATGACTGAAAGGGGCCACCAGCTATTTTTGAACAGTCAGAGGTGATCTTTTAGGGTGAATAGGGTAAACAGTACTACTGACGTCGATGCTAATCCTGTCACACTCTCTGTGTTCTCTCTTCTCTGGATGGAAGAACTATCCAGACAGAACCAAGCATGGAGACCTTCTGGGAAACGGTGAAATTTATTTTATTGACTTTTTTAAAAAAAAGCTAAACAGAAGAGAGAGGAAGAGGTAAACAGCTTTATTACAGCTTTCACTCAAAAAAGTGCCATGCACCAATATTGCTGTAATGCTTCAAAAATCAATATTGGCTACAAAGGGGTCCGAACACAATAAGCCTGAGTTATTCTGGAAGCTGCGGCCGGTGATAGGGGGGCCCTGCAGGAGATGGGGGCCGGCGTGCAGACGTCCAGGAAGCACGCGGCTGCAGGATGCTCTGCTAGCAGCGCAGTACGCGACTTGCGTGCATGCAGCGGCCCGCTAATGCTCGAGAAACGAGTGCTAATGACTCAATTTAGCAAGGAATGGGAAGATCAGCGGGTCCTCAAGTCCCTCCTTGGCTCGTTAGCCGTTTCTATGAGCATGCGGTTGCGGCCTGAACTGTCAACACAGACTCGGTATGGTGGGGATGCCATTAGCCCACTGCTGACATGACGCTGGGCATTTACTGTTACACTTTTTCGGCATGTTTAATCTGCCTCCTTCTTTCTGGTGTTTATCAGCAAACCAGAATACTATGAATATTTTGGCATAGATATTTGTTGCTTATTATGCCTTGCATCCTGCTTCTTTGGAAAAAGAAATCATATGTTTAATTAATTAACTTAATATTAACAAAAACATATGGGTGTGTGTGGTGCTTACTAGGCCAGACAGCCGTCACTTGTGTGCAATTTTCCTTCCACTGTACAACTGTCATCAGGCAAGAGTAGCTGCAAGTACATTAATCTCCTTCCTGATTGGTTGATGAAGTAAGGGCGGCTACTTCCATCTCTAGCTTTGATTGGCTGCCAGATTGTCAGAAAGGCAACAGGGTGGACTTGTGCCAGAGGTAGGTGCTGTAGTAAATGTTCGCTTGAGTAATTCTGTGCTAACAAGTCTGTGCTAGCATTTCCCTCCTTTATCTTAGACTGACATGCTCAGAGAGGTCGGTACATTCAGCTCTGATGGTTCTCTCCAAACTGGATCTGATGTTCCCCCTTTCATTTCTTTGGGCTGTGATCTGTTCGCTCTTCTGTGTTCAGTCAGTAGGAGAGACGGACTTGGGGGAAGGGAGATGTTGATCTTCCTGCTTTTTGACATTTCTCTCTAGGCTCTTAATGCCAGGCAAGCCTTTGAAAGCCAATCGGGGAGACCAGGGAGGATCGGGCTTTGCAAAATGGAACCAGTGGGTGGTTCAATGAGAAGTAGCTAGAATTCAGTGGTTTCTTTTTGCTGTTTACAAGTCGAAGGCAACACTCTCCTCAGCATGCGCGAAGGCGGGAAAGCTATTTCTGAGATCCCACCAGGGGAGGACATTTTCCCGACGACAGCGGCGGCTCATGGAGCATGTAAACGTGCTCACTTGCGACCCCTACTGGCACGTCAGCCTTTTGTTGTCACATCAACCCTATGTTAACCTTTGCCACAAACTTTGTGGGTCTTCCATGTGAGCAATGGAGCCCTGGTACTCCTGAAGTGAAAACTTCTAGGTTTGAAGGTTCTTCTGTCTATTGACAGCATGTCCCAAGTTACCGAAGTCTCGATTTCAGCCGTGATTCATCGCAGTAATATGTGGATCTTATGAAACTGCTCATGCTTTTTTTCGTACAGTAATTCTGTGGGCGCACACACCTTCAGTTATATTAATACATCTAGAGAGCCGAGATCACTGCATAGTCCTGGAAATGTTCTAAGATGTGACAAAGAGATCAAGGATCTGCCACTGTTCCATGGACGTATGTGGAGATTGAAGAAAAAAAAAAAACGTGAGAGAAACGTCTCTATGGAAACGCAGGTAGAGCTATTGAAAAGTGTTCCTGTTGGCCTTGAGTCAAACCTGGGGCCCGTTGACTTTGGCAGTCTCCTGAAGGCCCGACTTGCGTGCGCGACCTCGCGCAGAGTATGTGCTGCCTCGCTCAGCGCCTGCATCTTTTGTTGTCACCGGCGCATTCCATCAGCCCTTGCGTTACATAAGCACACGCATTTATCGAAGTCACGACAGGGCGGCTTTCAAAAGCATGGGGGCTGCTTCGAGGACTCGGACCATCATCCTCACCAGGTGTCTGTCCCTCAGAAGGGCTTGAGAAACTTATCTACCAATAAGATTCAAGATCTTCATTGGCCATATTCAACAGGTGCACAGGAATGCTTGTGTGTTCAGCCAAACTCCATTACAAAGACTAAACAAGACAGTGCAGAACAATACTACAATATTTATTTTATATTTCACTTTAACTGCATGTGTCATCCACCCATCTTCAAACCTAGGGGGTCCCCGACCATTTTGTCCTGTGGGTCAAATTCGACCAGTAACACAAAGCCAAGGTCCACTGCGAATGACAAAATTTGTTAACCTGGGTCTGCTAATGATAAAATTTGCTGACCAAGGGGGGGGGAGGAAATTGATGGCACGGTCCAGATTTGACTGTAGCTCAGTCCAGATGCAAACTGGAGTCCGCCAGTTGGTGAGCACTGTTCTAACCCCTTGTCCTCGACTGGATCATGGAGAGGCCATGGAGCCTATCCCAGACAGTGGTGGGCACATGGCTGGGGTACACCCTGGACGGGATGCCAGCCCAACACAGAGAACACAGATTCACACAGATTATCTGCAGTATGATTCCCTGACAGTAACACAGACATGCTCTTGGAACACCTGCACTTCATGTATGTTACATAAGATCAACAAAGATCTACAGTATATGATCATTACAAAAACACGCAAACATCTACCTAGAGACATATGCAGTCATTCTACAGCTATTCCATGTGGGACCTTGAACAAATTCCCTAACAGCAGGGTACAGATCAAAAGCTGCCTTTGTCAGTGGGGGGAGTTAATGTTTAATCCAGCTGTTATGTCATTATCTATGGTCAGAGGTGCAGGACGCCTGGATGGGAGATGGAAGGAGGGCGAGCAGCCCAGTGAAGGATATTGGGTCTCGGCCCTACGTGGGTTTAAAGGCGAATCGACTTAGAAACACCCAGAGCTGTGAAATGGCAGATTCCCAAGGCTAATCCTTTCCGGAAAAACAGAGGACGGTAATAAGTCAAAGATTAGTCATTCTCTTCCCTTCATCATGCCTCATTATCCAGGCTAAAGGTCTCTGACACTTGCCGGCTTCTTGGGAAGCGGGATGTAAGACGGCGACCACATCAGGCCTGCCGTAAATGTCGTATTGTACAAGAACTTCCAGGGGACAACCTTCACCCATGCTTCGAATTTTAATGAGGCTGTGACCTTTGACCTCCTGCTGCTCACACGGTGATGATGACAGTCCAGCTTTGAAGGAAAAATGGAGAGATTTGATCAATAAAGAGCTTCTTCTAATTAAGAGACCCATGACCCAGGAATGGTCCAGGTGAAACTTCTATATGAACGGCATTAGACATCAAATATTCCCTGGAGATTAGGAGTGGCTCAGCTGGGAATGTCACTAATACCATGTCTTAAGGAGAACTTTCCCCTTTCCTGTTTATCAGATACCTGCCTGTTCCAGCCCGCTAACTCATGCCATTACTTTGGTTTTCCTAACTTGGTGTACAAGGGACCTCTTCACTGCCAGGAGTATTGAAGCCGAACTCTGTGATGATCCTGACGCCCTCTTCATATTTTCAGTGCCACGCCCCTCGCTCGTCCTCTCCTCTGGTCATGCCATCCACTGGTGAAGCCATCGCTTCTGGCTGCTTGTCTAACTTGCTCATGAGTAAATGAACCTGTACTGTTGCAGTGAAACATAACCAGTACCATCCATTAATTTTCCCACCAATCATCCCTGTCAAGGTTGTGGAAAGGGCCAGGGGCCGATCCCAGGCAGCGTGAGGGCTACACCCTGGACGGGATTCCAGTCCATCACAGGGCACACACACGCACACCCCCGCAACTCAGTCATTCTCTATGGACAATTAAAAGGCGCCAATTAGCCTGACTGCACGTCTGCATGGAGGTGTGAAGAAACAGTGCTACCCACTGAACCACAATGCTCCCCCCCCCACTCCCCCGCCCCCCTCGGCAGAATCTCAGCATTAAATATCTTCACATAACAGCTCATTAGTAACGAAGGTGGCAGGCTGACATGTTAAGGAATCAGGCTGAATGGTCGCAGGTTAATTCCTTGGAATATTCTGGAATACTGCATGAAGGAGTGCATGTATTCATCCCTATCACCCAACAGCCATCTTAGCTCCTGCAGAACTCAGTTACCTCTGAGGACTGTTTGTATTTTCCCAGCTTTGCTTGTGTCCCCCCCACCCCCCATGTTACACTAAAAATAATAAAGTTCAGGGTTTTTCCCAGTTTCCCATCACATGATTCCATTCTTGAGTAGAGGGCACCTTTCCCATGGTGACACAGAAACTTCATCCTGGGTTTGTGTTTCCTCGACTTGCACTGAAAGATCTGCAAGGTATACAGTGCTGAAGCGTAACGGCCCTGTCATCGCATGTCTCAGCGCATGAAAACTTGCATGACCGCAGAATTGCACGACAGCAAAGACCCTGATTTGTTTTCCTTCATGGCACCCGATGAATAATTAACCTTCTTTTTCATCTCTTCTCCCCATCTGTCAGCTACATACTCCCTTCTCCCACTCCCTTCTCCTTCTACACTTTATTTGCTAATGCATTTTGCTTAATTAGAGAATACGCCGGGCTGTAAACATCTTTAATCGCCAGCAGGAGCCATTTATTACACCGCGACGCGTCTCCCCGATTATTATCTTTCATCTTTCCCAGAAATCACAAACACCTCAGTCAATAATTACGGAAACGGGACAAAATAATATTAGAGGGTTGGATGTATTTCGTGGGTTTTCATCTAGTCAAATGTCTGCAATAAAATCCAATTTATTGCCATTTTGCTATAGAAATGAGTAATGAGAGAATATTTCCCCTGCGAGAAGGAGACACCGTAGAAAGTGGGTTGATAAATGCAATCCGGCAGCGGGCGCATGTGCAGATTCTTCCGGAAGGCGCCCGCCATCTTGAATACAGCTGCCGGTAGCTGTATGTTTGTGTCCTTTGGACGTTGCAATTACGGGAGGCTCTCTCTCTTTCTACCTCCATTATCCGAGAGACCTCGACGCACTGGGAGGCTACAGTCGTCGTCCCTTTTTATCCTCCGTGTTTCTCCCTGCGCTCCAGAGGGAGCAGGGACATTTTCCAAACGAAAACCCTTGACTTTGGAAATGAGAGGAGATCTCCAAACATTATAGATGTCACATCAGTTGTGGGGGATTGTTTGACGGCAGGTCCGAGAGAAAGGGAGGGCATGTCAGACTCGAGTTGATTACTGCTCATCAGTCATTGCTCTCAGACCCCAGGAAGGAGCTCCTAAGTCACCTACCGAAGGAATTAGCCGGTATTTCTTCTGTGTTGGCTAAACCTCTCAAATGAACACTTTTCAGATACGTGTCTCACTTGTGATTTGTTTAAGACTTGTGTTATAGTCATGCTGCTCAAGATTTTCAAGCTGGGCACCTTCGCTTAGATGTTCGGGGATTTTACTACTCATTCCCCCCAGCACAGGAGTGTGGGGAAAATCTTCCTGAGCTGGGGAGCCCAGAGGTGAATCATTTTAATTACGATCTCAGAGCAGCGTCTGCTCGCTGGATTGAACCGGAGCGACTGATCTGCGCGTATTGATCTTCAGATCACATCAGCAACGCGGGAAGCAGCCGAAATGGGCCTGTCTGTCAGAAACAGACCTTTCCGGGTTTGACCTGCATTGTGAATTATGAAGCCCCCCCACGCGATGACAGGGCCAGCTGTACCATTAATGTCGACGTCTCCCTGTCCAAGAATAGAAGCCGCTAAAAATACATATTACATTTCTGCTGGTTTTTTTTCTTTGGAGTCTTTTTAAGGAAAAATTTTTAATTAATGACCCCCATGATGAATTTGAGTCAGGAGCATTCGGCTGGTGGTTAATTGGACCAGGGTTTGTCCGTCTTAACTTCCTATCTTTGAAATTCAAAGCACGAGGCTAAGAACACTGGATTGAATTTGGGTCTTTCTGAAAGATCGATCAATAACGGCATCTTCCGTCCTTGTTCCCTGGGTCCTCATTCCAGAGTTTGGGCTTTCCGGTCCAGGTAGCCAGATGTCTGAGGTTCAGTCTTGGATTAACGTGAAGTAGAAGGTTTCAAACACAGAATCCATTCCCAGGGGTCTTCCGAGTCTGAAACATGAGCTAGCTAGACCACAGGCCTTGCATGCAAATACAGACTAAACACCTCAGTGAATTCCACAAGGTTCAAGTTGAAGAATATATTCCAGTAGTATATTTTGCTGTAAGTCATGGGATTTAATGCAAATCTGTACTTCTAGGGTCAAATGTATTTCTTGCTGCTAGGGAAACAGCTTTATGCCACAGGGTAATCGTTAAAATTGGGTGACAAAATCACGATATGAATGACATTCCGTTTGTCTTGGTATCACCCGAAATACAAGCCAGCCCCCCCCCCCCCTTTCAATAACAGCAGCAGTGCTTCTCCCAGAAGAGGAGGGGATTGTGGGTAGGGGGAGTCATTACACAAAGTTGTCTGCTAAGTCCGCTCCAACCCCGTCAATCATGTCTGTGGCGATGCTTTCAGTGTGAGATGGCTAGCCTCAGCATACATGGTCTGTGGGTAATGGGAGGATACGGCCACCGTCCTCTGATAAGTGTCAAGGGGGGGCATGCTCTCTGTGCCACTGGGCCCCCCTGCAGTGGCCTGCTGATCCCCGGCACCTTCCGGGATGTTGATATTCAGCAGCCTGACCTTAGGACCTAGTCACGACCCTTTAACTGACACCAGGAATAAGTCCCTCCCCTCCGGGCGAACCAGCAGTTCTACCAAAGATTTCCCATGGTGTTGTTCACTGTGATTCCATCACAGCATTTCCCTGAGTGTCCGTTCCTCAGTATCCCCCTCAGTACCAGATGGTTGTGCTTTAAGATATCAGCATGTGGGCTGAAATGCAATGTCCATATGAAGCAGTGGAGCCAAGTGGGGTGTGGGTTTGATTCCTGGTCTGGGCTCCCCAGTTACACTGGGTTTCTGGCCCTAATGACAGTCCAAATCGTGGACATTATCTGAGCATGGTATGACATCTTGTTTACCACAAGGCTGAATATGTGTCATATGGGAGTCATACTTCATAAGGAATGTTGGCTACGTAGTTTTTGTCCGTCCATCCATCCATCCATCCATCCATCCATCCATCCATCCATCCAGCCATCTATCCATCACCACTCTAATAATCATCTCTAATAATCCATTGTCACATCAGTCCAGCATCAATAAATGTCAGAAAAAACATTAAAAACTCTGGAAAAAAATAGATGATAAAACAACTTTAACTTCACTTACTACGCTGTAGTATTACCTGTCTAAAACCACACATCCATGTCAGTTAATGTCTATTATCCTGTATGCTATTACTGAGGGGATGAATCAATGCTATCACTGAACTGTGATTTTCAGGGGCCAGAACACAAACAGATGGAGCAAAGAGCAAAAGCTCATCAGTCTGCCCAGGGGGCCACATGGGTCATTCACGGGTCACACATGGGTCATTCATGGGTCACACATGGGTCATTCATGGGTCACACATGGGTCATTCACGGGTCACACACGGGTCATACATGGGTCATTCATGAGTCACACATGGGTCATTCACAGGTCAGACATGGGTCATTCACGGGTCACACATGGGTCATTCACGGGTCACACACGGGTCACACATGGGTCACACAGAAATTGCACATGGGTCTCACACGGGTGCCACATGGGTCACACACGGGTCCAACACGGGTTGCACATGTGCAGGTTCTTGACAGTTTTGTGAAGAGCCTGTCTATCAAACCTTCACACTTAACAGTGCCATTCGTCAAATGCGCTGAAAGGGACAGAAAGGGCGTTTGGGAGAATCACAGGCCCCGAGTTGGCAGATGCCACGTGGTGACAGGCGGCGACGGTCTGTCTGCCAGCCCAGCGAGGTGTCGTTCTCTCACAAAGGTTCCGTGTGAGTCTCCTCACGAGCATCGTGTCCCGGGCCGCCCGCCGTGTGCGTGTTGGAGTGGCACCCTCGGCGTGACTGGGGGGGGGGGGGGGGGGGGGGGGGGGGGGGGGGGGGGGGGGGGGGGGGGGGGGGGGGGGGGGGGGGGGGG
>JAODLD010000088.1:12978245-12989669 GCA_026781065.1 Mormyrops boulengeri | reverse complement strand
AAGTCAAACACACAGTGGCAAACACACAATCAAACGCACACGCGCACACACACACCGCCAGCGGCCAGAGAGGACGGGATGAAGCCTGGCAGGTGCTCCCTCAAAGCGTCCTGTCGTGTGTTGCGTAAGTGCCGAGGGGGGGGCAGGGTGCCTGACACCCTCGGGGGTCACAGCCGCCCCTTTGATGCCGCTGTGGTGAGGGGCTCTCCCTTTGATGGCTCTCGTCACTCCAGATGGAGGACAGGAAGCCTCAGTGTGAATTCGCAGCAGGTCCCAATGCCAAGCCACTACCTGCTTCACCATCCATCCATCCATTCATCCATCCATCCATTCATCCATCCTCTTTACCCGCTTGTTCTATGCAGAGTTTCAGGGGTCCAGAGCCAATCATGGAAGCTATGAGCGCAAGGCAGAGAATAACCCAGGATGGGGCACCAACCCATCCACCCACCCACCTACACAGACACACACACACACGTACACACACAGACACACACTCGCGCACACACACACACACACAGGTTTGTAATTATATCTTTGTGGGGAATCTCCAATCATCTCTATGGGGAAAACCTAATCCCAACATGACGACCTTAACCCGCACCCAGCCCTAACCTTATCCATAAGTAACTAAACTAAATACGAAGCATTTACCATTCTTAGTTTTTTGATTGTATTCACAGATCTTTGTAGGGACATGAAAAATGGTCCCCACAATGTCAAAAAAAAAAACTGGTTTTTATTACATTGTGGGGAACATTTGGTCCCCACAATGTAATATAAACATAATACACACACACACACACACCTATAGACAATTTGGCAACTCCAGTTCGCCCTAGCATATTATTGGATTGATATGGGAAACCGGAGAACTAAGATGAAACCACATGATGACACGTAAATAACATGCAAACTCTACACACATACAGCTGGGGTGGAGACTCAAACCACGGTCACAAAGGTGCAGCACTGCACCAGCACGCCATGCCCCCTCCGTCGTCCACCTGCTATTAATACAATTGTTATTATTATTCTGCAATGGACTGGAGTCTCCTCCAGGATGTACCACAGGATGTGCACTGTGTTTCCTGGGATAGGCTCCAGGCAATCCTGACCAGGACAAGAGGTAGATGTATGGAGGAGTGAAGTGCCCCCCAAACTCCCTGACATGTTTACCATTCACCAGAACCACGGCGGCTTTACACAGATGTAAATATATAAAAATCAAAGACACCTCCTGCCTAAAGCAAAGCACAGGATTAAAATCTTGATTCCAATGTTTGAAAGATGTGCATTGTGGCAAGGTGTAAGCATAAACGCACACAGGAAATAGTGATTTCACAAGATTTGAACCCCAGTAAGGCTTTTTTTCCCACACGACCCAGGGGAAACAAGTAAATAGAGAGGAAGCGTTGAGGACGGAAGTTGAATGCAGTTGGGGGAGAGTTCTGAGGAGGTGGTGCTGGCGGCTCGGTGTGGATGGAGACGGCTGCTGGCACCCTCAGCCAGTGCCAGGTTCATCTGGAGCGTGGGGGAGCAAGAGAGAAAAGCAAAAAAAGGAAATCTTATCTAAAAAACCTGTAAAAAAGAACAGGAAATCATTTGAAACAATGCGAGGGCTGTGTGATAGCTATGGTCAATGAGTCAGGTGGGAGAACCTAGTTTGACCACCTGACTCTGCAGACCCGTTTTATAAGCTAAGATGTGGCGAGAGCATTTGAGCAATCGGTCACCTCCAGCCATGCAGCCTTGGGCCCACCGCGTCATGGTGGCGTGCAGGCTGGCTGTCCAAAGCATGTCCAAAGTTTTGACAGGTGGCTGCTGTTCGTGGTGCTGCAGCTCGTGCATGGCAAACTATGAATAACTGGGAGTAAGAAGCATGCCCAGATCTTAGAAGTGGCACTTTGATAGCCCCCCCCCCCAAGAGTACAAGGCATACAGGTGTTACAGGTAATGAATGTGTATAAACCACCGGTAGCACCCCAGTAACTTCAAGAAGTATTTTTGTTGTTATTCCCAGGCTATTCTTGATGGCAGAGATTTTCCTCTCCTGTGGTTTCAAGGGGCTGTTTTGGATTCAGTACCCTAAGTGGTGCACTTGCTATAGTCCCAGATGGCACTTTTCGGAGTTGGCGTTGAGCCTAGCGGCCTGCAGGTCATTGAGCACCCAGGGCAATGGCATATGCCTGGTGGTATCTCAGGACCTTGGGACATCACGCACTGGAGAGTGCCCCGGGGCCCCGTGGAGTCCGAAGGGAAGAATCGTGTACTGCTAGTGTCCGCAGGGAGTAGCGTGATGTTGGGGCTGGCCAAGGGCTGCATTCCTTCTCAATCAGCCCTAGCTGCAGCATCTGCTTGATCTTTTCCTCGATGGTGTGGTGGCACACCTATGGCACCCAGGAGGGTCATGGCTCTGTGTTCAATCCAGGTGAGGTATGCATGTTATGGTGTGTAAGGTCAGCCAGAAAGAGAGGAGAACACATCCCGCTACTAATCCAGCATCCTACTGGTGCTGATTGAGAGTGACGTGCTTTCCAATGTAAACCTCATGGGTTTGTGGCTTTTTGTCCAGGGCACCCCAAACTGACAGGACAAGTATATAGTATAGGACTGACTCTCTCCACTGCTGGAGGTTGACACGGTAGATCTGCTGACTCAATCTTTTTCTCAACGCAAGGTTGTTGCCAGGTGGTGAGAAATTTTGCAGGTGGTGGTAGGTATGAGTGCCAAAACTCACTCCTCTGGCTGGAAGAAGGTTTTATGCGCTCCTGGATCCCAGAGGCATCACTCTAACGATACACATTCGCACAAATATCTCGTCGTTTCTCACATCTCAGTGTTCTTATTATAAAATCCTCAAACTGGGATTGTTACCACATATAGGATTCTCAGGTTTCGGAACGTGCTAATGTGACCTCACCCATCACACAACTATTTGAATACATACAATACAGTGATATGCCTATTAATAAGCAATAACCGCTCATGGGCAAATATTCATAGTTTAATTCAAATGAAAGGAAATCAAAGCACCTGGAACATCTCAGGCTTGTTCTCTATACTGTCCAAATAAGCTGATGTGTTACCATGACGACAAGAACAGACTAGTATTCTTGGGCCAGTGTTTTACCCCATAAAAGAATAGATTATTGCTGATTTGTGCGTACATATAAACAGAAAAAGAGTCAATTAAAATGGATGCAGACTTGATACTCAGAGCTGCATAGGTCGCTGCTGAGACCAATTAGGGTTTCAGTGCAAATTTACTTTTGAATTGGGGTGATTGACCTAGAAGGAGCGAAGAAAAGTGCTGCTAGAGAAACCCTGGGAACAAAGGTTTGCCAAGGGAAGTGTGACATTCAGTTCAATTCAATTCATTTTTATATAGCGCCTTTCACAGCAGAATCACCCCAAGGTGCTTAACATGGGTGTAATATATTACTACATCATATATGCAGAATAATACAAAAAATAGGGAAACGGAAAGAAAGAAAGAAAGAAAGAAAAAATCCAAATGATCACTTAGGTGGTGTTACTTTGACAGATGATAGGAAGGGAGGGTATAAATATTAGAATACCCCCCCCCCCACGCACACACACCCACACACACACACACACACACACCCACCCACCCACCCACACACACACACACACACACTATGCCCTCAGGACTCCCATACTCTTTCCCTGTTGTGCTGTGAGGAAGTGACGACTGCCTTGCCCACGTGTCCTGAGACTCTGTAAAAGAAACAGGTCCATGCAAAGTGCTGGATGCTGCCAAGGGATGGGACTCGGAAGGATAAAGTGGGAAAACAACACATGCCCTCCAGGCCTCACCACACCTCTGGCTCTACTAGCATCGTGGCCCTCAGCGTTAACTCCGGGCAGCCTGGGTCTCCTTGGTTACTTAGCAGAACGAATTTTCAATCGCTGGCACGGCCTGGAGATGCTTCGTAAGTAATTAGGGGAGTCAAACATTAGGACAAACCGCATTAAAAAGATCAATACTCTTTGTTTAGGCTCACTAGGCTATTTTAATATGGAACGCTGACACACAAACAGTGACTGAGGGTTACTCTCTGTGCAAGTGCTTAAACGGACAGCTACGCGTCGATGCTTGGGAAAAAAAAGACAACATCTCGAATAAATAATTAAAGTTACGCTGCTAGGCATGTTTGAGGCATTTCGAAGAGAGTGGTAGGGTTTTTGTGTATGAAAAGAATGCTGAAGAGCACAGATCATAAGCTTTCAATACCTTGCCTTTGCTCGCTATAACAGGGCTGTGCTCAAAGATTTTGAGACCAGTTCACCACTGCCACAGACACGCAAAACGTCTTTGATGGACCTTTTTCAAACTTTGCAAACACATTGTATGGGTAAAGATCTGGAGCTGATGATATTTTGCGACAAACTGCATCAAAATCTAAGCAACACCATTTAGTGGCAGCAAAGGGAAGGATGACTGCAGAAGATACTGGACCTTGTGAATGTGATAACTCAAAAAGTATTTGATGGACCTTATTACCGCTTCACTAACACATATATGGATGAAGATCTGTACTAGATTTCATTGTGAGGCAAATGCTACCAAAATTGAAGCAAAGGAAAGAGAGGGTGATTGTAGAAGATACTTAATATTGTTAACATAGAAACTCTAAAAATATTAGGTGGATCTTTTTGAAACTTCCGAGGAACATTGTGTAGGGCTATTTTGGGAAACAGACTCAGTCGGGAGTGTGGAAAACAGAGTCTGTAGGAAGGGTTTATTAGGTTCCTTCTCACAGTACTAGGCAGGACTCCCTTTGGTCTCCAGAACCATTCCAAGGGTGGAGATTTTATGTGCTTGGCCTTTCTGCACACAGTGTTGTCCGGAGCTGTTATTTTTGTATTTCTGACCTTCCTGTTAGATTTATTGAGTCTGGCTATTCTCCTCTGACCTCACTCACTAACAAGGTGTTTTCACCCACAAAACTGCTGCTGACCGCATTTTTTGGTCACTGCACTAGTCTCTCTAAACACCACAGTAGTCCCAGGAAGGTTGATTTCTGAGATGTTGGAACCACCACATCTGGCACCAACAATCATAGCACATTGAAAATCAGTAATATCATGCGTTCTAATGTTTATCCAAAGAATAACTGAACCTGTTTTTACTTTCATTGACATTTTCCTCAGCTTGGCCAATGTAGGGAAATACACAGAATGTGAACAGCAGTGCACGTTCGGCTCACGTGAACTGTACAGTGCTAACTAGCATCAGCGCTGCAGCTGTTCAGAGAGACGTATGGCGCTTTAATGTTTTGCCTCTATTGGATAATTCCGACGGGCGGGGTGATTGTACCATATTGCAGATGACTCAACCCCGTTGTTCCGGTTGCCAGACAGGAAGTCTCCGATGAGAATGCTCCTGTTGTCTGCTAAGTAAGAAGATGGGAAAAGAGCTGCCACAAAAACCACAGCAGAAGTGCCACGCAATGCTCTACCATGGGAAAAAGATTTGTTGGATGACAGCAAATTAGTTCGAAAGACAGTCTTGTTTCATCTCTTAAAGGCTTCCTTACCAGCTGGTTTACATCGCCTTTGATGTTTCCTGACACACTGATGTACCTAGACACATAGACTACCAAGACTTGGTCATATGTTAATTAAAATGGCCAAATGCGGCCTATCCTCTCCTCAGAAATATTCATATTTTTATAGCACATTTACATTTATAGCAGATGCTTCTGCACAAAACAATATACTTTTTTTGAGAAATCATGGCATACAATCCCTAGAGCAGTTAAGGGCCTTGCTTAAGGGCCAAACTCCGAAAACGTATTGCCAGCCCTGGGACTTGAACTGGTGACCTTCTGATCACAGGGATTGCATCCCAGTCTGCTGACTGCACACTGCCCCCTCTGAAACCACACAGCTTTTGAAAGTACAAACAGTACAAAATGGGCAAAGACAACTGAAAGGCAAACATTAAAGCTGTATGTGAGGAGGAGAACTCCAGATTCATACATGCTAGGCTTGCACCATGAGCTATATGCCCCCATATTACCCCTCTTCTTTAGAAGTATTGGAATAATTTATATATTATTTCCTTTTTCCTGTCAACTGCCTGTTTTATTTTTATACGAACAGGCCATGATGTGACAGTCACTTTTAAATTTTGATTTTTTAATTTCAAATTAGTGTTCTTAGAGTTGGTGAATTTTCTGGAATGTTCTGGAAGTGTGCCAGTGGCACGGGGCAGCAGGATTTTATCAAGGACATCCCTCGATTTCCAGAAAAAAATGGGTCAGGGTCCCTTTAAGAAATAGTATGGCCCAGAGCAGACCAGACCAGTCCTGACACACACACACACACATACACATGCACAGGCTACCACAGTGGCTCTAATTTCCCTCCAACACTACGAATCCATACGGCTGACCCCAAAAAGCCCTAACAAGGCAATTAGTCCGAGCAGAGCCAGCTAGGTTTGCATTAATTGGGTTACCTGTAGGCGTGGGACTGGTGATCAATCGCCATGGAAACGCCGAAGCTCATGCAAAGTCTGCCATCGCTGGGCTTCCCCCCGATTCTCCACCGAGATGTGTGAGTGCTGTGACATGCATTGCGTGAACCTCCTTGTTGATATTCTGGGAGTTACTCTCTCTGCTGAAAGCCATAAAACTCTCTGTGTGTGGGAGGAAAACGTAAAAACAAAAACAGCAATTCTGTCATTTGATAAATGAGTTTTGAACAGTCTTTGTTCTTCAAGGTATATTAGTGAAGTTACATATCTGCCTGTTGCAGGTAAATATATACCCCAGTCATTCAGGGCTTCACTAACAAGAGACTAATAAAATTATAGAAATGGATAAACATTAAAATTAGTACTGCAAGCTATTTTGCCTTTAATGGGCTACTGGCCAGGGAAATGGTGTTAAAGATGTGTGAATAATGAACCTTTGCACAAGTCCATTTTCACCTACTGCATTTGTGATATTTGCCAAAGAAGGGGCAAAATGTGCACATCTGAAAACTTTTAAGCACCGTAAATTCGACTGAATCCTTTGTATGCTGTCTACAGTCCTCATAATGGAGCGGTGTAATACCCTCACACCTCAGTAGCCGGGTATTTGAATCTGTATGTGTGTGGAGTTTGCGCGTCTTGTCCAGCAGTCCAAAGACATGCAGTTAGATGAGCTGACATCCCTAAAATCGCCTGTCGTGTTTTATTGTGTGAGTTTCTGCTCTGCATTAGACCAACATCCCATCCAGGTTATTTCTTGTCTTGTGATCTGCCTTTTCTGGGACACCATGCGGCTGTGAAGGGAGAGTTATGGGAGGTGCTGGGTGGCTCAGGGGGCCTAAGTCTCTGTGTCCCCTTATCGGAAGATCGTTGGTTTGAGCCCGGCCTTGGTAAATCAGTCGCATGCCTGTAGGGCCCCCAGCTGCAAGGGCACCACACGTTGGCCTACCCTGCACTGTGACTGCCAACCTAAGGATAGCAAGAGAGGGTCGGCAAAGGAAAGCATTGCAATGTACCTGTACTTGTGCAAATGGCAAATAAAGTGTTTATCTTTCAGATATTGATGGATAAACTAATTCACACAAATGAGGGGTTGGGCACAAAAAAGACTAGGAGCACTTGTGATTAAACTGACACGGTTCAGAATGGAAAACTGATGTGATTGATCAAATACTTGCATTTAGCTCCTGCCTGTTACAGGTGACTCTAAAGTACAGGTATTCAGTACAGTACTGTGCAAAAATCATAGGCATTGAAAATTATGGTTAAACGATCTGCATGCTGGTGTAAAACTACAATGTCTGTCGAAGTGTGTCAGCTTAGCCATTCCAAAACCTCTCCTAAAATCACCCCAGCATTTGCGGCGACCATCAAATACACCCATGTAATTTTTGGCTCAACCACTACTCCATCTCATATAGCTAATCAATACCTCATTGACTTTTTAAACTAATTTAGTTCATACAATTTATTTAAGCTTATGGTGAAATGTAACAAACACATGGAATGGCTGAGGTGCCCCTGAGGAGAGGTTTGGTAACTGAGCTGGTGTTCATCTAGCCATACAACTAGATATCAGTAACTTTTTGGAGAACAGAAAAAAATCTTATTCGTTTTTATGGTGTTAATCTTAATATTTATATGTTCTAAAGTTAATCTTTGTGTTTTTTTTCTGAGCAAATATATATGTAATGCCCAGATGAATAACTTTAAACATTTTCTGACTGCCTAAGACTTTTGTCTAGTACTTTATGATGCTGTAGGATTCTGTGAGCGAAGATGGATACAGGAAACTCGAACGAGGGATGATAGCAGGGGCAGATGACATACAGACAGTGACTGTGACAAAGGAATGTGCCGGAATGCAAGGATGACGCTCGTTTCATCCTGACTAATTGTTGTGTAATGGCTGGTCTTAGTAGTATGAGTCAGGACAATCTGGGAAGATACTGTGAACTTGAAACAAGAACCGCAGCCCCCCCCAGACACAGATACACACACACACTCATGCACACACAGACACATATGCATATGCACACACACACGCATACACACACGCACACGCATACACACACACACAGACACAAACACACACACACCTCATGCAAAAAGTACACATGCACGGGCACACACACACACACAAACATGCAAAAGGCACATGCAAAAGACACACACACACACACACAAACATGCAAAAGGCACATGCAAAAGACACACACACACACACACACACACACACAAACATGCAAAAGGCACATGCAAAAGGCACACACACACACACACACACAAACATGCAAAAGGCACACACACACACACACACACACACACACTTTGTATCCCACAAAGCCCTACATCCCCCTGTGCGTTCACTGCTCTGCTCTGACTCAGAGTCCTTGGGGTCTGATTGAGTCCGATATGAATACGTCCATTATACTTCCTTTTAAAAGCAATCGTGGCAACAGGAGCTGGCGTCGCCCCCAGACAAGGGCCCTGCGTCGAAAGGAACCAAGGCCACGGACTTAGTGAGTCGATGATAATGCCATTTTGTGTTTCTTTGATCCTGACTCGGTCATCGCGGACTATCTAACAGTACCTCGCTCTTGGACAAGCTGTAGTGCGACTTGTTGATTTGAGGGTATTCTGAAAGATCTTTTCAGCATCCTGGCTCGTTAAAATGGCAGCAACCATTCCGGTCATACTCAATACTTTGAGAGGTCTGTGTCTTGCCTGTCGATTCCATGCACCATGCTCACTCCTTGTATCGGAGTGTCTCTCAAGTTCCCTCTCACATACAAGCACAGTACTAATTTAACTTCTCCTCTTAAAATGCGAGCTTCTTGTGATTCTACGAAATGTGGGAAGCCGATTGCAATCATGACCGCAAGGCTTGAAACGTGCAGCACCTATGATGAACATTTCAGTAATTGATGCACCATGAAATTGTTTTTTCTTCAATGCATCCTTTGGTAGCATGACGACCTGGTCATACTGTTATCTCACGTCTGGCTTTGGGGATCAAATCCTGATACTGTATGGTTCCTGGGCAAAATGGATGTTCTCCCTGTCTCCTCCTGCAGTCCAAATACAAAGATGTATCGTGTGTCTCTACATTACCCTTAGTGTGGGAAAATGAACCCTGTGATGGACTAGCATCCTGTCCAGGGTATGTTGTACTCCTTAGTATAGGCTCCAGGTTCACTGTAACTCTGCATTGCGTGAGTGCTGGGATTTGTCTATTCTAATTGTTCCTTTTGTTGGCCACTTGTTGTTTTCTCTATGCTAGGGACCTTGTGAGATCCACACAGCAGACCTCCACAGCATGACACACCCCTAAACCTGTAGAATCTGCTCTGAGATGTCAGACGTCGACCCCAGATTCCCGCTTACCCTGCTGGGAGCCTCGGAGCTCATGCCAGCCTGTGACTCTTCATTTCCCTATGAACTGTAGATGTTTATAATAATAATAATAATAATACATTTTATGTATAGCCGCCTTTCTAGACACTCAAGGACACTGTACAGTTAATGCGAAAGAACAAATTAAATAATAAAACCATACTAATACAAAAAATACAAGAACATAAAATAGGTTAAATTTGATAAAGCAACTGAATTCACAGTGAGAAAGCAAGCTTGAACAGGTGAGTATTAATGAATACCAAGATCACAAGTAACGTAATCTTGGTAAGAGTGTCCTTGCTACTGTAACTTGCCTCCCAAGAATGAAGAACTTGGGACACAATGTGTCATAAGATTGTTCTCCGTGGTGAGGATGCAACCGATAAATCCTTGATATTTGGGACTGTTCTTGAGTATTGGAACTGAACTTTGGCAATGAAAGATGATGTCAATGGGAAGCGAGAATAAGAGAACAGTGAAGTGCGCATACTGATGGACATCCTATACCTCCATGTTCTCTTTCCCAAATTTCTGCTTGTTAGCCTACTCTCCTTACCCCCCCCTCATATAGCCCTCATGCTGGCCTCAGGGGGGGCGGGTGATCCCACGTAAACGGTCCTTCCGCAGTGCGTAAAGGAGCGAGCTGAAAGCTTTACATCACGTCCCAGACACATATGGCTCTCGGTGAGGCTCCACCTGCCGCAGCAGGGGCATAAGCGGCTGCACTGTGCCGCACTTCCTCTTATGCGCCTGGTATTTTTAAACAGGCTGATCGCTGGTGCTCCACTGAGTACCTGAGTGAGGCTCGGGAAAATGGAAGGAAACGGTGACCGTCACGCGAGCGCAGCGCAATTAGATGCCTAAAAAAGTTACTCTGAGGAAATCTTTTAGCAAAAAGAAAATTGACACAAATTATAAAATAAACACTTTAAAACTTTTTACTGGAGATTACTTAGTCCTAACAAGATTATGAGACACACATTATAGAGAAACAGGTGACTGGGAGCACATTTCTGTGATTATTGTAGTCTGAAATTTTAATGAGAAATATAAATTTCTCTTCACAAAATAATTCCACCAAAACAAGAAATTAAACCCTGGATCCTCAGAATAAAAGTCTCTCCTGAGTGAACTTTTTTCTATATGACTTTTGAAAAACAAAGTATACTTAAAGTGTGCCGATTTTATGCATATTTTTTTGAAACACTGTGTATAAAACACTTGTATAATTAGAATGAGCATTTGCAAGTTTTTTTTATTAATGTTTTTCCTTGTATCTTGGAGTCTCTTCTAGTAGAGTTTTATAGTGCCAGAAAGTGGATCATTGGATTTGGTGTTAAAAAAGAATAAAAGTAATAATTTGCTCTCTGGGAGCTTCAGTAATGTGGTGAAGTACGTAAACCTCAGCAATTAGTGTATAACAAGGGGAGTCGTCTACTGTGAGACTGCTGAGAGAAGGAGGGGTCAGAACAACCCCCACCCACCCACCCACACGAGGAGGGTGCTCGCCCTGACAG
>JAODLD010000088.1:12950764-12966647 GCA_026781065.1 Mormyrops boulengeri | reverse complement strand
AATCACCCCCCTTCCGTATAATCGCCACACCCCTTGCACATCTCTGCCACTCCCATTCCATTTAATTTTCACATCCCGTCCACATCTCTGCCACTCCCTTTCCACATTCATGCCACTCCCCTTCCATATTTCTGCCACTCCGCTTCCACTCTCCTTCCACACCTCAATCACCCCCCTTCCGTATAATCGCCACACCCCTTGCACATCTCTGCCACTCCCATTCCATTTAATTTTCACATCCCATCCACTTCCCTGTCAGTCCCTTTCCACATTCATGCCACACCCCTTCCATATCCCTGTGACCTACACCTCCCATTCCCGTTCCACACCCCTGCCGCTCCCGTTCCTGACTGACAGCCTGTCTCAGGGTTGCTGCCTCACTAGTGAGCGCAGAGGTTGTTTTCTTCCATACTACAGCCACAGAAGCTTAAATCATAACATAGTTGAATTATAATTGTAATAATGAATATTTTCGTTCTGAACAAAACGTGTGTAGGTGGAGTTATTTTAAAGCGGAATATTAATACACATAATTCGATCAGACGTCCCTGTACATTGTAATCTGCGTGCTGCTGGTGCGTTCTTTACTAGATTAGATTTAATCCATCCTGTGAAGATCCTCTCTTTCCACTGCAGACATTTTAAACAAGCATTTAATGGACAGACTGATGGATAGAGGGATGGGTGGATAGGTTGCAAAGCATTAATAGGCAAACATGCCTGATTTTTTTGAAGCTAGATAATTATATGCAATCGTGTGCTTGTCTGAAAAGAGTGATGCACATGCCTTTGATGTCTGGTTTCCAGTTACGGTTTTTTTAGCTGCCAGGAATCCTGTAAGTGGCACAAAAGCCCAAGTGGCACAGCCTGTATCTTCCTGTGCATCACGCTTTCAGCAAAGAGGAGGATCTGGGTAGCGAAGCCCCCGGAATGAGAAGCCCCTCCATAGAGAAGAGGTGCAGGCTGGACCAGCGTGTCAGTATCCATTAGGTGGGCTGCAGACGGTGAATAATTTAAAGGAGAAAATCACTCGGTGCATAGATCACCGCTGTGGTCAGGGAGAACAAACAGCACAGAAGCCACAGTTGTGCGTCGATCGTTGCACCAGCCCTGGCAGGCCCGAGCAATCGAGAAAGGGTGTTTTCCTGCGATAGTCATCTGTCCATTGTAATTTGCTTAAAGATTCACAGCATGGATAAACAAGAATTAACAAAATAATATCATAAGGGCTCTATAAAAAGCAGACAGGGCATTCTTCCTGTTTAGAACAATCTAGAAACCAGCTGTATTACACTTTTTCAAAGAGTATCTTTTTCCTCTAGGGTGAGTGAACGCACCTTTTCTATTAGATTGTATTTCCTCTGTTTTTTTCCGTTTAAATTAGTTTAGAACTTTCATTCACAACTGTGACATGGAGCTTCTTATAGAGGATTTAAAGTACTGTATGCAGAGCTCACCGTGTTATTACTGTCTCCGTGGAAACATCATGCATATGATGGCTCTCCATGCCTGGCATTCTGGGAAAACATGCAAAGCCTGGGGCATGTGATTGGATTCCAGAGGTCAGCTGGCTAAAACAGAGCCGGCAGGGATATGGGAGGCATGAAGAGGGGGACAAGAATCTGCTGGGGGCTTTCTGGAAACTGGATAGACTTTTCCCTCACCTTGTTGCAGAGGCTGATGTGATCAGAACCCATCCCAGAGCCCCATGGACCATGGGGCAGGAAATATAGTTACCTGACAGATAATTTGGTCCAAACCTAAGAGGTGATACCTCAAATCAGATATTTGGTAGAGTGAGCTCTTCTGATGTGTGCTTTAGGGACTTGAACCTAAAACCTTCTGGTTCAATTCTGCTACCTGGGCAACAAGAGGTAACCATGGCAACTTAAAAGACACAGTATGACAGTTCTTAAAATAGATTCTAGAAATACAATGCTGCCAGGCAGTTTATTTAATTAAGTTAAATATTATCCCCACATAGAGACTTTACAATTTGGCTTTACTGTCTAATTGTTTTATACTTGGGTCTTATTTTTTGTGTAATAATTATTCCTCCTACTAGAACTTCCAAATCATGTCTTTCTTGAGCAAGAACAAAAATGTATTCACACGGTGTCGGCTTAGACCAGTCCAGCTTCCCAGATCCTTACTCCAACGTGTCCCCATGCGGTGGTCGTCACCCACAAACTCAGCACCCTGGGAACGACCCACAAGATCAGCTCAGTGTCTTAAAGCTGAAGATCACAGTATCCAAGAAGCTGAACTCGCCGACTCTTTATTACCCAATTATCAATATTAATGTTGATATGACCACAACTGAAGACCATTCACAGTCTGAAATAGCAGTAAGACAGTATTCAGCTATAAAACAGCCCAAGAATATGGTAATAAATAATGAATTGATGTAGTAAATGAATGCTTTGCGAGTTATTTATATCACGCAGAGACCTTCACATTACGTACGATGTTATGCAATGGGTTATGGAAGATCTAATGGGATCCTCAATGAATAATACGAATGTTTTCTTTTTCATTGTAGATCTGCCGGTTATTCATTTTGCATGTCTAATCCTACACGTTTCACTTGATTTCTCCCCCTGATATCTGGCCCATGGGCAGATTGTAAATCAGGTGCATTTTTAATTAAAGGGGAGTGAAAACAAGTATGTAATGTATTTTTCCTAACTTTATATATCAAGGTGTTTTGTCACGTGAATAAAATAGTTACACACGTATACATTTGTCTCGCTGACTTTTCCACAGTTTTCCAGTGACTCAGTGTAATGTGATCGATCATCCTTAACACCACCGGATAAAACTCAAGAACTAATGAAAATTGACGAGGAGCACGTCAGGCTTCGCTGTCGCATGCACAGAAGCAGGTGAACTTGTGCCATGCGGTACAACGTGATCTGCAGGCATAGCGTGCAGTCTGAGCCATGCTGGCGGCCCTCCCGATTCGTCAGCTCCCAGATGAAGGCGGGCTTTAGGGCTGTCTGTCAAGAGGGATGGTGTCAGGTTTCATAATCCCTGTCTTTGCATGTGCGAACACGCCTGCAGCCCCAGAACTGCAAAGCCATATCAATGAATCCATTGATCCTTTGCGTAAGTCAGTCACAGAACAATCTGGAATTGGACTTATGGGATGTCTGGAGAGACTTTTGAATCCCCAGAAACCCCGGGAAGGGGGCGAGTGCGTGGTGCCAGATTAGATGCGGGAAGGTCTGAACAATGGGTGGAATCATCACGACATGCAGGGTTGATGAAGAGTAGCATTTAGCACGTGAGGGTGATGAGGCAAAGCTCAATGGCATTCTGGGAAAACAGGGTGCTGTTGTAAACCAGGGGGCCGTCGAACGACAAACAGGGTTGGCTCTGATGCCTTCCCCAGCCGCACCTCCCCCGGGGTGGTATTACGATTCACCAGAGCCCCCCCCCCACCTTCTGCAGTAAGACTGACACACCTAGCCTACAGGTAGGTACAATCTGAGTCCAGAAACATGACGTTCTGGGCTGTCGGTACTTCGCACTCCTGACGTAAGGTGGGGCATGTGATGAAGAAGGAGCTGGCGGGGGGGGCGAATCCTTAAAAAAGGAACATAAAATGGATTGCAGGAGGAGACGCCATACCTTTATCGTGGCCCCCATTCAGCTAATATCAGACATGCTGCTAGGATGGCTTTCTGTTGGCCAATCAGAGTTAATCCTCTGGCTGGACACTTCCAGGTGGGGCACAAGGAAGAATTGGTGGGGGGGTGACAGTCATGGCCCCCCGAGACTTGTACATGGCTAAAATACTATTCACTTAGATTTCCTCTCTTGGCGTTTCCACCTCTTGCAGGAGGAGACAAACTGGAGGTGTGGGGCGACGCCGTGGCCCTGACAGACAGCCATCGCGACAGCCTCCTTTCCCTGCGGCCGCTAATCACATTAGCGCTAATCAACATCGCTGCTGTCTTCCGTAGCAGCGTACCTCCATCCTGCTATTAGCGGCGCGCGATCCGCGGGCTGAATTGAAGCCACAGCTTATCGGGATGTCAGAACGCGACCTGGCGCTGTGTCTACCCCAGCCTCCTGGATCACGGAAATGAGGCAAAAAATTATAAATTAAATGAAATGAGGGAAAATGCTCTGTCGGCCATGTTTTAAAATGTAAAATTAAAAATTCATCCCACGGAATGAAATAGATTTTCTGCTTTAATATCTGCTGGGTGACAATAGCGTGCGTGCAGAGCTTTGGAAAGGCACGGTAATATATTAAAAGCTCCTTCTCTTCAAATATTAATACAAAAGGACTCATTAATCTTTCAAGGCTGCTTCCATTTCAGCTGATAGCCACCCAAGCCATCCGAGTGCTTGTCTGTCATTGGCCCTGATGAGCGCCCATTTTGCATGAACCAGAAATCCCACCACTTTCAGTCTGTTCCTCCCCAGCATATGTGAGCTAAACGGCACAGATGCCATCCTTTGTAGCAATACAGCAGTGCGTATAATTCATACATAGGAGTCAACCTTATGATTGACCAATGATGTGCTTTGCATCGGTAAGTGACACGGGAGGGGCACTCCGGGGGCCAATCAGCTTTCAGGGCCAATACCCCTGTGGTCCCGCCCCATATATGACCCTGGAACCAACGTGTTGTCTTCGTCGAGGCTGAGCCGTCCAACACGTTTCCTGTCGGCTTGTGCGCTAACAGAGAAGCCCAGTCTTTTGGATCCTTTCATTTTGAGTCGAATTAGTTAGGTGGAGCGTGTAGTGGGCAAGAAAACAGCCTTTTTTTCCCCTTTGCTAACCCTTTAAAGTTCTTAGTGCGTGTAGGGGGGTGCTAAAATCAGAGGTGTGGAACCAAACGTGCACTAAAAACAGACTAGTGCTGCTCCTTGGTGGCGGGGAGGGGGGGGGCGTATTTCTGCTCTCTGTCCTCCTCTGCCTCCCGCCTCAATCTGGTTACCGCTCTGATTTTAACTAATTAAGCCCCTGAGGTTAAAGCAGAGGGCCCTGTGGGGGAGGCAGAGCGTGAGGGGGGTGTGGGATTTCAGCCTACCCAAAATGGGGCGGGGGCGGGGAGAGGTTTATTGACTCGACCTGACACTTTGGAAGAGGGACCCTGACCGCCTGCTCCCCTGACCGTCCGCTCGTTTATCATCACTGAGCCCACTGGGAAACCACACCGCAATCTTGCTGGAATGGTCTTCATAGCCCTAGCACAAGGAGAGGAAACTCCGATCCACCCAACCAAAGATGTCTCACAACTGTCTCTCCTGCTATGGGCAAGAGCGCCCCCAGTGGCCGGAGCAGGTAATCCCTGCCAGCCTGCACGTGCACCATAAAAGCCAACATCAGTCCAGCTTACACTCTGTCCCCCCGCTAGGAGGGGGGGAGGGGGGGGGGCTCGCTTGAGTGTCACCAGGGTATTCATCGCCGGGATTTGTATCTGCCACGTGCCTGGCTTCCTCCCCTGCCCCGCCCTTGGGGAGTGAGATTGTTTTGTGGGACTGGCCGCTTGGGTCAGCTCAAAGCCTCTCCCATGATCACCACAAAACGGGGGTGCTGCTTGGCATTAATCTCCCACCGCCCACCTCCCAGGTTTGTGTAGTGCCGCTGTCTGGGCCACAGAGCCCTCACCCCAGCACATCTCCCAGAGGAACATCATCCTCTTCTTTGTTTATGGATGAAGGGGAGGAGCAGGCTGTCCCAGGGCTGCCGTGGTGCTGTGCCGCCTCAGGTTGCTAACACACACGCGTGCAGGCGCATGCCGCAGGTGGGATAACTAGGCTAACCAGGCAGTGACTGACAGGCGTGTCTCCTCCCGCTAATTGCTGCCCATCAAACCAAGCCGAAACACAACACTGCCAAAACTAAAAGATGTAAAAGGGGTGGAAATCTGCAATTACTGTCTACTGCATGTTTTCCCTCCTGCTAGCACAAAATATTCATTATCCGGTAACAGATGGAGACCATAAAATGCGAGTAAAGTTAATGTATTGTTCAAACAACAACTACAATTAACTCACAGCGAATCCCGTCTAGGGTGTCCCCTCCCTCAAGCCCAGTGCCTCCTGGGATAGCATCCACTGTGACCCCACATTGGATAAACAGTTATGGAAGATGGATGGATTGATCAATGGATGGAAGACATTAAACGTCTATTAAGGAGAAGCCCTAAAATGGGAATTCTGATACAAATTTGCAGATTAACCCACGTGAACCCAAATAAAACCTAAATATGTGGTGACACATTATCTGTATGTTTGTTTTGGTTACTTATTTTTTGGGCCCACAACACTGGTAAAAAGAAGTGGTTCATAACAGGTAATTTGCCCGTTGGGGACCAATATAGTATAGCTACCTAAGTGCCCATGTGACTAATCCAGGAATGACATCATCCTTCATTCTAAGGCCCTGACTGAGGACCCTCTTGCCTAAAAAAATACGCATCAGTCTGCGTCTCAGGCTCTCTGTCACCCACGGGCTCCATATTGTGACGGAGGACGCCCTGATGAAATGTCATCCCCCGACTTTTTGATGTAATGGCTGCCTGGGAAGGAGGAGTGGGGGCTCTTTCCTCCCGCTGCTCCTTTCTTCAGCTTATTTTTGGGTGTTAGCATGGCTGTGCACCCAGCGGCCTGTTATTTATGTATGTATGTACTTTCTATTTTGTTTTTTACCCCGTTTGTAGATCCATGGTGCGGGAAATGAGGCTCCAAGGGCCTTGGATGATGGAGATCAGAAGAAGTAGGGGGCAGGCGCTGGAGCATTACTCATGGAGATGTTCTTGCGCAGTGGTTTGGCTGGCACAGTGCCTCACCTCTAGGGAATCATGTCGCACTGAACATCCTTGAATGCAGACCACAGTCTGTCCTGAACATCCTTGAATGCAGACCGCGGTGTGTCCTGAACATCCTTGACTATCAACCACAGTCTGTCCTGAACATCGAGTCCAGACTGCGGTGCATCCTGAACATCCTTGAGTGCACAACACAGTGTGACCTGAACATCCTTGATTGTAGACCGCAGTGTGTCTTGAACATCTTTTGAGTATCAACCAAGTGTTTCCTGAGCATCCTGGTGTGAGGACCACAGTGTACCAGTCAAATCACTGTAAACATACAGTTTTCCAATAAACCAAGCTGACTGATATATGTCAGTGGTAAAGATGAAGCTGGACAAAAGATTACTATGATGTTAAAATACACCCTTCAAAGTCTGTTGTGTATAATCTGAAAAGGGGCATGTTTGATCAGAGTCAAGGTCCAGGAGTTAGCACATCCTAAGAACGCTGGATGCTAAACATACACTGTATATCAAAGGGAGATTCTGGAAGCTTGTTATTCTTTTCTTATCGAATATTACAACCATGGGCAAAAGACAGAAGGTTATTAAGCCAGCTGATAACGAACCGGTTAGACCTTTATTCGCAATAAATAATGTACTCAAAATATCAAAGTTGGGTTGTGGGATAAGAAAGGTTCCTCACGTTCTTGTAGAACATTAGAACTCAAGATGACTGCTCCTTTCTGAAGGTCTAACGATCAATGACCACCCCCGCGCCCCTACTCACCCTAGCCTGCCTCTTACTTTCAAAGGTAGGACCAACCTTGCTTTTAAGTACATGCAGCGTGAAAAGACCATTAACTGAAAATGACGCAAATATGAATATCAAATAATGTCTTGCGATTCAGCAGACAGGTTCATATCCTATAATCCCTCTTCTGTCGTGCCAAACTCAATCCCCCTTGATACAAATTTAATTAAAAAAACCTTTGGAAGTGATGATCGTAAGTAGTCGTCAAGCCTACGACAACAGCCGGATAAACTTCTGCTGAGTGTCTGTCTGTCTATCTACGGATTTGTTTGTGTGCTTGAATAGCGAAACGACACTAAAATGGAATAGAATACAATCAGTCACTTGGTTTGATGAGTGCTGCTGCTGTATCTTATGTAGCTAAAGGGTGCTGGTTCCTTTTTGAAAGCCTCTAGACCCAATACCCAGGGACTCCCAGGTAGTCCACATTTTAGCTCCCTCCCAGTTCCTAGCGCACTTGTACCGGGTATTCGGTGTTTGGAATCCCTTGATTTTTTGTTTCAGGTGTGCTGGGAGCTGAGAGGGAACAAAAACGTGGACCATCTGGGGATCCTCAATGACCGGATTGAGAAACGCTGCTCTAGATGCCTTGTTGAGAGGATGTTTAGATGCTGTGAGATTTGCACAGATCCAACCCGGATCTAGATCCATGGCCTCGTTGATACCCTTTGTAGGCTCACAAGGCTCAAAATTCCATTTGCATGGATGCGCGTTGCGCCTTGTGACCCATCTGTCTCCCATTCTCACAAAGTACTGAACACATGATAAAACATCTCTGGATGCTCTGAATACCGTACCTCTGACCAAGAGTGAATGTAATTGTATAGTTAATATCCTTCTATCTAATCTGCAAAAAAATACCACTACATTTATCTATTTGGACATCCCAATGCTTGTGAAACTGGCTTCTGGCTTTGAGTCAGGTGTCCCTGTTTTTGTATTTGTGAGGGCTTGTTTCGGTCATACGCACGGCTCTTTGTTTTGCCGGAATAAAAGACGTCTGGTACACAAAGTCAAATCTGCAGAAGTGCTTTGAAGCGCTTGTTTTTCTGAGTGCATCTTGATGAATAATTGAGTGGACAGAGAAACACAGCATTTGTGTGGATAAATGTCCTCTTTTTGTTCCATCTGGCCTTCCATGAGCTGTGAGAATGACACAGACATCCAGCACACTGTGTGTGGGTGGGGCCAGAACCCTATATATAGGAGGGGTCAGAACATTGTGTGGGAGGAGTCAGAACACAATGTATGGGAGGGGTCAGAACACTGTATGTGGGAGGGGACAGAATGCTGTGAGTGGGCGGAGACAGAATGTTGTGTGTGGGCGGAGACAGAACACAGTGGGTGGGCGGGGACAGAATGCTGGGTGTGGGAGGGGGCAGAATGGACTGTGTAGGTGGGATCATGACAATTTGTGTGTGTGTGTGGGGGGGGGTAACAGATCTCTCTGTGTGGTAGGATGGCAGAGACTGGGCCAGGACTCTATACAGGTGGGGATAAAACACTGTTTGTTGGAGGGTCTGTGTGTATGGACTGGAACAAAATTGTACTAAAGTTTAAGAAGTAGACATGACCATTTGGCAAACTTTGACAAGTGGCTATTTCAGGCCTTTCGAGGGTTGGTTTTTTGCAGTTTTTTTTACGCCGGGCTGACCTCCTCAGACATTGTGCTGTCCTGCTTCTCAACATCAAGCACTTCCGAAGGACGATAAAAAAACACGAGTGAAGCTGAGCAGCAAGGTTGGCATATGCGAGTGGTACTGTGGCCCCCAGCTTACCTCTGCGCGTCACTCCAGCGCACGGCTCTCTCTCCCACACATGGTTTGCCTGTGGGTCACGCTGGGGTCTCTCCATGGTCACACCAGGCCATCTGCCAGACCGACCTGCCTCGGAGACTCTGCACCGCGCCGTGTTTGCACACCAGCCCTGTCAAACTTCCGTCTATATTATTCATCACCATCGCACGTCTGTAAACATTCCAGCAGTATCCTGCCCATTCATTTGCTTTTTGTTCATGATGACTGACAACAGAATAATACCAAGGACTTTACCACTGATGATCTACTCAAACTTATACCTACGTTATTTGCCTTAATCCTTGACAACAACATTTCTTTCAGAAGTAGAATCTTTACTCCCACAGTTCCGTTGGCTGCTGTTAATGAATTCATCTCGTTCGACCACCTCGTTCTGAATGTCCCTATTGTTCATCCCATGACCCCGCATCATCTACAGCCATATGACACTGGTTTGGCATCAGTGTTCCAAACAGATCCACTTTCCGAAGTTCCATACAATGCTCCAGAGAATGGGGAACAAGAACTGCCTGTTGCTAGGTAACTTAGACAGGATATTAGGAGGAAATGTATATATAGTTTGTGTAAGAAATATTTTATTTGTATATTTCTTCCTGATTCCCTGGGGGCAGAACATTCCTTCACATTTAGCTTCTTGCTCTTCTGCAGATCTTAATGAAAGTCACGTAACACAGGTGTGGGGTCGCTACATGGGACATAAATAACGGCAGCAAATATCAGAACGCCAGCAGAGCAAAAAAATAAAAAAAGCATGTGGGCATGCAGCTCCGCGTTTATTATGGGCTGCATCCGTGTGGCCGTTCTCCGATAGCGGAGGTGGAGTTTGTTTCAATTCGACTTCACCGCTGATGGCGTTTTAATTAAAAACATTTCAAAAGGATAAAATCAAGGATTCAAGTTAAAAAAAAATGAGGGGAAGGCATGGGGTGGCCTTGTAATGTCTATCTCACACCTTCGCACCTCCACTGTGAGTCACCACCATGGCAACGGAATTTACGGTTGTAAACGAACGGGTTGATTGACGCTGGACCTACTCTGTGTCATATTGTTATAAGCCATGAAGAAGACCTTGCTGAAGATGTCACATGTTGTGAAAGCAAGTCACTGCTTTCGGAGATGCCCGTATCTGACAGAAATCAACGGAGCATTCGGATGCTACCTGCGCTGAAGGTGCGAGGAAGTACACCTCAATGAATATTGATAGACCGACTGGGTCAGGAGGAGGCACAGTAGTTAAGAGCTTAATAGTAACAGGTTGGAATTAGCCCATACTCTTTCAGGTAAAATATGTTCAGCTGTAAAAAATATACATGGGCGCAGGACCTGTGTCGGTCTTCCATTATAGCACCTGCATTGCACTCTCTAGAAGTCCCTTAATGTTTACCGCCCCCCCAGGTGGATGAGGGGGGGGGGGGGCCGTCATGCCCACCCACGGGCCTATCTCGCGATACCTTAAAAGCTTGCCACACCATACCGTTTCAGAGTGGCCGGGCTCCGGGGGGGGATGTGCCACGTGGGATCGGAGTGACTCTGTAATTAGAATCCGCAGCACCATCCGTGGCTCTGATTTTCTCCGTCTTCCATATGAAACTTTTATATCAAACACGTAACACCTTACCTTGTTTTAGCTGTTTACACAGAAAATTACTTTACTTAAGCAAAACAGTTTGAGTCATTTGATCTAGGGAATTAATACCTATGAGAAAAAACACAACAACCATCCAGGCTTAAGTCAATGTCCGTAACCCCTGCTGCCCTAATACACAAACAAATAAGTTTAAGATAAGAACATATGCATTAAATTGACTGTAATACATCAAAAATTATAACTGAATCTGACTCTATACATTTCTTTTGTGTACGACCATCTAATTCCGTGGAGTCCGTCTCTTTTTCCTCCTGCAAATAAGGTTAATTTTGCATTAGAAAAAGACCCGTCCGCATCTGCAGATGATCCCATTTGAAATTTGCTTTCCTAGGACCCACCTGAAATTCGGGTTTGTTTTCCCTCTTTCCCACGTGAGCGTGAAAGTGATTCTGTGAGCAGAATGCATTACCGAAGGCGTTCGGGGATCAGCGAGGGTCCCGCCCGGTAAATCTCGCAGCTGATTCGGGCGGGGCGGTTCGCTGCGGTGTGATCCTCTCTCGCTGATGCTTGACAAGAGCAAACAGCGCATCCAATTATAGGTTAGGGTTGGAGAGAAAAAGAACGAGTGCAAACAATGTGACCTTTGAATAATATTTCAATCAATTATCTTGTCAAAAAAAACATCGGGGAAGAAAATATAGCAAATGCATCTGTTTGAACTGGGGATGGCGCTAGAGGAGTACAAGCCCATGGGTACTTGGTTGTATGCCCACTAGGCCTGTCACAATTGTTAAATAATCGCCTGATCGTGATTAATTTAACTGACCGTGATTATTTTTTGCATAATCGTTAGAATCGTCTCCATTAATCTGGATGTTTGTGGAACAATTTCTGCTCATTCTGAAAACAAGCTGTGTTTTCACCTCTCCCAGGTAGTTAGTTTAATAATTACTGATTCTGATTGGTCAGAGGCTTCACACCTGGCTCGCAGGCAAAGGAAGGCTGGAAAATCAACACATAACTGGTACGTAAGTACACATTTGTCGTAAAGCAATACACGCGGCAATTTTTTGTTGTAGCAGCGAAAATGCGTATGTATTTTATGTGCATTCGCACTGTTATGACAAGAAATTACCGTGCATTTTAACCTTCATGTGGTTAATTTGTGCTTCTTTCGCGGTATAAAGGCTAAAATGCACAGTGATTTCTTCTCATAACAGCACGAATGCACATAAATATGTATTTGCAAACTGGAAATAGACGATCGGAATAAACACTTAAAATGACAACAAAGAAAATGGATTTTTTTAAGTCAACGGAATCATTAACCCCAGGCGTCTATATCATGTTTCACAAAGCCGGATTTCTTGCTTACCCAGATAACTTGTCAAATGTAAAGGACTTCAGTTTGAATTGATTTTATCTTCGTTCACTTATATTTACTCCAGACTACCTTAATTACAATAAATTATCCATCTTAGTTTGGTGTAAATATAGACAATATGATTTGTCATAAAATGCCAACATGAGCGGATCGGGTCGTGCCGACATGCAGGGTAAAATTCGGCAGGTGGTATGGATCAGGAAGAGACAATACCAACTGATTATCTAAAGGGGTTTAACTTCTTATTTGTTAATGTCATATCAGGCCTCTACAATATTCGTTTACAAAGCTTAAAAGGCAAATGCGGTTTTTATTTATATGTTCCAAAATTCAATATTAATTTCTTCATAAGGTGTATATGTAATAGTAAACTATGATTAGGTTAACTCCAGGCTGATATTGTTATAAAATGAAGAGAAAAAGGCAATTAAATCGTTAATCGCAATTATTAGTATGACAATTAATCGCCAGCTAAAATTTCATGATCATGACAGCCCTAATGCCCACCAAAGCATATAGGACCTGATGCAGAGCCCCCCCAGACTCCTAGAATGAGCAGCTGGATGTTTGTGGAGCAATTTCTGCTCATTCTGAAAACAAGCTGTTTGATTTAGAGTAAATCACTTTATAAACTGGACCCTACTCCTTTGCTCTTCAAATCTGGACCTCGATTCCAAATCCATGCCTTGTTTTCACCTCTCCCAGGTAGTCAGTTTAAAATTACTGATTCTGATTGGTCAGTGACTTCACACTTGGCTCACAGGTAAAGGAAGGCTGGAAAATCAGCAGGGCTTGGACCTTGAGACCGTGACTTGAATAGCCTTGCCCTATGCTCTTCACATTATACAGATAATAATGTGTCATTTCTCGTATATTCTCCTCTTCACAACATTGAGGTTGCAGTCGTAGGTTTTTTCCTTACTAAACTGAAGAATTGAACCTAGACTTTCTCCACATTATTGAGATAACATGAGCTTGATTATTTATACGATGCATGGAAATATTTGTTTGTAAAACTGAATGGATGATCCACGGTATGAGCTGGCCACAGAAATCATATTTCCATCTGAAATCTGATATTTAAAATCTGCTATTTAAGGCTGCTAAACATTCACCGAAGGCATCGTGTTTATGTTTTTTGCCTGATTTTCACCAATCATGTTGCGGTGCACTGCTGGCTGGCTAATGATTGGCTCAGCATTGTGACATCATCACGTGGTAGCAGAGAGTCCCAGGTATCAGGGCCCTGTGCCTCAGTCAGGCCGGGAGGCTGACGCAGCGCAGAGCCTTCCGGCCTGCGTGCTGACTACTGCCTGCTGATTCAGTTATGCCATCTTTTTGTTTTGGCCCGTTTAGTGTTAGGTTTACTAAGCCCCTCCCATATGTGCTGTGTTTTCTGAGATGGGATCAGGGCTCACAGACATGTCGCCATGTGGTCTTAGTCCCTATTTTCTGGTATCAGGAAAACAAGCCATTCTCATTTTCAATTCCTTTCACAAATCATGGAGCTGAACATCCTAACGCTTGAAGCCGTGACACTGTATTTAAGTTGCCATCCCGCCACCGTGTTTGTTTCAGCAGCACTCGGAGCGCTCCTCAGCTCAATGGCATTCCCCAGTGGGCCGTTTGAGGTGGAGCTGCAGTGTGACGGCTATCTGACTCGGGCTCCTCCAGAGCCGTTGCCAGCAGTGAGATCTGCCTATTCCCCACCGTGGCTCCTAAAAAAATCACTGCGCCTTCCCATAATAGCCCGGAGACAGCGTAAACAGCAAAGAAGAGCCTTTCCTTCAATACTGGAAAAACGATCCCGCGCGTCTTGAACTCCCCTGGGGCTCCTGGGCTCTATGCTCGCTAACGAGAGGTGGCTTGGCCATTATTGCGTAGGTGAGGTGCCCCACGGCCCCTTGCCTCCCAGTTACATTCATGGGTTCAATGGCAAGGGAAAGCCCACCCTCTCTCCCGAAAACACTACAAACTACACAAATAAATATCTATACCGAACTGCAATCTCATTGGACGCTGCAGTTGTAATTGTGATTAAAAATGCGCTTCACATTAGCTGTCTCCTCTATTGGTCGCTCCTCAGATGACACGTAGATGGTCGGCCTTACCCTTTGCTACGTAGGTGATGACATCAATGGGGCAGCAGACAACCCGTTTCCGGCCCCTTCTTAATTAGTCAGAGGCGTCCGAATTAACAGGCCTGAGTTTCCCCAGAGTACACAAAAGAGAAAAACAAGGCAGGCATATGTGCTCGAGAAGGAGCAGCCGGTCAGAAAGCGTCACATACTTCCTGCTCGAGGTCTTAGATGGTTCATCTAACATGGATGAGTGATTGTTTGTATCTTTTCGAGATCCTTGTAACAGGAATGGATTATTAAATGTAAGGATTTGGATCTATTTACCAGGACTGAATCACTGTTAGTATCTTTTTAAGTCCACTGTAGCCGGAATGAATGGTGATGCACCAGTCTCTGGAACATCAGTCCTGTTTTCTTCCTGGATTCTGAATGGGTTTTCGTAACTTAATTAAATATATGAAAACGAAATATAATTGCATAAAATTGGTTATATTACTTTCACAATAAATGAATATAGCACAATTGTCTGCATTTAAATATTTTAGCAATGCATTGTGGAATTTAAAGTGAAAAACAATACTAAAAATCTGTGTTTAAGGAGGAAAGAAGCTTAAACATCAGTCAGTCTCCTTGTGCCTGTGTCCTTCAGTCGTAGAAAGTGTGACTTCGATGAGATGAAAGACACAGAGTGGAGGGGACAGGCCCCCGGTGCCTGTCGATGGCGCTTTAAACTCCTCAGCTGGAATTCCAATAATGCTGCCGATGCCTGTCATCCTTTTCCACCTCATCACTTTGTCAACACATCCGGCACTCAGCCCAGACATTCATATTCAGTCTGAATCTGAATAGTCTGTCATAAACTACGTTATTCTGTGACAGGATAGGCTCCTCCTTAAATCAATTAACAATCAATTAATGATTTCACACCGCACAAGATTTATTGTTCCGGTCTGTGAACTGAACCAATCTTTCTGTGCCCTGGAAGAGGATAATAAATGCCATATATCATTGTTATTACTCTCCCACTGAGTAGGTCCCGCCCACTGTTCTGTGGGGATCCAATCAGAGTGTGACATGTATGATATACATTGTAACCCAGGTAATCTCTTTGTTTTTCTTTAACTGTTCATACAATCTGACTATTCCACTGAAAATCTTTTGAGTGCCAGGATGCAACTCTGAACGGTCATTTTGATCAAGATTATTGGTCGATATTATTACTGCATGTAAAGGGCCAACACCTGTATTAAATTAAAAACTGAATTTACTGCAAAAGCAGTACATGTATATGATCACGCTTGAGGTCTTGAAGAGTCCATTTCACGTTAGCTTTGTGCACTGCGGGTCATTCAGCAGAAATGAAATTTTGACATTTGACCAAAAACCCTGTACCGTAACATACATGATTCAATAATAGGTCTATG
>JAODLD010000088.1:12935996-12950710 GCA_026781065.1 Mormyrops boulengeri | reverse complement strand
CCCCCCCCCCCCCCCCCCCCCCCCCCCCCCCCCCCCCCCCCCCCCCCCCCCCCCCCCCCCCCCCCCCCCCGCGATGCACATGTGTCTGGGTGATGGCTGCCTCTCCAGAGTGGGGAAATGCAAGTGGTCATGCGCAATTAAAATGCGAGGAGCTACATGCGCTGTGCAGGAGATGCTGAGTCAGAGACTCCTTACTGCATGTGCGAAGTGGGGGTGGGGGGGGGGGTCCGTGGAGGTAACGACACCCCCAGCACCTGCCCATGTCTCAGCAGTCTGTCGCGGGAGCTCCGTGTGAGTGCTCGGACCGCCGTGGCCCCGCCGTGCCGCTCTCGCCCCATCCTCACTCAGCCTCTCTCCTTTCCATTTTCCATCTGCGTCACACTCCCGTTCCCCCCTCCCTCACCGCGGAACCAAGAGGCCAGATGATGGTTTGTTTCTCTTTGGAAAAGTCCAGACACCGTAGACCTACAGGTACATATAAAGGACATTTCCATTTGTGACTCTAGATATGTGACCTCACACCTGGGGGGCCCTGTGATGCACTGGTATGGTGTTCTATGTATTCTTTCTCTGTTATGCATCCCATAATAGACCACCTCCATATCCCCTGTGACCCCGTATTGGATCAGCAGTATCAAAGGTGGATGGATATACGTGTCATGCTGTATATAAAAATATAACCATGCATGATGTGCCTTGCTATTCCATAAGAGCTTATTTAATAGGTTTACTGTGTGTATAGTCCAGCAGTAAGAAATGCGTGGAGTGCTGAGCCTCAGTTCCTCCTCCATGGCCCAACAGAAGGAGCCCTGTCACTCTGCACCATGTGACAGGTAATGAGACAGGAAACTGGAACATCTCAGATAGAAACAGAGACCTGTTGACAGTCACTGTTTCACTGAATCACTGTGTCTCTCCCCCTGTGGCTTCTGGGAATAGCGCACATCTAAGGGATTTGAGCACCATCCTTATGCAGAGCTCACAAGGTTAATGTGAGTAAGGGGTGGCGTGGAAGTCTTTGTGTGTGCGCCTCCGTGTGTGGGTGTTTGTACTTGAGAGTGTGTATATAATGTCACATCTGAACCGTATAAGAGAAGGATGAGTGCCAAGTCTCTCTTATGTAATCCAATCAACGTGTTTGGCTCACATGCTGCTCGACATGAGTAGAGTCAAGTCAGAATCATAACCTCAGAAGTTGTAAAGAGCTAGCGGAGAGTGAAAACAGAGCCGACCAATCAACAGTGAGCCAATCAACAGTGAGCCAATCAACAGCGACTATGCTGGCTTAGAATCAGTCTAGAGTCAAACCAGAATCAATCGCAACTGTCGAATTAGTAAAGAGCAGGTAGAGAGTCAAAGTAGAGCCAACCAATCAACAGTGACTAAGCTGGTTTAGCGTCAGTGCAGAGTCAAACCAGAATCAATCACTGTAGAATTAGTAAAGAGCCGGAAGAGAGTCAAAGCAGAGCCAATCAACAGTGACTAAGCTGTTGTTAATTCTGGTTGTACACCACTAGTAGAGTGCATAAGCTATCGGCTACACTTCAGAAATCTCATAGGTATGAGATGTGCTGGCCGTGCATATAGGGCCTGGAGGGGCATGTCCCAGACACTACCCGCCCAGCCGCTGCTGGTCGATGCTCCTGAAAGCCCAGAATAAACATCTCAGTGAGAAGTGCTCGCTGTCAGACGCTGTGTCTGATGTGGCGGCTGACTCGATGAATCATTTAAGGGTAGGGCTAAAAGCCGCAGAATGGTGGGAAATGCATTCTCCAGAACCGGAGCCGGCTGCCTGACCCCTGACCGCAACCCACGTATGGATGGATGCTGACAGGCCGCGTGTATGACGACAATACGTCAATACTACAATACGACAATACATCCCGTCCTCCATTCCTAGTCCGTTTGTGTTTGTCTTTGTTTGTTTCTGATGCCTCGCATAACCGGGTGCGTCATACATCTCAGCCTGGAGAACTTCTCTAACGTGTGCATCCACACGTGCAGCTGCCGTAGGTAAGCAGGTCGATTAAGCACTCTGCACAGTAACCCCAACGGGGTTGTTTCAAGTCTCAGTCCTGTTCAGTTATTTTAACCTTAAGTGAGTTCCTTGTGCATCTAAATTGCCACACTTATTTCACTACATAAAAGGGGAAAATAGCTGTTTTGCAGCATCAGTCAAAATAAAAAACAGCGGTGGATGGTTTACATTGGCCGACGAGCTGCTTAGACGGTTAAATGTAATGTGAGCGTGGCCTGTGCCACTCGGAACTGGGACCCAAGGGAAACACTGGATGATCCTACTAAGTATGCGTTGCTCGGCAACGCCTCCTGATTGGGTTAAGGGCGGATCTGCCACAGGCCAAGGAGCCCCCCCTCACCCCACCCTGGGTCACTAGAGCTTCCGGAAAAAGTCGAGCCTGGAATGAATGGGAATGTTGGAGATGCTCAAAAAGGAGGGAAGCACACAGATACAGAATGGTGCTGTTCTGCTCCCCAGGAGAGGAACCATTGAACTTCTATTTATCTCAGGATGGACAGGGTCCAGGAGGCGGGTCTCGCTTCTGTGGTCTTTGGGGGAAAAATGCAGGTGTAGCACGTTAATGTATCAATGAGAACTGGTAATCCGTGCTCGTCACCTGCGATCTGGACCAGAAACAGCTCGGTCAGGAGGCTGCCGGAGTTTCCCTTGGAAGTTCTCAGCTGAAGAAAAGGTTCCTCCACAGTGACTCCTTGGGCCAGTGAGTGCAGAGCGGGGAACAGCTAGTATCTAATTGGACCAGTGCTAGTAAGGATGTGTATGTGTGTGTGGGGGGGGGAGATGGGGTAAAGTGGTCAGTTAGACACACTGAACATGAATGGGGGGGCGTAAGAAGTGTGTAGGAAAGGGATTAAAACTCTTAGGTATGTGTGACCAATAGCATTAGGTTTCATCTGCAAAGATGGCCACCCAATGTGGGGACATTTTTAGGGGACATCAACATGAGAAGAACCTCGTATTGACTTTTAATATTTCACCCATGGTGACATGTGCTTCAAAGACTAGACAAAGCTGTGTAGTTTACAAAATTTATTCATACAAATCTTACAACACTCTTTTCGAACATTTATATACACCCCGCGGGGTGTAGTATAGTATTATAATGGTAACACTTGCTATGATATTCATTTCGTCACACATATCGTATATTTGAATCTCAGTGTTCAGTAAGGCTTTTGGCACTATTAAAAATATACACAGTAGGCTTTATGGGGAGCGATCAATGGATTCTGCAAGCAGCTACTATAATCCTCTCATTTAACACGAAACTGCGATAACATTCATTCAGCCTAACCCTAAACTCTAAGCTCAGCGCGCCGACATAAAAAAAAATAACAGCTTTTAAAACTGAAAAAAAAAGTCGAAAGGATTAACGAAAGATCAAAGTGTGATCTGATGGGTCTGCAGCATTGTAGGGCCACTTAATAGCCATCTGTGACCGGTGGCGATTTGAAATTTGAAGCAAGGCACCGAAGCCACGAGTTGCTTCCTGTTTCATTCCTGAAGGAGGATGGCAGAGTTAGAGGGGGTGGATTCCGGCTCAGGCCGGCCAAATCGGGCCGAACTAGCCAGAGGGGAGCATGCATCCTTCTTTGCATAGTGCCTCAACTCCTCGGTAAAATCTCTTTCGCTGGGCAGTGAAATATTGCCCTGCCGAGAGGCTACCTAAGTGCAGTCTATCTGAGTCTCTTCTTTTTTTTCAGTGGAGGTGATCTCAACATTGTTGTTGATGATGATAATTTAAGTCGAGAAATGCCCATTTTTAAATTACTGGTTCAACTGGAACGAGCCAAGTTGTCTTATTTTGTCTCACCAGACCCAATGCTCTCAATTAGGGGACACCGAACCAAAGGAGTGTTGGTGTGCCTGTCTGAGGCCGTGTGATGACATGTCACCACATTCTGCCCTTCCAGCCTGATGTCTCACGAAAGGATAGTGACCTCTCTGTCTGTCTGGCAAGCATCGCTTACCAAGCCTAATGAGCTCCCAGACTCACAGGAGTAAAGAATAAAACAAAGCTTGACATACTCATATTTTGCCTTGTACCTTTTTTTAAAATTTTTTTTAAAAAAAAAAACACAGCTAACAAAGACAAAAGTGGCAAATAAGTCCACCAGTAAGCCATTATTGGAACAGCGTGGTTTGAGCACAGATCTTAAGACAGCAAGTTTAAAAAGTGAAATTAAAGGTGCTCAAAATAAATATGTACCAGATTATGCTAATGAAAGAGTGCAAAGGATGCTGGGAACTTTGGGTTGCACCAATCAGTGGCTTTCACAACCGTTTTAATCTTCCATTCTCACTTTACATTTCCATATTCGTACATATGAGGCACAATTAAAAGAATGAGGAATATTTAACACCTTGAGAATACTTAAGAAATCGTTGGATTTAACAGCAACCAAACCTAAACTGATCCAGTGCAGTTTTCCCCGTTATTTTCGTGACTTGAATGTCCCTCCAACTGTCATACACACAGTTTGCGCCTTTGATATGACAGACACGAAAAAGTTAAATGCTTTGAAGGCTTTAGTAAAATCTGGCAAATACACAAATAGCACTAGAGAGGAACACACTTAGATTCCATCTTGACTCGTGCAAGCATCAAGAAGTACAAATAAACATTCCAAAATGCTATTTTTAAATTCTGCTTTCTTTTTTACAGGCTTAATGTAAGAATGTAGGACAGCCTGCAACAAACATGTATATGATAAACATTTTTAAGAACCCAAGGTAAAGAAAAAAAACACCATTACATGTTATCATATAGTTAAGAGTGTTCGTGGGATTATTAAACTCCAATTTAGACGATACATAAACATGTATCTATATAATATGTGTATACAGGTGGTTATAGTAATATTTCCATTTTCAGAAAAATGGGAGAGACCCTCAACTCAGAAAAGACCTTAAAGCGTAAAACTTAGGGAAAAGGGGTGAACTTACTGCACTCAACTGCTCTAGAAGTATTCTTCCTTGGCCAAAAAGACTAAACAACCATCCCAACCCACAGTGCTTCTAAATCTCTGCCAAGTCTCCAAGTCTGTTGTCAAGGAAAACACTTGTCTTTCAAATTTCGATTATAAAAATAAATAAGAGCAACATTCAGTTCCGATTGTCTTTTGAAAATCAATTCCTTCAGTCAATTTGCATATTCAAAGAACGTTCAAAGGTGGACAGTACGTTCCTTTTCCCCATTTTAAACGTTAGAACTAAACAACCATTTATATACTTATAGATATATTAACTCACAAATCAGGCCTATATATGTGCGATTTCAAGTGCTCTTGTACAAATGAAGAACAATAATATTATTAAAATATGTATTTTAATGGCTTTACTTGATACATAAATACATGTTTAGAGAACACAGGAAGCGATCCGCGGGTTGTTGGTTGATTTCAGAATGACTTGATTTCAGGGTTTATACACAGGACAGTTTGGTTAATAAGCGCTACAAGTAAGAGAAGCGGCGTCCTTTGTTGCGAAATTTCTGTCTATACCTTCTCCCCAAGACGGCTGCCAGATACTTCTTGACTGCCATTTGCTTTCGGTATCGGCTGTAACTGTCCGTGAAGATCCCATCCGAGTGCCTTTTGGACAGCGGTTCCGCATCGTCTTCCGTATCGCTGACCTCCCTGAAAAACGGGGGAACATGTTATTACACAGTGCCACACCCCCGGTTCCCAGACAAACTTGAATGCAGTGCATGAATAAACCCGCTGGCGGATGGCAGTTTCTTAGAAACGTAAATAACAGACCTTTTTGTGATGTCAGAGAAGCAGCGAGTGATCTGTAAGAACGACTGAACTCTTTAAACTATTATTCTAATATAAATAATCCATAGTACTCCTTTAACGCACTCGTCCTATTACACTACGATCACTGACTTAAAGAAGCAAAGGCATCCTCTTTATTTTTGCAAAAAAAAAGTACCGATCGTCTCTGTTTTTTAAAAATAAATAAATAATTGGCCACTAATTAGACTGAAACGCGTGTTAGGCGCCGAATACATCTTCAGTAGCGGGCTCAAAGAAAAATCTCCTGGCCATCCGCTGTAAAGCCGAGACGTGATAAAATGCTGTCACATGAAATAATGTCTCTCCTGATGGCCAGGAGAGACGCTAAAAGAAATCTCCTTACCCTACACGCTTCGTCATCAGAGAATGCAGATATTTCCTTGCTGATTACTGAGCCAAGAGCATCCGTAAGGGTTTAGCAAATATTCCATCTGCTAGCTTCTCCGCTCTGGGAACACACGGACGTGCTGCGGGTGACCCAGCGGAAGGCATTCTACCAACAGCCTCCCGCATCCCCTGGCCAGGTTTAAGTATCTGCATGTCATATACACGTCTACAGTGTTATTTTGACGAAGTCTGAGGATTTGAGTACTTTTTGATCCTCGCCGATGTTTTTGCTCTGCATCTACCTCCTTTGACTTCTCTAGATTTCTTTTGATTTATCCCAACGATCGGTTCTAGGATTATTTGATTTGTTCAGCCTTCTTGTTAACTTGGATTACGTTTAAACCGAGGCTAAAAAAACCCGATAATCAGAATGCACTGAACATTAAAATAATTCAGACAAGCCAAAACAACGGAGCATTGTGATAACCTAGGCCTAATTACCTTTTCTCCGGTGAGTAGTACAGCGTGTAAAGGTCATCTAGGAAATAGGGGGAACTCCGTATCGCCATTTCATCTGTACCAAAAGCCCAGTCTGTTAACGAGTTTCCGTCTTCGTCGTACACTTCGTTTTCAAGTCTGAAATAAGAAGTGACACGCTAGTTTTTAATAAAGCTTGATTCCTGATAGCAAAGCATATTTGTCTAAAAAAAAGCCATTTCAAGCAGATTTAATGTAAGCTTTTCAACATAAATCAAAAGAAATTGTTTAGATTTGCATCTTACTTCAATGCACCAAGGTTAAAACGCATGCTAGAAAAAAAGAGAGAAAGAACGAAAATGATATAAAAAGTCATTCCAATATTTGTAACCAGCTTGCATCAATTGATTCACCAATTGTGCTAATCTATCATGGACCAAAAGGCCGAGTACCGTTATAATATTAAGGCTCCTTGTAAAACGTAGCTTGTAGCTTACAGATCTTGACGAGACATGATGACATAATGGACGTTTATTTTTATATGAATAAAAATTATGACGGGTAACGTATGACTATAAAGCCATAATGTAACGCAACACTTCACAGTCGCGCCTTCACGTTGACGACACAACCCTACCTAAGAGAGGATGGTTCCTTGACTAACACTCACTGACAGTGCAATGTCCATGGTGAAATCCAGGCAATTTATATTCACCGAATAGTCATATTCCGAAGGCATCGGTGTCCCTTCAATCAGGTTTCGACAAACAGTCCCATTTTCAGAGTCGAATATGATTTTTCGTTTTCGTTTTTTTCCGTTTTCGTTTTTTAAAGTTCTTTTTATATGCTCACATTTAGAATTAGAATCGATCTACCACACATTTATCAAATTCTAACATTTAAAACTCAGATCGTTCTGCCGTTATCTATTAATGACTGCCTGATTACTTTTGCTTTGTTTTCTGACATAGTATTATAGCCTACGTTATTTGTTAACTCTTTTGTGGTGTTTCTACATCACAATTTAGTCATGCATTTAAAAACATAGTAAGACAAAGAACCCATAGCAAGACGCTAAAAGAGAAGCAAAGAAGAGATCGTCCATGTTTACGTACCTAATCTTAGGGTACTGAAGCCCAGCTGGTGAACATAAGGCGCTGTACTGCGTTATGATTCCGTAGATTAGTAATGCTAAAGTAGCCTTACTGGACATGGTCATTCTGCGAAAAAAATACCAGAGAGTTATATATGGATACCTAATTTTTCCATATTCATGTTTTCTTGCAGTATTATTCATACTTAATTCAGTTATCAAATGCGCAGAAATTGTAAAATAATCTGCAACTAATTCTCATCAGACCTTCGACACACACTTGATAAATACTCTACGCAACAAATTAGTCGCTTAAGTAGAAAAAGGAGATCGTTTGGAGATAATTAAGCCACGATATGTTCTCTTTGCTCTTAAAAAGTTTCGTGGATTCTATACAGGTGCGTCTGTCTCCGTTGGATTGAAAAGTAAAACGGGCATAAAAGCAAATCTTCGGTTGCAAAGTATCCTTGATGCTGCTGAAGTTTCTTCATCGGGAAATCTCCATTTAATTCGCCTTTGCGGAACGAGTCGCTTGGCACATACCTATTGCCGAGTCGGCAGACTGAAAGGTGGATCCGGGCGAGGCTTAGGCTACTCTACTGTGATAAAATCTTTCTCGCAGAAAATCTTCTCCAAAGCGCCACTGCCGCCTTCGTTTGTGTCCGACGGTTTTCTCCACGTATATATATAAAATGCAATCGACAGGTTTCTGTGCAAACACGGCTCTCTGAAAGGAAATGTAAACATTTGTCTACATATCTTTATCTGAAGTTTTTGTTCGCTGCACTGATTCCGTCGGATTTTTATCCATGAATCCCGTGGCTGGGCTTTTTTCAATAAGTCACATTAAGGATGCTACAGACGTCATCAACCCTTCCTCCCGGAATATAATAGTACAGTTCCTTCCTCCTCGAACCAGTAAGAGCAACTCGCCTCTTGCTGAAGTTTAGTTCAAAACTTAATTATCAGACAAAAAAATGCACCTTTCAGAAATTCCACGTATGATATTGTGGTCAAACAGTGGGCGATTTTCGTGACCTTTAATAATAATTAACTTTTAATGGTCTGTATTTATCTCGCTGATTTATTCTATAGCCTTTCTTGAGCTCCAGAGCTTCATGTGTGCACGTCTGTTTTCGGCAGACTCCGCTGTTATTGCACTTCATGTGCACGAATTTACTTGTATGTGCTTTGGTCAGATTGACAGGAGGAAACAACATTTTCTTGTCTAATAAGTAAAAGGTAATTAGCCAGAACGATACAAGTTAATATTACTTGTGTTATAAAATGTGATTAACATTTTTTAGTCGTTTTTCTTATGAAATCCATATATGACTTTTTGTTTATAATTAATTATTATTATTTATAACGATTTTAAAAATCTTAATGGATTGAGATTAATATAATAATGAAAGTATGCTGTATAGTTCATTTAACTCTGGTTTGAATTTTAATTTAACACAATGGAAACAAAAGTAGAGTGCAATTATTTACTTATAATAAAAGATTTGATTTAGAGAAATAACAGTGAAAAGCTGTATATGATTCACACCACGAATTTGTCTGACGTCGTATGACGGACATTAAAGAAATTCGTGTTCCTTTTGAAACTTTTTTTTAATGCATTTTGATGCTCATGATGTGACGTAAACATCTACACCCTTTGTCAAAGACGTAAGCGTACAGTGCCATCAAGTGGTTATCGAAAAATCCGATTTCCTTCTCTTCTGCCATCATACCTGACTTTTGCGTATATATTCGCATATTTATAATCAATCGTGTGACTGCTACTGTTGCATTACTCAGGCCTACACATTTGACCCCACACGGCATGGGACTGCCCATCGGCCATTCCCAGTGGGCCGATATGTATTTGGAACGGGAAATTAATCGTGTGCCCCCCCCGGCCGGTGTGCAATATTTACTGCGGGGGACCTCTCCAAACTCGAGGACCGATTTTTAATCCCAGCCCAGCCCCGCTACACGCACACGCTCGTGAACGCGCACATATAGCCTACATGTTTGTAGGCTACTATAAATCTATAAATTCAGTCGGTGGAAAAAAACTCTCAGTACTTAGAAATTGTTAGTGTTCAGTGTGATACTTTATTTTTGCATTAAAATTCATACAGGGAGTAATATATTTATATTTTAAGTAAATCTTAATCGTAGTATGAAACAAATAAATACAATTACGTGCGGAGATACCTCTTTATAATTTTATCGGTTTTTGTTTTTGCAATTTTAGCTATATTTAAGAATGCCAGCATGCACGAGCCGTTCAAGTTATTGAATTGATCCGAGTTTCTTTAAACAATGACGACTCTAATATTGTATTAAAAAAAACGAACACAACGACAGCGCTGATCGCTGTCATTTCATCCAATCCAATTTCGATATGCCGTATTTGTCCACATGTGGAGTGCGTTGAATTATTTTATTAGTATTAAGGATTATTATATCTTTTCGCAGATTGCATTAAGAATAATGTTCCATGTTCGAAATTGTGTTTCTTACACGAACGCAATTTTTTTTCGCGCTAAGAAATCTGATAATTTCATATAAAGGGGAAGGACTATATAGAAAACATGTAAAATATTAATTAAATATGTATATGACTGGTAATGCATTGAAGAGAATTAGCATGTTCTGTATTGCATACTATTAGGTTCAAATGAACCTGTGTGATTTATAGCCTACTATGATATTGATAGTTCTGATATATTTCAAAATACAAAAGAACCGCGTGAACGCGTCTCTGTACGTCACACAGCTTTCCGATAACACTGAGTCAAACATGCTTACCCTATGATTATGTGAAATTTTATCTGTCTGCGTTCCCTGTGCGTAATCGACTCCCAGAAGAGGAAAGCGCAAGCATCTGATCAAATTAGCCTGGAAGGTGGAAGAGCCGGTGGCAAGTTGGCGCGCCATGTGCCTCTAGTGAAGACGCGTCGTTTTCGTTTCATGTATTCGCTTTGCTTGTAGTTTGGTTCAAGATAGCGGGTCTAGTTCAATCATACACCCTACAAGATGTTTAGAAGTCCACCAGCGGTACTTCATCGGTGAAACCAATCATTTTTTATTTTCTCCGCAGCATCGTTTAGTTAATGACTAAGATCTGCGCTTTTAGTTGGCAAGCAACATGTATTTGTATTTTGAATACGTTTACCTGGATATTCGCTTTCCCTTTTCATCACAACTGTCATTAGAGCTCATTACACTTTCTTATATATTAAAAATCAAACACAGTGATCCATATTTAGGGTACGTGGTATGGCTATATGAGACGGTGAAGTTGTGAAGATTGTCTTTAACGCTGTTTGCTCATGCACAGTAATATCCCGGTGACTGGAAAGTATTCATAATGTGTTTATCGACAGTCATTGACAAAATTATTAATCTTAAACACTCCCCTAAAATTGTTTACTTAGGGAAATGCTAATTGAACACAATATAGGTAGTTGCCAAATGTAGAAGCCATTATACTCCGATCAAGCGATTTAACGTCTTAGCGGGTCTCGAACCTGGGAATTTGCATTGTGCTGAATCGCAAAACCGTGTCCTTCTTCACACAGGTATTTGTCGTCAGTAATTAAAGATGAATCCTCGTACTTTTACCCATTTCTGGGACGCTGTATGATTTGTTAATCTTTCCGTGTACCAGGGCACCGGCTTGAATGCATGACCAATGTACGAATAGACCATACATTTTGAAGCAGAATATGTATAAAAGATAAACTTTGCAATTAATTTTCTGTACAAATCCAGAATTATCATTTTGTTATCAGAGCTATACCTAACATGAAGTGCGACTTATTTTATGCCGTCGCAGACTTCCGCCTTGTCTCTTTTATGGCTTATAGATCCTAGTCACAACGCAGCTCCTCATACTGTATAGCTACTGTACTGTCTGAAAAATGTGGAAGGAAACGTGCTTCAAACCATGATCCATTATTATCACATTAAATATTGAAAAGTAAGGTGCTAGATGTGGTAATTAGTCCAGCAAAAGGGAATTATATCCCGACAGCAAGATTTATAACGCCATTACTGACAACCTGTGAGTCACACAGTAAAATGCTTACTGTAACTATATCTTTGGTTTTCCGGTTTTGATGTACGGCCAATGTGCCCAACACATTTGCAACTTGTTTGTAAACAAAGTTATGTTCCAAATAACAGTAAAAGCTTAGAGTGAAACCACCAATGACTTCACTGTCCCTAGAGGAAATTCGGGAAGCCTTTGGCATAATCCATTGACGATCTGCATGCATTGCTCAACCTGATCTGGACAGAATTAGTGAAGGCTATTGCCGCAACACTTCTCTGTTAAAAGCTCTAGTCTGTACCGCTCGAAGCCAGTGTGGTACTGCGGTCAAGCCTTCCGCACGCAGTTTGCAAATGCGCGTAATCTACGGATTTTACGGTAGTAAATTAATTCGCTAAGCTATGTCTAACAAGGTGTAATCGGTGTCCATTTTCTAATAGAAAACGTTGTTCTATGAGTCGCCGCACAAAGTTTCCACCAATTCTACAATATATAGGTTTGACTGGCCATAACCGCTAATTTCCACCATTGAATTGGTTAGAACTTTGTGAGGATATGTGGCATATTGTGCATGATAACAAAGATTCGGACTTACAGGTGTATGCATATACTGGTTATCACCTTTTAGTGTATTTAGGTTAACATGACCAGAGCCCCTGATTTCCGCAAAGAATTAGTTGAAACTATGTGTGGCTACTCGACTGATAATAAATAATTGGTAGTGGAGACATATTATGCCTTATTACAAAGATTTCAGCGAATAAATTTACTACCGTAAAGTCGGTATTCGCGCACTCGTAAACAATGTGCAGAGGGCTTGACCGTAGCTTAATAACGTCATGTCTCACGAAGTGGCCACTGTTTAGTTTCACGTACAATTTTAGATCGAAATGTTTTATCACCTACGGAGAGACGTATTCATTACACCCCTACTGCAGCGGACTGTTACACAGTTCAGTCCTACGTCAGTGTTTCACGACACTGCGCACGTTCTTTCTTCAAGGTTTTGCTTTTATAATATGAAAAAAACGGGAAATACAGCGGTAATTTTAGAAACGCTAATTCTAACTTAAACTCTAAGTTTTTGGCGAAACGTTCCATTGTTGTATCTATATTGAATTGCAAAGCATAAAGTGTGAGTGTACATTTACTTGTTTGTGTGTGTGTGTGTGTGGGGGGGGGGGGATTGAAACGTCATAAACACCCCTATTGACGCCCCTGGAAATTTGTGCTTCCCACTGAACCACCATCCCGCCTGTTGATATTGACATGTTTGATAAATTATAAAAAGCCACATTAAAACGTCAGAACAACAGCGCATGTTATTCCTGGGAGACATTTGAGGGGAAATATTCTTTTCAATGGTTCAGCTTCCGGGAGGACCCTCGAGACAGATTAGCAATAGGAGAAAATATTAGGTGCTTTCACAGCGCCAGAACTTTTTTTCTGGAGCCCAAACCTTTTCCAGGAACTGGAAAAGGTCAAAGTATAGCAGGTCAAAGGTGTCTGGAAATGTACGCGGTTTCATACCTGCGCTCTAGGGCATCGTACTAAGTGACCTTTGCCGAAGTGTGTACTTTCTCGTCATTTAAGTGGATAGTGCGTAGTGCATGATTTTGGACGAACACAAACTTGTGTTTTTTTGAACACAAACTACTAAGGAGCGCTAACAGCGGTAGCTTGCCGACGGGTTGACCACAAGCACTGGCGCTAACATGGAAGTTATGCCGAAGCGCGAAAAAAAGATTTAGCGGGTCAAATATTGAGCAGATGGAATTATTTTTTGTACCCTAATTACATTTAATGCATCAATTAATACATTTTTTGCTTGCGTCTCCTTATTTTTAGCAGTGTTTATTAGCGGGATAATGTTACATTTTTATATTCTGTGGAAAACGAAAGACCTGCCAGCCAGATTTAATAAGAATCATGAACATATTGCAGGTCATGCAAGTATAATATAGATAAAAGGCCGTGTCCTGTTTTGATCGCGATCGATCCCACCAATAACAAACAACTAGACTTAACAAAACAACCTCTTTATCCTCCACTGTTTTGGCATGCTGGTGTAGTTTCGCATGAAATTATGTGTGAAGTTTAACCTACAAACTTTTTGCGTCTCCCATGCTTATTTAGCATAAAGGTCTCAGTTCCTGTTATATGGTGTGAAAGTGGCACACCAAAGTGCCCAGGAGCCACAGAAGTTCCAGGTCGAGACAGCCTATGGACCCGTAAACCGGGACCAGGTTCCAGAACTTTGGTGTGAAAACGCCTTCGGTTACTAGTGCGAACTTAGTATCGTATAACGTAATAAGGCTTCCATATGTAATGACTCTGCTAGAGAAAAAATAAGCACATTTTACTGGCTCAAACTAGGATAACATTCCACCAAGTACAAAATTATATGTTCAGATTTTATTCTTCACAGTTTATTTATGGTGCTCAGAAATTATGGAAACAAATCATGTAAAAGTCTATATACATTTGCAAATCATCATCATTAAAGAATCATTGACACTTGGCCAGAGGATTATATTACACATGACATCAACTCAGTTAATTGCAAATCAATAAATATGGTAAAAACAGTTATGAAACCTTCTGGTGTAGGTGAGGCTCAGCAGGTCTGACCAACTGATCTCAGATCAGCAGGAGCCCTAGGTGGTGCTACAAGCTGGGGAAAGCCGGAGCTTCTTCATTAGACGCCGTTTCATCAGATGTCATCTTGTCTGCAAAGAGAAGCCACCTTATCACAACTGTAAGGTTATATGTGTCGTATCTTACACTCCAAGGGTGACCTTTGTTAGCTATTCTGCAGGCTTTTCAGTTTTGGATTACAGACTCCTTCCCCTTGCGTCCTTATGTTTTCTTGCAGAATTATATTACTGTAGTCATTGTAGTTAAATCCTGGTTTAGTATGTTACTTGA